>CM053245.1:41527393-41573378 GCA_028583405.1 Pogonophryne albipinna
TAGAATACAACCTCTTTGGACCATTTAGATACTTATTGAAAACAAGCTACAAAATGTAATACCTTGAAAAATGCTCTTTAATACTTTTTAATAATTTGTAATACTTTTTAATAGCCTTAATTTTCGCTAAATTGATTTATCAACTTTTAATACTTTTTAAGACCCCGCGGACACCCTGCCTAAAAAACAATACAAAGGCACTCCGAATATTTTCATGTTTCCTCAAGCTTGTGCAATTTTGCGCACTTGTGTTTTTAAGCCAATAGAGCACGGCCCTTGGTGCACCATCATCATGGTTAGAAGACATTTCAAATGTTATGTAAACATGAACACAGCACCACTGGACTGTATACATTTGATTCGATGAAACACCTGCTACCCAGGGTTCGCTCACAACACAAGCCCTCAGGAAGTTCAGCGTGCACTGGAGCTAATCTTCATAGTGGCCGAACGGTGGTACTACACCTTCTGTGTCACGGGATGCAATTGGGCCAGAAATACTTTCTCCCTTTGGTCACGTCTGTATATCAACAGATTTGAACAGACCTTTTTTTAAACCATGGGGTCCAAAAAGTTGTAGATTTTCTTTCTTTTCATTACACTGAGACACATGTGTAATTTGTACACCTTATTCAATTTTGTTCCAATCTATTTCTATGTAAATACTGATATATTTTACTATATTTTTTATGTTATTTTTGATGTATGCACCGTGAAATCAAGTCAAATTCCTCATACGTGTAAACCTACCCGGTAATAAACCTGATTCTGATGTGTAAATACTAATTGATTGATTTATATGCATACATAACAACCTCTTTCCTGCCCAAGGAAATTAAAAGTTATTAGACGCTTTGTAGAAACATCGGTGCTTCATTAGTGTATTTATTCGATAAATACTGAATTCTGCAGGACGTTTAGCTTTGACCGTTAGTGCTTTTGCAGTGAATTCTAACAATGCAATGCATATTAAATAATAAAGGACAAAGAGAGAAGGAGGGATGGAGGAAACTCACTCAGATATCGCCATAACAATATGCCGACATCTAGATTTCCAAGATGGCGCCGGGTTGTCTGGCAGGCCGTCCAAGCATCTCTGTTTTAGTACTAGTGTTTGTTCTGTGTCTGTTTTGCTCAGTGACAAGGACCATAGACTCTCTGTTAGAATACAACCGACACGAGCTGCTTAAGATCAAGGAAAATGTGGGCTTTTTTGCGAAGTTTGGCCAGGGTGGACACACCCCCCCTCCCCCCCTTCTATCGGATGTACCTGCACACCTACTGCGGGCCGGGCCCTCGTTACCCCGAAGACGCAGACGCCGAGGCACACGCAGTGGCCGGCTGGTTAGGGTGAAA
Source organism: Pogonophryne albipinna (assembly GCA_028583405.1). Lineage (NCBI taxonomy): Eukaryota > Metazoa > Chordata > Actinopteri > Perciformes > Artedidraconidae > Pogonophryne > Pogonophryne albipinna. The sequence goes on from CM053245.1 coordinate 41,528,750, forward strand.
GAGTGGCTAGCGTGGTCTCCTGAGCTGGCTCAGCATCCTTTTCCCCCGGAATATGGACCTTGTTTTCGCCGCCTGGCCTCCCGACGCCCCCTTGCCATGGTCGGCACCTAGCTGGTACCTGTCGCTGACCCGACTCACGATCTGCATATCCTGCGCCCCCAGTGGTCTCGCCTCTCCCCCCCTGATGGAGTGAACCACCGCAACCTTCGGTCGCTGGGTCCTGAAACTCACGCGTCTGTTGCCCCGGTTCCAACTAAAGGCTCGCTGATAAATGCGAGATCGATCGCAAACAAAACTTTCATCATCCAGGACTTCTTCACGTCACATGCTGTGGATGTGCTTTTTATAACGGAAACCTGGATGTCTGCGGGTGAGTCTGCTGCTTTTACAGAGCTATTGCCTCCGGAGTGCAGTTTCATTAATTCTCCACGGACCACGGGTCGTGGAGGAGGTATAGCGACTGTCTTTAGGAGCAGTTTATTCTGCAAACTCACGCCGTCTAACTCATTCTCCTCCTTTGAACTGAGCCTGTTTGAGCTGGGACGGATTCATCCTGTACTGTGTGCGGTGGTCTACCGACCGCCCAAGTACAACAAATACTTTATAAAGGAGTTCTCTGAACTATTGGCCGGTATCGTGACAAACTATGACAGCGTTTTAATTGTCGGGGATTTTAATGTGCATGTCTGTTGTATCTCTAAACCACTAGCTAAAGACTTTCTTGATGTTTTATATGCTTTCGACTTCATACAACATGTCTCTGGCCCCACGCAAGAGCATGGGCACACATTAGACCTAGTCTTATCCCATGGTCTGCCCATTTCGAATGTCAATGTGTGTGAGGCAGCTTTATCAGATCACCTGCCTGTGCTATTTGATTTTATTCTGCCCTGTCATAGTCTTAAATCATGCGCTCCTGTCCGTCACGGTCGTATGATGAAACCTTCCACTGCTGCTAGTTTCTCCCCTGCCTTTGTTAAATTAACACAGTCTGATACTATGTCCGCTGACTCCCTGGACACTGAGCTATTAACCTCAGCCTTTCTCTCTACCTGCACTGGAGCTCTTGACATTGTTGCTCCCCTGAAACTCATGCGCCCCAGAGCTAAATCTGAACCCTGGCTCAATGACGTCACTCGTGCTGCCAGGCGTGAGAGCCGGCAGGCTGAGCGCAGGTGGAAGAAGGACAAGCTTCATGTAACTCGTGACATTTTGAAAGAGAGTTGGAGAAAGTATCAGAGCATTGTAAAAGCTGAAAAGATGAGTTACTTTTCTGATATTATTTCTAGTAATTTAAACAAACCTCGTGTTCTCTTTAAAATAATCGATGCTATGTTAAACTCTCCTTTATCCACTTGTATTGAAGCTTCAACTGAGATGTGTGAAAAATTCTGCTATTTTATAGACAAGATCTCCACTATTAGAGCCAGTATCTCACCACCCTCTTTTGACCCCTCCATTGACTTCACATGCACTGCTGTCTTCCAGCAGTTTGGACCTGTGTCGTTGTCATCTTTCAGTGACATTGTTGCTAAATTAAAACCCTCATCTTGTCCCACAGACCCAGTCCCTCCTCCACTTTTTAAAGAGGTATGGGACACTATTGGATCTAATGTCCATAACATTATAAATAGCAGCCTAGAGTCCGGTTCTGTGCCAGTTTATTTCAAACAAGCGGTTGTGGCACCCTTGATAAAACAAATCTGGACACTTCTGTCTTCTCAAATTACAGACCCATCTCGAAGCTTCCTTTTATCTCAAAAATATTGGAGAAAACCGTACTCTTACAGCTGCAGTCTTTTATACATGCACACAATATTTTTTATATCTTTCAGTACGGTTTTAAAGCGCTTCACAAGACTGAGTCTGCCCTTCTAAGAGTGTTCAATGACCTCCTGGTCACTACAGACTCTGGTGACTCTGCCATCCTTATGCTCTTAGACCTCACAGCTGCCTTTGATACGATTGACCACTCCATCCTTATCTCTCGTCTAGAGCACTGTGTGGGTATCAGGGGCGCTGCCTTAGAGTGGTTCAGGTCCTATCTGTCCCAGAGATCTTTCTCTGTTAGGCTTGGTGACTTTACATCCTCTTCTGCCCCCTTATCCTGTGGAGTTCCCCAAGGTTCTATTTTGGGGCCTATTTTATTTTCCTTATACCTTCTCCCCCTTGGACTGATTTGTAGACAATATGGCGTCTCCTACCACCTTTATGCGGACGACTCCCAATTATATCTACCCCTAAGAAAAAACACCAGCTCTCTGATGCCCCTGGTGGACTGTCTTAATGACATAAAGGCCTGGATGGCGCTAAACTTTTTAAATATAAATGAGAGCAAAACGGAGGTAATTGTGTTTGGACCAAATGGTGATGTCCCTTCCATTGACCTGGGTTCCCTGCAACAGTATGCAAAACACATGGTCACAAATCTGGGTGGCAAAATCGACAGTGCTTTTAAATTAGATAAACAGATAAACTCTGTGGTTAAATCCAGTTTTTATCACTTGAGGCTCCTGTCCAAAATTAAACCGGTTTTATCCTTTTTAAACTTTGAGCGTGTAATTCATGCCTTTGTTTCAACTCGTTTAGATTATTGTAATGCACTTTATGCCGGCCTAAATAAGACTTTGCTGGCCCGCCTGCAGCTTGTACAAAACGCTGCGGTGCGGCTGCTTACAGGAACCCGCAAGTTTGACCACATCACACCAGTTCTGGCTTCGCTCCACTGGCTTCCTGTCCATTTCAGAGTCCATTTTAAGATCTTATTGTTTGTTTTTAAATCTCTTAATGGGCTGGCCCCAGAGTACATCTCCGACCTCTTACAGGTGTACACCCCCTCAAGGGCTTTGAGGTCGGCTGATCAGCTGGTAGTCCCAAAAACAAAGAAAAAGACCATGGGAGACCGAGCGTTCTCATCGGTAGCCCCCAGGCTCTGGAACGACCTGCCCTCTCGTGTTAAATTGTCGCCCACTCTTGAAGCTTTTAAGTCCCGCCTAAAGACCCACCTCTTTTCCCTCGCTTACCAGTCAGTCTGACCTGTGTCATACCTATTTGTATGCTTTTACTGTCTGTCCATAGCCTTTATGTGCCTTGTATTTATTCTTATGTGTGCTTTTTTATCTTTTCTTATGTGTGCTTTTTATCTATTCGTGTAATATTATATTTTATTATAATGTTATGTTCATTGTGAAGCACTTTGGCAAACCCTCTGTTTTTAAACTGTGCTATATAAATAAAGTGGATTGGATTGGATAACAACAACCCCGCTCCCCCATCTCTGGGAGAAGTGACATTTCACTTTGCCCTGGAAGCTGCTCCCTGCAGTGCTGCTCTGATCCAGCCTGTGTGTGTGTGTGTGTGTGTCCTCATTAAAGGAGCCCTGACTGAGGGGGAGTGGGCCCTGATCACACACGTACACTTTGTCAAACCAGACCTCCGCTGTGTGAGTGTGTTGGAGATCAGAAAAAGAGAGGATGTCATGCTAGTACACTGTATGATGCACACAGTCAAACACACACACACACACAGACACACACACACACACACACACACTGAGAACAGAAGTGCGGACTCACCCGGTGAGCACTACTACAAAGTCCATCACGTTCCAGCCGTTCCTCAGGTAAGATCCTTTATGTAACGCAAAACCCAAGGCCAGGATCTTTATCCCCGACTCGAAACAGAAGATGGCTATGAAGTAGGGCTCAGTCTCTTCCTGTGGGGGAGGAAGGGGGGAGAACAAGGAGGAAGGGGGAGAGAGGGAGGGATGAAGAGAAAGGTCAGGGACGAGCAGATTGTGAGTGGAGTTTGTTTATTGGAGTATCGTAGGGAAAAGTGAAGGCAGTTTGAAATGTTGTTTTCTACACTTTCATGACTCGACGCCCACAACTTGAATAAACCCTCAATTTGAATTCAGTTATTCAGGTTAAAATGGTTTTTCTACACAAATGGTATATAAACCAATAGTATTAGGGTTGCTTAATCTTAATTAATCCAAACAGAATGAACTGACATGGAAAAACATTGTATGTGAAGCCTTAGAAATATTGTACGTACATTAATACTCACTGGTTATAAAAAGACAATAATGCATATTTGTACAGTATAATACAACATGTATATGGTATTTGTAGTAAATAGAGTCGTTTTGGCAAAGACAATCTGTGTGTGTGTGTGTGTGTGTGTGTGTGTGTGTGTGTGTGTGTGTGTGTGTGTGTGTGTGTGTGTGTGTGTGTGTGTGTGTGTGTGTGTGTGTGTGTGTGTGTGTGTGAGAGAGAGAGAGTGTTACCAGTCGTTCAGACAGAGGGGTCTTGTCTCCAACAGGGAGGTGTTGCTCCAGAGCCAAGACGATGCAGTTCGCAATGATAGTGGTGAGGATCATCCATTCGAATGGAGTGCAGCGGGAGTTAAGGCCAACATCAACAGCAAGGAACACAAACAAAAACACACACACACACACACACACACACACACAAACAAAAACACACACACACACACACACACACACACACACACACACACACACACACACACACACACACACACACACACACACACACACACACACACACACACACACACACACACACACACACACACACACACACACACACACACACACACACACACACACACACACACACACACACACACACACACGCGCACACGCGCACACACACACACACACCATGTATACATCACTTCAGGGGACATTACATTGACTTACATGCATTTCCTGGAGACTTATCCTAACCTTAACCATAACCAACACATGCCTAACCCTAACCCTTATCCTAACCCTTACCCTAACCAAGTCTTCACCCTCAAATTAATGATTCCCCTTATGGGGACCTCCAATTTGTCCCCATAAGGGAGGCGAGTCCCCACACGTGACTGTGAAAACAGATTTAGGTCCCCACAAGTATAGTAATGCTAGGCCACACATACAGTCACACACACACACACACACACACACACACACACACACACACACACACACACACACACACACACACACACACACACACACACACACACACACACACACACACACACACACACACACACACACACACACACACACACACACACACACACACACACACACACACACACACACACAGTCACACACACAGTCACACAGTCACACACACAGTCACACACATAGTCACACACACAGAGTCACACACACAGTCACACACAGAGTCACACACACAGTCACACACACAGTCACACACACAGTCACACACAGAGTCTCACAGTCACACACACAGTCACACACATAGTCACACACACAGTCACACACACAGTCACACACAGAGTCACACACAGAGTCACACACACAGTCGCACACACAGTCACACACACAGTCTCACACACAGTCACATACATAGTCACACACATTCACACACACAGTCTCACACACAGTCACACACACACACACACAGTCACACACACACACACACACACACACACACACACACACACACACACACACACACACACACACACACACACACACACACACACACACACACACACACACACACACACACACACACACACACACACACCAGGCTGACACACAGAGGTCGCCTGGTGGAGCAGCCAGCTTTTCACAGCGCTCTTTCCAGTCAAGTGTGTTTGTATTTGTTGCAGTGTGTGTGTGTGTGTGTGTGTGTGACTGTGTGTGTGAGTGTGTGTTTGTCCATGCCTGAGTAATGGCCGCTGGAGGGTCTACGATGACTGGATACATCCAGACAGATCAAGCCTGTGCCTAATTGGCCAGTCATTATCCTGTTAGCTTGTGTGTGTGTGTGTGTTGGGAGTACGTGTCTATTGTCGTGTTTACCAGATGCTACGTTGACATTGACACTATGGCCCGAGGACGGCCTGTGTGTGTGTGTGTGTGTGTGTGTGTGTGTGTGTGTGTGTGTGTGTGTGTGTGTGTGTGTGTGTGTGTGTGTGTGTGTGTGTGTGTGTGTGTGTGTGTGTGTGTGTGTGTGGGGAAAGAGGCTGCTGGCTGACGTGAGGGGATGAGACAGGTCCGTCTGAGGAGTGCACACTAACAAGACATCACTGAACTACACTGAGACGACACACACACACACGCACACACACAGAGACAGAGGCCGTCCTCGGGCCATAGTGTCAATGTCAACGTAGCATCTTGTAAACACGACAATGGACACGTACTCCCAACACACACACATTTAGAATATTTGGGGAACTTTAGTTTCCTAATGTCGTTGGTTAAGCTCTGTTATGAAGATATTTCACTCGGTAGTTCCTGGAAACCATATGTCATGTGTTGAACGCACCGTATGTTCAGTCTCCTGTTACTTAGTTGAGCATCTGTCAGTATGTCCATGCTGCACAGAGCCATAGGAAAAGATCTCTTGAAGAATGTGCTTCACAGATGAGGATGATTCGAGAGTGGTAGACTGTTCAATGGCGATATGAGGACTACCGAGTGTAAGGAATTAGTGTCGGCTTTACCCAAAAGAAATGCCGTTTACACATCAACAAGAAAAGGTTATCTTATGTCGTAACAGACGTTGCAAAAATCCTGTCAGTAGAACAAACCTCTGAGCTGGGTCATAATTCTGTTCTCAAACTGGACTTCCTGTTCATGTTGCATCCGTACAACAAACACAACTTCCACACCAACAATTTAACACAGGCAATGTTTCGATCTTAAGACTCAACTTTGATTTGGCCCCAAGGCGTGTAAATATAGCATGGTTTTAGAATTAGAATATCAAAAACTATATCCACAAAAATGGGAACTGGCCTAAGAAACCCAGTTTTTTTTTAAAACTATATTGTAATATCTGGCATATAATACACAGCTAGCGCATTGCTAACATGCTAGCATCCTCTGGACAAAGTAACCAGAGTACGGACAACTTGCTGGATTGTGTTGCAAATCAATTCACAGTAACAATATGCAACACATAGATGCTGGTGTGTGTGTGTGTGTGTGTGTGTGTGTGTGTGTGTGTGTGTGTGTGTGTGTGTGTGTGTGTGTGTGTGTGTGTGTGTGTGTGTGTGTGTGTGTGTGTGTGTGTGTGTGTGTGTGTGTGGGCTACATGCTGCCCTGCTACGGCATCTATTATTCAGCAGACACACACACTGCTGGTCTAACAACCTGGAAGGTAACACTCCCTCTGTGTGTGTGTGTGTGTGTGTGTGTGTGTGTGTGTGTGTGTGTGTGTGTGTGTGTGTGTGTCTCTTTTCCTCACATTTCTCCATCCCCCTGCAGTGTCTCTGTTTCTGTTTAGTTTCTCTTTCTTTCAGTTTCGTCCTGTTCCCTTTCTTCCTCACACTTTTTTCTCATAATATTTATTTGTCATTCCCTTCCTTCTTACTCCTTGCCTTATCCCTTTCTTCTTCTCTTTTTCCTCCTCTAATTATCTCTTTCCGTTCCCACTGTATTCCTTTTTTTGAGAGAGAAAGAAATCGGAAGCAATTAGAGAGTAGACATTGTTGGCAACAATATTATTGGTGAGCGCTGCAAAAAAGTGTGTATACGTTCCTCTCTCGTTAATTAAAATGGCTTTCTGATGGCCACAACCAAGCCCTGCACTGCCAACAACACTGACCTCACACACACACACACACACACACACACACACACACATACACACTCACATGCATCATTACTACACCAACTAATGCATCGATGTGCACAAGTACGTTTTAGTACACAAAAACACACCGGGAGAAAGTAAAAACCTATATCAGCAGTATTTTAGTACACACACACACACACACACACACACACACACACACACACACACACACACACACACACACACACACACACACACACACACACACACACACACACACACACACACACACACACACACACACACACACACACACACACACACACACACACACGGTATGATTCTGGCAGCAAGTGTATTAACTGACAGAGAGAGGGATGATTGGTATTTATGCACAAGCAACATTTTTTAGGCATTATCTCAAAATGGCTGCATAACACGAGGAGTAAATGTGCAGAAATGGCCATTTTAAATATTTAGGTGAAGTGACCCTTTAAGCTTTGAGGCTCTGTCCTTGTAAAAATAAAAATACGTGACATGGGATTAATGAGATCCGAGCCTCGGTCCCCTGGAGTCCAGTTTGGCCCTTAGAATCCTCCTGATTGAGATACAGGATTGTTCCTTCATGTTTTAACGGTTTAAATACATGTCCGTGGCACTTTTGAACCACACTAAATCTTTAGTGATTTCACTATGTAACACCACTACGTACTGATATACACCTGAACATCAGCAGGAGAGGACTCTTTAAAGTAGAGACACTACATACTGATATACACCTGAACATCAGCAGGAGAGGACTCTTTAAAGTAGAGACACTACATACTGATATACACCTGAACATCAGCAGGAGAGGACTCTTTAAAGTAGAGACACTACATACTGATATACACCTGAACATCAGCAGGAGAGGACTCTTTAAAGTAGAGACACTACATACTGATATACACCTGAACATCAGCAGGAGAGGACTCTTTAAAGTAGAGACACTACATACTGATATACACCTGAACATCAGCAGAGAGGACTCTTTAAAGTAGAGACACTACATACTGATATACACCTGAACATCAGCAGGAGAGGACTCTTTAAAGTAGAGACACTAACATACTGATATACACCTGAACATCCAGCAGGAGAGGACTCTTTAAAGTAGAGACTACATACTGATATACACCTGAACATCAGCAGGAGGAGGACTCTTTAAAGTAGAGACACTACATACTGATATACACCTGAACATCAGCAGGAGAGGACTCTTTAAAGTAGAGACACTACATACTGATATACACCTGAACATCAGCAGGAGAGGACTCTTTAAAGTAGAGACACTACATACTGATATACACCTGAACATCAGCAGGAGAGGACTCTTTAAAGTAGAGACTACATACTGATATACACCTGAACATCAGCAGGAGAGGACTCTTTAAAGTAGAGACTACATACTGATATACACCTGAACATCAGCAGGAGAGGACTCTTTAAAGTAGAGACACTACATACTGATATACACCTGAACATCAGCAGGAGAGGACTCTTTAAAGTAGAGACACTACATACTGATATACACCTGAACATCAGCAGGAGAGGACTCTTTAAAGTAGAGACACTACATACTGATATACACCTGAACACCAGCAGGAGAGGACTCTTTAAAGTAGAGACACTACACACTGATAAACACCGGAACACCAGCAGGAGAGGACTCTTTAAAGTAGAGACACTACACACTGATGTACACCTGAACACCAGCAGGAGAGGACTCTTTAAAGTAGAGACACTACATACTGATATACACCTGAACACCAGCAGGAGAGGACTCTTTAAAGTAGAGACACTACATACTGATATACACCTGAACATCAGCAGGAGAGGACTCTTTAAAGTAGAGACACTACATACTGATATACACCTGAACCTCAGCAGGAGAGGACTCTTTAAAGTAGAGACACTCCATACTGATATACACCTGAACATCAGCAGGAGAGGACTCTTTAAAGTAGAGACACTCCATACTGATATACACCTGAACATCAGCAGGAGAGGACTCTTTAAAGTAGAGACACTACATACTGATATACACCTGAACATCAGCAGGAGAGGACTCTTTAAAGTAGAGACACTCCATACTGATATACACCTGAACATCAGCAGGAGAGGACTCTTTAAAGTAGAGACACTACATACTGATATACACCTGAACATCAGCAGGAGAGGACTCTTTAAAGTAGAGACACTACATACTGATATACACCTGAACATCAGCAGGAGAGGACTCTTTAAAGTAGAGACACTACATACTGATATACACCTGAACATCAGCAGGAGAGGACTCTTTAAAGTAGAGACACTACATACTGATATACACCTGAACATCAGCAGGAGAGGACTCTTTAAAGTAGAGACACTCCATACTGATATACACCTGAACATCAGCAGGAGAGGACTCTTTAAAGTAGAGACACTACATACTGATATACACCTGAACATCAGCAGGAGAGGACTCTTTAAAGTAGAGACACTCCATACTGATATACACCTGAACATCAGCAGGAGAGGACTCTTTAAAGTAGAGACACTACATACTGATATACACCTGAACATCAGCAGGAGAGGACTCTTTAAAGTAGAGACACTACATACTGATATACACCTGAACATCAGCAGGAGAGGACTCTTTAAAGTAGAGACACTACATACTGATATACACCTGAACATCAGCAGGAGAGGACTCTTTAAAGTAGAGACACTACATACTGATATACACCTGAACATCAGCAGGAGAGGACTCTTTAAAGTAGATACACTACATACTGATATACACCTGAACATCAGCAGGAGAGGACTCTTTAAAGTAGATACACTACATACTGATATACACCTGAACATCAGCAGGAGAGGACTCTTGAAAGTAGAGACACTACATACTGATATACACCTGAACATCAGCAGGAGAGGACTCTTTAAAGTAGATACACTACATACTGATATACACCTGAACATCAGCAGGAGAGGACTCTTTAAAGTAGAGACACTACATACTGATATACACCTGAACATCAGCAGGAGAGGACTCTTTAAAGTAGAGACACTACATACTGATATACACCTGAACATCAGCAGGAGAGGACTCTTTAAAGTAGAGACACTACATACTGATATACACCTGAACATCAGCAGGAGAGGACTCTTTAAAGTAGAGACACTACATACTGATATACACCTGAACATCAGCAGGAGAGGACTCTTTAAAGTAGAGACACTACATACTGATATACACCTGAACATCAGCAGGAGAGGACTCTTTAAAGTAGAGACACTACATACTGATATACACCTGAACACCAGCAGGAGAGGACTCTTTAAAGTAGAGACACTACACACTGATAAACACCGGAACACCAGCAGGAGAGGACTCTTTAAAGTAGAGACACTACACACTGATGTACACCTGAACACCAGCAGGAGAGGACTCTTTAAAGTAGAGACACTACATACTGATATACACCTGAACACCAGCAGGAGAGGACTCTTTAAAGTAGAGACACTACATACTGATATACACCTGAACATCAGCAGGAGAGGACTCTTTAAAGTAGAGACACTACATACTGATATACACCTGAACCTCAGCAGGAGAGGACTCTTTAAAGTAGAGACACTCCATACTGATATACACCTGAACATCAGCAGGAGAGGACTCTTTAAAGTAGAGACACTACATACTGATATACACCTGAACATCAGCAGGAGAGGACTCTTTAAAGTAGAGACACTACATACTGATATACACCTGAACATCAGCAGGAGAGGACTCTTTAAAGTAGAGACACTCCATACTGATATACACCTGAACATCAGCAGGAGAGGACTCTTTAAAGTAGAGACACTACATACTGATATACACCTGAACATCAGCAGGAGAGGACTCTTTAAAGTAGAGACACTACATACTGATATACACCTGAACATCAGCAGGAGAGGACTCTTTAAAGTAGAGACACTACATACTGATATACACCTGAACATCAGCAGGAGAGGACTCTTTAAAGTAGAGACACTACATACTGATATACACCTGAACATCAGCAGGAGAGGACTCTTTAAAGTAGAGACACTACATACTGATATACACCTGAACATCAGCAGGAGAGGACTCTTTAAAGTAGAGACACTACATACTGATATACACCTGAACATCAGCAGGAGAGGACTCTTTAAAGTAGAGGACACTCCATACTGATATACACCTGAACATCAGCAGGAGAGGACTCTTTAAAGTAGAGACACTACATACTGATATACACCTGAACATCAGCAGGAGAGGACTCTTTAAAGTAGAGACACTACATACTGATATACACCTGAACATCAGCAGGAGAGGACTCTTTAAAGTAGAGACACTACATACTGATATACACCTGAACATCAGCAGGAGAGGACTCTTTAAAGTAGAGACACTACATACTGATATACACCTGAACATCAGCAGGAGAGGACTCTTTAAAGTAGATACACTACATACTGATATACACCTGAACATCAGCAGGAGAGGACTCTTTAAAGTAGATACACTACATACTGATATACACCTGAACATCAGCAGGAGAGGACTCTTGAAAGTAGAGACACTACATACTGATATACACCTGAACATCAGCAGGAGAGGACTCTTTAAAGTAGATACACTACATACTGATATACACCTGAACATCAGCAGGAGAGGACTCTTTAAAGTAGAGACACTACATACTGATATACACCTGAACATCAGCAGGAGAGGACTCTTTAAAGTAGAGACACTACATACTGATATACACCTGAACATCAGCAGGAGAGGACTCTTTAAAGTAGAGACACTACATACTGATATACACCTGAACATCAGCAGGAGAGGACTCTTTAAAGTAGAGACACTACATACTGATATACACCTGAACATCAGCAGGAGAGGACTCTTTAAAGTAGAGACACTACATACTGATATACACCTGAACATCAGCAGGAGAGGACTCTTTAAAGTAGAGACACTACATACTGATATACACCTGAACATCAGCAGGAGAGGACTCTTTAAAGTAGAGACACTACACTACTGATATACACCTGAACATCCAGCAGGAGAGGACTCTTTAAAGTAGAGACACTACATACTGATATACACCTGAACACAGCAGGAGAGGACTCTTTAAAGTAGAGACACTACATACTGATATACACCTGAACATCAGCAGGAGAGGACTCTTTAAAGTAGAGACACTACATACTGATATACACCTGAACATCAGCAGGAGAGGACTCTTTAAAGTAGAGACACTACATACTGATATACACCTGAACATCAGCAGGAGAGGACTCTTTAAAGTAGAGACACTCCATACTGATATACACCTGAACATCAGCAGGAGAGGACTCTTTAAAGTAGAGACACTACATACTGATATTACACCTGAACATCAGCAGGAGAGGACTCTTTAAAGTAGAGACACTACATACTGATATACACCTGAACATCAGCAGGAGAGGACTCTTTAAAGTAGAGACACTACATACTGATATACACCTGAACATCAGCAGGAGAGGACTCTTTAAAGTAGAGACACTACATACTGATATACACCTGAACATCAGCAGGAGAGGACTCTTTAAAGTAGATACACTACATACTGATATACACCTGAACATCAGCAGGAGAGGACTCTTTAAAGTAGAGACACTACATACTGATATACACCTGAACATCAGCAGGAGAGGACTCTTTAAAGTAGATACACTACATACTGATATACACCTGAACATCAGCAGGAGAGGACTCTTTAAAGTAGAGACACTACATACTGATATACACCTGAACATCAGCAGGAGAGGACTCTTTAAAGTAGAGACACTACATACTGATATACACCTGAACATCAGCAGGAGAGGACTCTTTAAAGTAGAGACACTACATACTGATATACACCTGAACATCAGCAGGAGAGGACTCTTTAAAGTAGAGACACTACATACTGATATACACCTGAACATCAGCAGGAGAGGACTCTTTAAAGTAGATACACTACGTACTGATATACACCTGAACATCAGCAGGAGAGGACTCTTTAAAGTAGAGACACTACATACTGATATACACCTGAACATCAGCAGGAGAGGACTCTTTAAAGTAGAGACACTACATACTGATATACACCTGAACATCAGCAGGAGAGGACTCTTTAAAGTAGAGACACTACATACTGATATACACCTGAACATCAGCAGGAGAGGACTCTTTAAAGTAGAGACACTACATACTGATATACACCTGAACATCAGCAGGAGAGGACTCTTTAAAGTAGAGACACTACATACTGATATACACCTGAACATCAGCAGGAGAGGACTCTTTAAAGTAGATACACTACATACTGATATACACCTGAACATCAGCAGGAGAGGACTCTTTAAAGTATATACACTACATACTGATATACACCTGAACATCAGCAGGAGAGGACTCTTTAAAGTAGATACACTACATACTGATATACACCTGAACATCAGCAGGAGAGGACTCTTTAAAGTAGAGACACTACATACTGATATACACCTGAACATCAGCAGGAGAGGACTCTTTAAAGTAGATACACTACATACTGATATACACCTGAACATCAGCAGGAGAGGACTCTTTAAAGTAGAGACACTACATACTGATATACACCTGAACATCAGCAGGAGAGGACTCTTTAAAGTAGAGACACTACATACTGATATACACCTGAACATCAGCAGGAGAGGACTCTTTAAAGTAGAGACACTACATACTGATATACACCTGAACATCAGCAGGAGAGGACTCTTTAAAGTAGAGACACTACATACTGATATACACCTGAACATCAGCAGGAGAGGACTCTTTAAAGTAGATACACTACATACTGATATACACCTGAACATCAGCAGGAGAGGACTCTTTAAAGTAGAGACACTACATACTGATATACACCTGAACATCAGCAGGAGAGGACTCTTTAAAGTAGAGACACTACATACTGATATACACCTGAACATCAGCAGGAGAGGACTCTTTAAAGTAGATACACTACATACTGATATACACCTGAACATCAGCAGGAGAGGACTCTTTAAAGTAGATACACTACATACTGATATACACCTGAACATCAGCAGGAGAGGACTCTTTAAAGTAGATACACTACATACTGATATACACCTGAACATCAGCAGGAGAGGACTCTTTAAAGTAGAGACACTACATACTGATATACACCTGAACATCAGCAGGAGAGGACTCTTTAAAGTAGATACACTACATACTGATATACACCTGAACATCAGCAGGAGAGGACTCTTTAAAGTAGAGACACTACAGACTGATATACACCTGAACATCAGCAGGAGAGGACTCTTTAAAGTAGATACACTACATACTGATATACACCTGAACATCAGCAGGAGAGGACTCTTTAAAGTAGAGACACTACATACTGATATACACCTGAACATCAGCAGGAGAGGACTCTTTAAAGTAGAGACACTACATACTGATATACACCTGAACATCAACAGGAGAGGACTCTTTAAAGTAGAGACACTACATACTGATATACACCTGAACATCAGCAGGAGAGGACTCTTTAAAGTAGAGACACTACATACTGATATACACCTGAACATCAGCAGGAGAGGACTCTTTAAAGTAGATACACTACATACTGATATACACCTGAACATCAGCAGGAGAGGACTCTTTAAAGTAGAGACACTACATACTGATATACACCTGAACATCAGCAGGAGAGGACTCTTTAAAGTAGATACACTACATACTGATATACACCTGAACATCAGCAGGAGAGGACTCTTTAAAGTAGAGACACTACAGACTGATATACACCTGAACATCAGCAGGAGAGGACTCTTTAAAGTAGATACACTACATACTGATATACACCTGAACATCAGCAGGAGAGGACTCTTTAAAGTAGAGACACTACATACTGATATACACCTGAACATCAGCAGGAGAGGACTCTTTAAAGTAGAGACACTACATACTGATATACACCTGAACATCAACAGGAGAGGACTCTTTAAAGTAGAGACACTACATACTGATATACACCTGAACATCAGCAGGAGAGGACTCTTTAAAGTAGAGACACTACATACTGATATACACCTGAACATCAGCAGGAGAGGACTCTTTAAAGTAGGGACACTACATACTGATATACACCTGAACATCAGCAGGAGAGGACTCTTTTAAAGTAGAGACACTACATACTGATATACACCTGAACATCAGCAGGAGAGGACTCTTTAAAGTAGAGACACTACATACTGATATACACCTGAACATCAGCAGGAGAGGACTCTTTAAAGTAGAGACACTACATACTGATATACACCTGAACATCAACAGGAGAGGACTCTTTAAAGTAGAGACACTACATACTGATATACACCTGAACATCAGCAGGAGAGGACTCTTTAAAGTAGAGACACTACATACTGATATACACCTGAACATCAGCAGGAGAGGACTCTTTAAAGTAGAGACACTACATACTGATATACACCTGAACATCAGCAGGAGAGGACTCTTTAAAGTAGAGACACTACATACTGATATACACCTGAACATCAGCAGGAGAGGACTCTTTAAAGTAGAGACACTACATACTGATATACACCTGAACATCAGCAGGAGAGGACTCTTTAAAGTAGATGACACTACATACTGATATACACCTGAACATCAGCAGGAGAGGACTCTTTAAAGTAGAGACACTACATACTGATATACACCTGAACATCAGCAGGAGAGGACTCTTTAAAGTAGAGACACTACATACTGATATACACCTGAACATCAGCAGGAGAGGACTCTTTAAAGTAGAGACACTACATACTGATATACACCTGAACATCAACAGGAGAGGACTCTTTAAAGTAGAGACAACTACATACTGATATACACCTGAACATCAGCAGGAGAGGACTCTTTAAAGTAGAGACACTACATACTGATATACACCTGAACATCAGCAGGAGAGGACTCTTTAAAGTAGAGACACTACATACTGATATACACCTGAACATCAGCAGGAGAGGACTCTTTAAAGTAGAGACACTACATACTGATATACACCCTGAACATCAACAGGAGAGGACTCTTTAAAGTAGAGACACTACATACTGATATACACCTGAACATCAGCAGGAGAGGACTCTTTAAAGTAGAGACACTACATACTGATATACACCTGAACATCAGCAGGAGAGGACTCTTTAAAGTAGAGACACTACATACTGATATACACCTGAACATCAGCAGGAGAGGACTCTTTAAAGCAGAGACACTACATACTGATATACACCTGAACATCAGCAGGAGAGGACTCTTTAAAGCAGAGACACTACATACTGATATACACCTGAACATCAACAGGAGAGGACTCTTTAAAGTAGAGACACTACATACTGATATACACCTGAACATCAGCAGGAGAGGACTCTTTAAAGTAGAGACACTACATACTGATATACACCTGAACATCAGCAGGAGAGGACTCTTTAAAGTAGAGACACTACATACTGATATACACCTGAACATCAGCAGGAGAGGACTCTTTAAAGTAGAGACACTACATACTGATATACACCTGAACATCAGCAGGAGAGGACTCTTTAAAGTAGAGACACTACATACTGATATACACCTGAACATCAGCAGGAGAGGACTCTTTAAAGTAGAGACACTACATACTGATATACACCTGAACATCAGCAGTAGAGGACTCTTTAAAGTAGAGACACTACATACTGATATACATCTGAACATCAGCAGGAGAGGACTCTTTAAAGTAGAGACACTACATACTGATATACACCTGAACATCATCAGGAGAGGACTCTTTAAAGTAGAGACACTACATACTGATATACACCTGAACATCAGCAGAACCCCTTTAATATATTTGCAATAGCAAAATGAGACAAAATAATTGTAAATTAGTAATTTTTTTCCAAATTGTGCAGCCATTACTCCACACTGATGCACATTTGCTGAAACACACTTGCATAGTTGAATAATTGTACTATTTACCTATTTACCTGTTTCTCTTCTAGCTACAACCTCCAGATAACTACCATGCCTCTTTAAATACGCCTCAGTCTCAGTCATCCTGTTAAAAATGTCCGCGTGTACCAGTGTGCTTATGTGTGTGTGTGTGTGTGTGTGTGTGTGTGTGTGTGTGTGTGTGTGTGTGTGTGTGTGTGTGTGTGTGTGTGTGTGTGTATGTGTGTGTGTGTGTTTCAGCTGATGAGGCATTTTGGCGTGGCGCTGAGGCTGTACTTCAGGGGAGCCGAGCCTGGTGAGGGGGAGATTTTAAATCACACCAAATGAAGCTTTATCAAATAAATGAAACTGTGTAGCACTCGACTCAGCTCCTTTATGGGAGTGACACACACACACACACACACACACACACACACACACACACACACACACACACACACACACACACACACACACACACACACACACACACACACACACACACACACACACACACACACACACACACACACACACACACACACACACACACACACACACACACACACACACACACACACACACACACACACACACACACACACACACACACACACACACACACACACACACACACACACTGTACCAGTCCATGTACAGTCAAATCTCCTCTGAACGATGAGTCCAAATCAGGTTAAAAGGGTCTAAAGTCATTCTGTAGATGCATTTACTGACATTGTCTTTTTACGTGTGCTGGGTTCAATACCTAATACACAATGGAAACTAGTGCACAAAGGCATATCAAGTCAATGTATAAGAGTCAAGAGGCATTCCAGATTCAGTGTGAGATGATAAATAACAAAGTGTCCTTGCACGTGCAGCTATACATGAAGGAGACGCCATATTTTCAGCAACACCTCGAGCACTTCACTTTGTTTTATGCAATGCTACATCACGGCTGAGTGTGGTGACAAGTAGAACAGGCCATATTATAAGAGACGCAGCACTACAGCAAACTATACAATGTGCATTATTGTGTGAAACAAGAACATTGCAAATAACGGCAAGAGGCAAAATGCAGAAGGCAGCAGTTAATTATAAACCCCACCTTTGACCTGAGTAAGAATAGGTCTAAATTATATTGCAAAAAATCTAATTTAGGTGTATTTTAGAATCAGGTGTCTTTTAATGAAGGTGAATTTAAGGACGTCAGGTTTGGGTGCGAGTTGGGTGTTGTGTGCTAATCTTTAAAAACCTATCGAAGTCATCCAACAAGGACCTCAATCGCTTGAAGCACACGTTTTTCATGAAACCATTTTTGCTTTCTCATTCAGTAAATACATTTTCATTAAAAAGTAATCTATATATCTAAACCGTATCTGCACATCCAGGAATGTAACTATTTACAGCCCATGCTTGAGTAAGATCTGCCGTAGATGAAACTGAGGTGATGAGGATTGTGCTGAGAGGGTTAATCCCCTAAATAAACATGCACCTGAGTTAAAGCAACAATACGGAAATACAAAAGGGAGTCGAGGGTCGAGATGCATTTTTGTAATGATTTTGATCAGCAAACACGGCTTTGATCTGTTCAGGACGCATCCTGCAGATTTTGCAGCTGTGGCAACAACCTACTTTCCCCCACACAAGTTCTCCTTCTCTCTCAGCATGTTGGAAACTCACTAACGTCTTTCCTTCTTCTCCGTTCTTATTCAGCCATCTTGCCTCCTCTTCCTCCTCCACCTTCACTTCCCCTCCTCCCTCCTCTCCTGCTTCACTCGTCTCCTCCATGAATTGCTATATATAGACATGTGAAAGATAAAAGGGTGCGTCTCCCTCTCTCTTCCCCCTGACCCCAGCTCTTTTCTGGAAGAAGCTAGTTTTGCTAAATAACTGCTGTGCCACTTTGCAGGCTGGTAATGAGAACTGCATTCAGTCGATTCTCCCTCTATCACACACACACACACACACACACACACACACACACACACACACACACACACACACACACACACACACACACACACACACACACACACACACACACACACACACACACACACACACACACACACCACACACACACACACACACACACACACACACACACACACACACACACACACACACACACACACAGAGACACACACACACACACACACACAGTGACACACACAGAGACACACACACCGTCACACACACAGAGAGACACACACACACACACACACACACACACACACACACACACACACACACACACACACACACACACACACACACACACACACACACACACACACACACACACACACACACACACACACACACACACACACACACACACACACACACACACACACACACACACACACACACACACACACACACACACACACACACACACACACACACACACTGCAGCATCTTCCATGATGCAACACACGGAAATAGTCTCATCTAAAGAGTGTGACAGATGCACACACACACACACACGCACACGCACATGCACACACACACACACACACGAGTGTTTATTATAATGTTATCCTAAACCAGTAGAGTATAAGTTATTTGATGCGGACTGTTTTCCTCCACAGTTCAGTTGACTTTAGTTCACTGTCCGCATGGTCAGGGCCAGAAATCATTACATTACATTAGATTAGATCAAATTAGATCAGACAAGATCACATTTAAATTATCGCCATGGGAGTTGGGTCATTTCAGCAGCTATGGTGACGAAACACAAGATAAGAAACAAACCGGTATCCAAGGAATTGGGTCTTCAATATGAGATAAATAGAAATATGGAGATACAGTATGGGTGTTCAATGTGAAGCAAAAGACAAACCAATTCGTGCGGTGCAACAAAGTTATAATTAATATCAGAACCAGATTCAGAATATTTATTACAATTTAAATGAATTTATCCGAAGGGAAATAGGGTTTTGTGACGGTTGCTCAATTTAAAGAATGAAATAAAATAAAATAAAAGTTATTTTTAAAAACTGAAAAAGTTCAAATAAAATGTTAAATAAAACATTAAAAAATGCAATAATATTTCTATGAACTAGAAGTTAAAGTGACAAGGTGAATATTGAATAAAATAAAGTATTATAAATATATTTACATGAACAAAAACTCAAGACTCAAGAGAGTGGCAGTGGTTTCAACAGTGAGGTTTCCAATGTGTAATAAACAAGGATCACAGGATAAAAAACTGACTATTGGCTAAAACTGCCACCAGAAATAACAAATCCAAAACCAGTATGTTGTAAAGGAGCAAATACATACCATAAACAACCCTATAGAGCGCCACAGTGACGCGTCCTAAAACCCGGAGTTAGCATTTTACCACTTCCGGTTCCTTCGACAAAAAGCAATTCAATCTCTCCATAGGATTTTGGAAAATATCTGGAACTAAGGTCTGTGGTTGAAACACATTGAAGAGACGGATCACGTTTTGTTCTACGACATTAAATCCATCAGCAGTGACCCCACTGGTGATTCTTGAAGAGTTGACGTGTCTGAAAAACGATGGTTGTTACCAAGTGACTGAATAGGACTACAGAAGTTGTCGAGGACGTCATTACGCCGAACACGTAAACTCTCCTCTAAGTTTGTTTCTGTTCTGCTTGAAAGCAAGTTCCTGCCTCCTGCAAACTGTTCAAACAAACGCTTCAACTTGTACCATTTAGAATCTGTGTGTTTGAATATGGATCTTAAGTCGGCGTGACGTTGAAGCAGCGACCCTGCTGTAGTTCCTTTATAGCATAACGTTAGCATTTAGCTTCTGGCGAATAGATTTATGATTAGAAAATGATAAAAGTAGGATAGACATGTGGAGACTATCCGACTGAACAAAGCATGACCCGTCTCTTAAATGTGTCTCAACCACAGACCTTATTTCCAGCTATTAAGCTGGTGCTGCGTCATTGCGTCATCGTTTGCGTTTGAGTGCCTGCTTCATAAAGCCAAACCGCGCGGAAACCCCTCACAGCTCACATCGACAACAGATTGTATTGAATACTCGTTTTGGTTTTGCTCTGTCGAAACGAAATGGAACAAATGGGACGACTTTACTACCAACTTTACAGTCGCTACATTCAAAAGTTCTTTACAATCATCATCATCAACGACGATTCCATAGGAGAAAGAAGGTAAATATACGTCCTATTCGATGGCGTTAGAGCTAGCTGTTGTTAGCCTCTGCATGCGCCAAGCTCAAAATAGCCAGCTTTGCAGCATTAATTACTATGGTCTAACATTAAAACTGATTCTCAATGTTATTTCCACAGATCATGTTGAAGCTGGAGGAAAGACGGATGTCGCGTGTTATTTGGACACAGCCCAGATCCGACGTAAGCGTGACGTAGGCGGTGCTTGCTTTCGAGACCGACAACTTTTTGGTGCTTGAAACGAACCGGATTCCGGAGCTTAGAGGCGGTGTGAACAGGAAAAAACTGTGCTTTTCAAGCTCCAGCTCCGAACCGGCCCTGGTACCTCGTTGGTGTGAAAGGGGTAAGAGTGGCACTCTATAACAAATGGGATTCATCCAATCTGTCCAACTGAAGGAAAGTCAGTCACTTGCAAATCAAGAAGCTGTACGAGTGTGTGTTGAACGATCATTAATCTCATTATTGAACATTTTGAATATCAGATCTTGAACATTACATTTTCTTTATAAAAGGACCCTGAATGCATCACTCTAAATCTATAGCAGCTTCCACTTCTAGCCATATTCCTCCCATCCAGCCAAAGGCATCACATCTTTCTGTTGTAATCTTCCCTCCGTCTCTTTCTCATGCTATCCTGAGATAAAACCTCTTTCTCTTAGTCCGAACGTATTCGCCGGAA
Organism: Pogonophryne albipinna; assembly: GCA_028583405.1. Lineage (NCBI taxonomy): Eukaryota > Metazoa > Chordata > Actinopteri > Perciformes > Artedidraconidae > Pogonophryne > Pogonophryne albipinna. The sequence continues at coordinate 41,551,247 of CM053245.1, forward strand.
GATATTCTTTGACTGTTCTCTTCCATCCTTTCTTTCCTTTGTTGCCTTTCCCACTTTCTCGCTCCCTCCATCACACAATCTGAGGTCAGTCAGGCCGACAGCTGCAGCATCAGCATCGCTTCAATGGGAAGAAGTGAGAGGAACACAATGAAAAAAGAGAGCGCGAAAGACAAATCAAGAATTGAGAAAAGACGGAGAATATTGAATAAAAGAGAGGTGAATAATTAAGTATGGACAAGAGAAGGAATGAAAGGAGGATAAGGTGTGAAGGATGTGACAATGACTAAAGAAAGAGACGCTACAGAGGAAGGGTATAGTGTAGAAATAGAAGTGAAAGTTGAGAAAGAAGGAAGTAATGGAAGACAAAGACATGGAACTTCATGTTGGGAGGAGGGAAAGATGGAGATGCAGGAAGATGCTACGAAAAGGGAGAAATGGAAATATGGAAAGAGGAGGAGATGGAGGTAAAGATGGTTAGAGAAGAGAAGGATGAGGAGGGGTGGAGGATGTGATGGGAGTAAAGATAGACGGAGAGGAACAGGATTGCAGTATTTTTATCATTCTGAGTGAGTGGGCTCCATAAAAGTAGGTTACTGTGAGCAGACAAGGAGAGGCTCACACACACTCACACACACAAACACACACACACACACGTATCCCCATTTTAGCTCCACTGAAGCAGCTGCAGTATGTGCCTGAATATATGCGTGCGTGCGTGTGTGTGTGTGTGTGTGTGTGTGTGTGTGTGAGAGCCTGGAGCATGCTCAGTGAGCCACCAGCTACACTGCTGGTTCCAACATGAAGATACCTCTAACTGGCAGCACTGGATATTGGCGAGAGAGAACAGAGCTGATCTGTCCTTACAGAGTTCTGGTTCAAACACACTGGATCAGTACTGGTACCAATAACCAACCAATAAGATGCATCTACTCCTGCATCCAACCAAAAGCAGTGAGTCACAGACGAGGGACCAGGACATTAATCCCGTGTCCTTAATGCAAGACATTAGTTAGCATTTAGCACGTCGGCTTCCCTCATGCTCAGACTTGAATGTGATTTTGATCTGCAGGTTATTGGTGGGATACTGATGCTACTGACCCCGTGTTTTTGATCAATGCATCACCAGAACCAATGCATCTACTACTTCATCCAAACACTCATTTAAAAAGACATGGACTCCTTGTAGAGGGAAGGGGGGTTTGCTATAATGCTAAATCAGTTCTGTTATCAAGACGTATTCCTGCAACACTTCATACATGTATGAATCGAAATATGAAGCGGTCATGTCTTGCTTATACCTAGGAAATATTTATCGGCGATTTCTCATTTAAAAGTGCTAGAAGTGCAGAATAGAGGCTGATTCACAGTGGATCAAGATCAAACTAAGAAGGTAAGTATTGACCAAACATAGACATAAGGCAAAGGATATATTAAAATTAATAAATTCTACCATTGAAGGTGGTTTTGGTTTTAAGTGTCTCTTAAATAAAGCAAATACTAGTCTGTCTTTAGCTCAGTTGTGATAATGTAAGACAAGTTATGCTACTGTTGTTAAGTTTGTTGGTAGCCAAACGTTAGCTTTATTTAATTAATAAAATCACAAAAGTAATTACACATGTGTTTGCCACAGAGCTTATTTTCTGTTACCACCGATAATCCTGTTAAAAAATTCCATTGGCTTTTTGACCAACTAAAACCAGTGAGACGCAAAACCTTCCCTATCTTTACGAATATATTTGTTCTTAAATAAAGCAATTGCTTTTCAAGACAAATACTAGTCTGTCTTTAGCTTAGTTGTGATGGTGTAAGTTATGCTACTGTTGTGAAGTATGTTAAGCAAGTAGCAAGTAGCTCTGTACTTATGGCAATTTCACTCATAAAATCATAAAAGTCAAAACACATTTACTGCTTATTTTCTGACTGTTCCGCCCTTCTACTTCCGCCCCATGGGACCTTATTTCTGAAAAATGATGTATTGAAGTCAATGGGGAGAGAAAGATTATCTTTCGATCCCGGTTAAATGATGCCATGAATTACACATATGTTTGTCAATCTGAAAAAATCATTTCCATTTAAAAAAAGTCACAGTTTGTTGTAAAACTGTTAAAATATAAGAAAATGAAAAATACGCAACTAGAAAGACTACAAATCCCAGAGTCCCGGTCCCGCATGCTGGCTCTCACGGAACCGACTAACTCCCCGTGTGTGTATGCACAGCTCTCAACGTGCCCAGACTTGGAGTGATTTTCACCTCGTTTAATACTTTCCGCCTCATTCTGAAAGAAAGAAGTGAAATGTGCCAACGTGACGGCCGTCTTGGTGTTTGTGCAGTGGCGAACCGTGTCTATCACAACTGGACCTTCTGTAGACACACACACCCCCCCCCCCCCCCCCCTCCCCCCCTCCTCCGCGGCATTATAATGTCCGTCTTTTCACTGAATTGTCGTCTTGAAAAGTGTACTCACAACAATTCCGCAACAACTTCATCTTCACCTGTTGCTCTTGTCATTTCAACGTTAAAAACAATAAAACGGCATGAATTGCTTCGTCGCATTCATCTAGATCCTCTGTCTCGAGCCAGTGAACTAGCGGGCCTTCTAGAATACCCTGGAACCGAGGGGAACTCTGAAAGAACACGCCCATTGGCTACAAATCAATATCTGATTGGTTGATCAAACTGTCAGTCCAAACGTACGCTCTCATTCAGTGCAACGGCCAGGGCATTCGATCAAGGATGTAGAATACCTTGTTGAAGGATATTCTACCCAGAGACCCAGAACAAGATCTGATTGGTTGCTTTCTTTTCGAACACAAAACCACTGAAATGCGTAGAGCATGGTCCGAGAAGGACAAACAAATCAACGTAACACTGTAATATACAGATCAACAACACAGATACCATTCTCATTTATTCATTTCATTACATTTTATTACATTTTATTTATATAATTAAATCGATGTTTTGTTTGTTTTATCTGAGTGTTCCAGGGTATTCTCTGAACACCTTGAAGGCCCTGACGGTTCGCCACTGAGTTTGTGACGTGCGCAAGACCAGAGATGTAGTTCATTGAGCGGTTTCACACAACGAAAAATGTGTTACTTCACAGTTTTACGACACATTTAAAATGTTTTGACTTGCAAAATTATCTTTTAAATTGACAAACATCATGTGTGTAATTCGTGGCACAATTCAAACGGGATCGAAAGATAATCTTTCTCTTACCATTGACTTCAATACATAATTTTTCCGAAACAAGGTCCCATGGAGCTCCACCGGAAGAGGAGGGACTTCACCTCTCTATAGGCTTTTTGTCCAACTAAACCAGTACTGGATCATCATAAACAAAACATTCCCTATCTTTACGAATATATTTCCATATAGAGTCAAATCTTATTAAAACCCAATGGAAGCGTTGTTCACAATATTATACAAAGATTTGTCGGACCATGAAAGATATGAAGTCCCGTGAAAGTGCAAGTAGAAAACATTGTATTTAATGAGATTCCACATTAGCAGGTCCTTTTTCTGCTTATCCTACACTAAGTTAGCGAGTCTGCCAACGTAGCACGGTGGTATAGCTTTGTTGCTTTAAACTGCTGCAATTGCACATCAGCAGTTAAAGGTAATTAATTTGCTGCAGAAATGTTGCTGCTGAGCACAGTTTCAGAGGAACTACAATGTTATAAAAGGTGGAATGAGACATGATGCTGACGTAGCGTAGCGGTGTTAATGTCTGGCGTTCAGCTGTAGAGGGTCTCAGCGGTTTCTGGCTTTATTGCATTCACGTCCATAGGGGCTTCTTCAGGGAGAGAAGTCGATGTTCGGGCTTGGTCTACAACTATTTTAGGATAAATATTGGTGGACATTGCATTTATCCTAAAGTAGGGTTCAGCACTTAGTCAGGGGGGCCTCAACACAATGAGCTATGAATGATACGATTGGTCTGTATCATGAACAGATGTATATCTACAAAGTGAGACCATTTGAACCAATAAACAAGAATATTTATGTCCATTAATCCACCCTCGTTAACTTCATGCCAATAGAAACTCTGATATTATTGTGACACTAAAGCTCATTATTAAGTATTTATAGAAAGTCTGCTTTAGCTTGGTTTGAACTGTATATAAGGTCATATCTTGAACACAAACAAAACAACATTTGGGTGTAGGTAGGAAACAAAACGACTTGATTAGATTTAGGAATAGATTGCGTTCTCTTGTTCAAATGGTTCCACATACAACGAATGGTAACAATCATATCCACTGGTGATTATCCACTGGTGTTACGATTATAAGCGTTTGCTTGGAAATGTTCTGCAATGTAAAGAGTCCCAGGCCCAAAAACCCCTGAACTACAGTGTTGGAGGCTGTGGCTCAGTGGGAGTGTGCTGGACTTCGAATCAGGGTTCAAGTTCGAGTCCCACTGCAGTCAGCATGTCGTTGTGTCGCTGAGACACTTCACCAAAAATTACTCCTGTGGGGATTGTCCATAGTACTGAATAAGTCGCTTTGGATAAAAGCATATAACAAAAATACATGTAATGTTCAAATAAGCTCTTTTTTTAGAGACTGGCACCAAGGAAAATTAAGTGTACCAACGATGTTAGAGAGCGCTACATGTTGCTAAATGTCTTCAGAGGTGCTTGAGCGATGCTAAAACTTGCTTAATAATGAGACGAGTTGAGACTAAGAGATATATTTTGTTACAGCTCCCTTTCATGACTTTAAGATTTAACATAAAAGGTCATTTCTAGCCAAATCCAAATTATAATATCACATATAAACACTGCACTGACGCACCAACATGGAGCACATGTTCAGACCAACAGGAAGACCAGCCAGAGTCAATGGGATATGATGGAGTGTCGATGGAGCTGCAGTCAGAGGAATCAGCATCCAACACACACACACACACACACACACACACACACACACACACACACACACACACACACACACACACACACACACACACACACACACACACACAACACACACACACACACACACACACACACACACACACACACACACACACACACACACACACACACACACACACACACACACACACACACACACACACACACGTCTGGTGTGTGAAGAGGTGGGCTAACTAACATCCCACAGCGTCCTGCTAGCTCAGCAGCCGTAAAACTGTCAGGAGAACTGATGACCGTCTATTCTGTCTCCTCTCTCTCTCACACACACACACACACACACACACACACACACACACACACACACACACACACACACACACACACACACACACACACACACACACACACACACACACACACACACACACACACACACACACACACACACACACACACACACACACACACACACACACACACACACACACACACACACACACACACACACACACACACACACACAACATTCACCTTAGCGATAAATCTACTAAACATCCTGGCCTCCCTTGTCACTTGCTGAACACACGTACACACACACACACGTACACACACAAATGTGCACCGACATATGCTTGTACATTTAACGTAAACTCTGCAGAAGGTAAGGCTCAAAACAAATACTCCCGTGCAACAGATATTAGTGCTAGTGTTGAAGCTTTTCAACAGTGAGCGGTTGCTGTTGTCTCTAGTTTTTTAAATCTAAACCCCATGGCATCCGCACCAATAGTAACTACAGCTGGGGTAACGAGGAAAGAGCGGTTTTTATAGGTATACGAGAAACATTATGGGGTGGCTTCAGCTTCAAAGCCTGCTTACAAGTCCCACAACATAAACAATGGTTATTATATCTACATCGTCTTGCTGCTTCCCTGATGGCTCCCACAGGATTGTAGCTGACATCCTCGTGGATTCATCTTCTTATTACAGACACATGCATTTCCTAACATTCGGTCTATATGCTGTAAAATGTATTATCTCTTCGATTTACACACGGCATCTATTGCACGTCTGTCCGTCCTGGGAGAGGGATCCCTCCTCTGTTGCTCTCCCTGAGGTTTCTCCCATGTTCCCCTTAAACTGTGGGTTTTCTCTGGATGTGTTTCCTTGTACGATGTGAGGGTCTGAGGACAGAGGGTCTGAGGACAGAGGGTCTGAGGACAGAGGGTCTAAGGACAGAGGGTCTAAGGACAGAGGGTCTGAGGACAGAGGGTCTGAGGACAGAGGGTCTAAGGACAGAGGGTCTAAGGACAGAGGGTCTAAGGATAGAGGGTGTCATATTGTCATACTGATATTCTGAACAATCTGTGCTGTTGTATTTGCTGTAAAGTGTCTCTACTGTAGGCTATTTTTATTATATGTACAGCACTTTGGCTCGACCAAAAATCGTTTAAAAATGTGCTATATAAATAAAACTTGATTTGTTTGATTTGATACATTATCAAAACTTGATTAAAGCAGTCGCTACGTCGGCGTTGCACATTGATGCCCGTCAATTTCAAAACTCTAAACATTCACATTTCTGGGACTTTGGCTTTGCATTTGAACACTAAAGATCTCAGATTGTGAACACTGGTTTAATGCACCAGCAAAGCAACAGTATAAAACACAAACAAACACATCCAAAAGCCCGACAACGACACTGATACTGCAACGCCTACAGGTGGCACAGACTTTCATCAGGTTGTGCTATTAGAATAGAAATGTGAGAATGCAACTAAAACAACGTAAGCCTTTTTTTCAAGGTCAATACTTCGATTTCAGCAGTGGTGTAAACCCAGTTGGTCAGGACGATTGGAGGCTTTTTTCTAACAATTCTTCCTTTAGGCACTTTTACTTGATCCATATTCAATCAGAGTACACATGTAACCAGCATCTTGTTTCAGGATCCACACGTGTGTGAGGCTCGGATCAATTATATCTGATTACATGCAGATGTGTGAGGCAGAAAAAAGGTCCAAACGACATGTTAAAGGTCCCGTGTCATGGCCATTTCCACTGATCATAATTCCATTGTTGAGGTCTACTAGAATATATTTATATTGTGCAATTTTCCAAACTCACATTGGTTTCTCACAGCATCTCTGTAAACTACGTGTATTCACTGAATGTCACTCTGCCTTTAACGGCTCGTTGTAGCTCCAATAGCTCCAGCCCCCCCCCCCCTCCCTGTGAGCACAGTGTGCTCTGATTGGTCGGGACGTTGTGAATCGCGCTGAGCTCCGTGGAGGTGTTGTTTCCTTGTTTAGCGATACACAGCAAAACACAGCCAAACTCATCCGAAAGTCACAGCCAGGGTAAAAACAATAAGTGTGGCTTGATATTGAGTAAGAAAAAGGTTGATAAAGGCTGTGAGAATGGGTCTGCAGAGAGAATTTCGCCGCGATCCCAACTGTCTGTTATCAGCCTGCAGCCAGGGAGGAGAAATCAGCAGAGCTGCCTGCACTGAGTGTGTGAGGAAGTCCGTGGATTGGTCAATTTGGACCAATCAGCGGGGGCTTAACGTAACGGCTCCGCGGACGTAACGTAACGGCTCCACGGATTGGTCCATTTCGTTCCGGGTACGGTTGACATCATGCGTACCCGGAAGAATCAAATGGACAATGACGTATCTCCAACGAGGCGTTTTGGGGAGGTATTTTCTGTTTTAGAGTTTTACTCGCTACATGGTGTACTTTGAGGGTTTTGACTCTGCACACCGTTTACATGCATTAAAACCTTCATAACACACAAGGGGACGGGTACTAACCGGAAAAGCATGACATGGGACCTTTAAGAGTGTTGGGATGTGGCTGGTTTCACATCCTGAAGTTACTTAGTATTCCTACTTGCATTTAAGGTAAAGATCTGAGTTGTTATACTACCATTGCATCTTACTATTTGTGTTACTGTTACTATTTTAATCGAAAAGGTTCTCAGTCACTTTCTTGTGAGCTTCTTCGTCACACATTTATCTCATGGTTTCTCTTTCCTGTTTGACGTGCTTTCTTTGCTCATCACATCTTTCATTACTTAAATAAAAGCAACTTATCACACAACGTCAATAGCTTATATCCTGGATATTGTACTGCCTGCATCTTCGAGCCGTGTGTGTGTGTGTGTGTGTGTGTTTGTGTGTAAGGTGATTGGCTGATAAATGGCCAGGAAATGAGGAGTTCAGCAGCGAGGAGAAGCAAACACATGACATCAGCAGCTTCTACATTAGTCACCAAATCACATCTGCAGAACGGAGCACTATCCCGTTATTTAGTACACTCTCTCTCTCTCTCCACACACACACACACACACCACACACACACACACACAACACACACACACACACACACACACACACACACACACACACACACACACACACACACACACACACACACACACACACACACACACACACACACACACCACACACACACACACACACACACACACACACACACACACACAGTATCTAAAAACACAGGCAAGTATACTGCTCATTTGAAGACACACACTAAACGCTACATCGAAACACATGGAGCCATAGCTATAGGATGATAAGTGTGTGTGTGTGTGTGTGTGTGTGTGTGTGTGTGTGTGTGTGTGTGTGTGTGTGTGGTGTGTGTGGTGTGTGTGTGTGTGTGTGGGTGTGTGTGTGTGTGTGTGTGTGTGTGTGTGTGTGTGTGTGTGTGTGTGTGTGTGTGTGTAATAGGGGGTGTATTGGGAAACAAGGCTGTTTTTGCTCGTGCTGCTGTGGTGACTCATCAACACAGTGAATCACACAGAGATCTGATTTAGAAACAGACTGCATCCACCTGACTACTGCTTCCACCGGCACACACACAAACACACTCACACACACACTTTTATATGCGTATACACACCTACATGGACACATTTATGCACACTCACAGTCAGATGTGTTAAAAATACACCTGAAAACACTCGTCAACATGAACTGATATAGATAGATTCCATTTTTAAATATCAATCTAGTATTCAACGCACAACACAATCTCAAATATGATATATAAATGCTGTGGCTTAGAAAGGTTGAACAGAGATCATACAGGACACTTAGACACTAAACCTACACTACTGATGTTTTATGTAAGGAGCCCAATAGGAGCAGCACAACTATTAGAGGCAAGCAAGAACAAACTGTAACTAATAGACCCTTAAAGAGTAATATAATATATAAAACACACTTCAGATGTTATCATGCCATTAAACAGGCTTTATCAGACTCATAGATAAGAAGAGACCGTTGCACAAGCTAATAGGTTTTGACTCCTATGTTGTGAAAGTGAAATAGAAACTTAAAAACAACAACTAAAAGTGAGTAAAACGTAACATTTTGAACACTAAGAAAACAACATTAGAGTTTTGTCAACAAAACTACTAGATTTAGGGATTCTTATTTGGGGTAATATAACGACCTATGTTAGGAAAAAGCTTAGCGCTGTAGTTCCTTTATAGCCCAACGTTAGCCGCCTTTAGCTTAGCGGTGGTGACGTGAAGTCATGTGACCGTGCTGTACTGTAGTTCCTTTATGGCCCAACATTAGCCACCTTTAGCTTAGCGAAGGTGACGTGAAGTCATTTGACCGTCCTGTAGTTCCTTTATAGCCCAACATTAGCCTCCTTTAGCTTAGCGAAGGTGACGTGAAGTCATGTGACCGTCCTGTAGTTCCTTTATGGCCCAACATTAGCCACCTTTAGCTTAGCGGTGGTGACGTGAAGTAATGTGACCGTGCTGTAGTTCCTTTATAGCCCAACGTTAGCCGCCTTTAGCTTAGAGAAGGTGACGTGAAGTAATTTGACCGTGCTGTAGTTCCTTTATAGCCCAACATTAGCCACCTTTAGCTTAACGGTGGTGACGTGAAGTCATGTGACCGTGCTGTAGTTCCTTTATAGCCCAACATTAGCCACCTTTAGCTTAGCGGTGGTGACGTGAAGTCATGTGACCGTGCTGTAGTTCCTTTATAGCCCAACGTTAGCCGCATTTAGCTTAGCGGTGGTGACGTGAAGTCATGTGACCGTGCTGTAGTTCCTTTATAGCCCAACATTAGCCTCCTTTAGCTTAGCGGTGGTGACGTGAAGTCATGTGACCGTGCTGTACTCTAGTTCCTTTATAGGCCAACATTAGCCACCTTTAGCTTAGAGAAGGTGACGTGAAGTAATTTGACCGTGCTGTAGTTCCTTTATAGCCCAACATTAGCCACCTTTAGCTTAACGGTGGTGACGTGAAGTCATGTGACCGTGCTGTAGTTCCTTTATAGGCCAACATTAGCCACCTTTAGCTTAGCGGTGGTGATGTGAAGTCATGTGACCGTGCTGTAGTTCCTTTAGAGCCCAACGTTAGCCGCCTTTAGCTTAGCGGTGGTGACGTGAAGTCATGTGACCGTGCTGTACTCTAGTTCCTTTATAGCCCAACATTAGCCACCTTTAGCTAAGCGGTGGTGACGTGAAGTCATGTGACCGTGCTGTAGTTTCTTTATAGCCCAACATTAGCCTCCTTTTTATAGCCTAAGGTTAGCTTTTTACTTCAGAAATCATGAAGTGGTGTTAATATGTGGAGATTATCCTGCTGAACAAAACGTGTAAGTATCATAAACGTTTGTTATCTGCAATAATCCAAAATCCAATGGAGAAATCCGATTGGCTTTTTCTGGAGGGAACCAGGGAGACTAAAACTTACTATTAGCCCTCTTCTTCAAACCTACATACTCTTTCATTTACACTATTTCCCTTCAAACTCACTGAACTTTTCGTGTCTCCATATAAACCAATTATTTCAAGGGGGAAATGCACGGATTCTTGTAATGGTGTGTGTTTATGTTATCTGGCAGGATGTTCAACTGTATTGTCATAAAGTATTTCTACTGCGCTCCCTTTCTGCAAATGCAATCCCTCTTAGGATTCACCCGTGTTAAAACTGAGCTGAGAACGAGATAAAGTTGCGCCGCCTTAACAACCTTTAATAAGGAGAAGACAGCCGGTTATTCTGCCTCCTTGTCCTCCTTTTAAAAACTAAATCCGTATTACACTGTGGATAAGTCTGCGGCAGAATGGAAGTCTAACTTTAGCTCGCCGTCCCTCGATGATTTTCACTTTGGCTTCAAGGGATTTCCACGGGAAACTGATCTCCACGAAAAAACCTTTCAATTACCAGGTGAGCCGAGAGCGAGGAGGACCTGCCTGCCTCTCTGGAAGAGATTCAGTGTGTGGTTCAAATAATTAGCCCAATACCAGAGTCCCCTGTCGCCAAATGGTTAATTAAAAAGCTCGCCCAGTGTGTGTATACGAGTGTGTGTGTGTGTGTCCAGAGGATTAAAGACTGTAATTATAATGATGTCCTCTCCTCTCAGTCTCCATTTTTTTCCACCTTCTCCCTACACATATTCTCCTGGTATTTTTTACATGCAGACTGATTTCTCACACACACACACACACACACACACACACACACACACACACACACACACACACACACACACACACACACACACACACACACACACACACACACACACACACACACACACACACACACACACACACACACACACACACACACACACACACACACACACACACACCACACACACACACACACACACACACACACACACACACACACACACACACACACACACACACACTCACTCACTCACATATACCATGTATACATCACTTCAGGGGACATTACATTGACTTACATGCATTTCCTGGAGACTTATCCTAACCTTAACCATAACCAACACATGCCTAACCCTAACCCTAACCTTAACCCTAACCAAGTCTTCACCCTAAAATTAATGATTCCCCTTATGGGGACCTCCAATTTGTCCCCATAAGGGAGGCGAGTCCCCACACGTGACTATGTAGACAGATTTAGGTCCCCACAAGTATAGTAATGCTAGGCCACACACACACACACCCACACACCCACACACCCACACACACACACACACACACACACACACACACACACACACACACACACGATTCTAAATAGTCACATTAACAGCAGATGAGTCAGGTCTTCTAGCCGATTCATTTAAATGTATTTTATTTAAAGCTATCAAAAGTAAACCAAAACTTGATAACTCAGCGGAATGTTTCAATATATATATTTGGATTTACTTATTTAAAGGGGGGGTAGGTAAGTTTCAGAAACCGGCTCGAGTGCACTAAAATTTGAAAGTACACAGCCGAAAAGAATCCGCCCCTTCCTTCAGACTTCCTTACAGAGCACCTCCTCCAACACACATGAACGTGCACATGACTTAGGTTGGCTATATAGTTCAGGGGAATTGTAAACCATACAAAACCTGTCCAAGAGAAAAAGAGCGACCACGGCGTCAGATTTCAACTCGGTGTGTATGGGGGTTATTCCCTATCTTTATTCAAGAGCCTGGTATTTACATTTGAGAGCATACTTTATTGATTTCCTTCACTCAAACCCTGTCATCGCACCAAAGACAAACCAAAGAGTAACCGCCCTTACGGGACGCTGTAATAAGTAAAACGAACGCACCCGCAAGGACACCTGGCCTCCTATTGGTTGAGGGATTTTGACAGGATTGTTGCACAAAAGTTTCGAGCGCGCAGAGAATAAATCTGAGAGCAGAAAAAATCCGTAAGCAGCAATATATCTGAGTGCAAGCGTACAGTTTGAGCAGAAGCAGAGCAAATCTAAGTGCAAGCAGGCACTATTTGAGTGTGAGGACAGGGTTTGAGGGAAATAAATACATAAAGTATGCTCTCAAATTTAAATACCACGCTCTTGAATAAAGATAGGGAATAACCCCCATAGGTGTGTTGCATCAGTTGTCGCCATCGTTGAAAAGCAACTCCGATATTGACTCTGGTTTGAATTCTCCTAGTTTCCACTTTGTTTTTGTTCCTAATTTGCTCCGTTACATTATTTCTTTTGCCACCAGTAGACGATGTTGAACCTAACTCTGCCATGGTGAAAGTGGCCGCCTGTTGCTGGCGAGTCATTTAAGTACTGCTGCAATGCACGCCCAATGACGGCACGCCCAATGAGGGCACGAGATACATTTGTGCGTGCACGAGATGGAAGGCTGACCGACAGGGCGGCAATCCAATCCGTTTAGCCGGCCCGGCTAAACGGATTGGTCGTACTTTTTACAGTATCACGGCTTCCACAGATGAAATTTTTTTATGGATTTTTTGTCAAAGCACTTAAGATATGCATTGCTATCGGGATGTTAAGAGCATTCCATGGAATATAACAAAAAGTGTATCTCGAGCCGGTTTCTCAAACTTACCTACCCCCCCTTTAAGAAGGGACAATGCACAATAATCAACATGAGCACTTCAAGTCCATCAAGTAAATGTGCCAGATTTTGCTTCTCCTGTATGTCAAATATTTATTGTATTTATTTTATACAAATGTATGCCATTGCTTTGTTGGTGTATTTTCAGTTTTGTTTACCTGAAAATAGAGCCTTACAAATATTTACTTAAATCTATTTCCCCAGTATAAACCTCTCACGGAAAAAAACAGCGCATTTTGTAGACGTAACTCTGTGAATAAAGGGGTTTATTTCAACCAAGCCAGTGTATGAACAGTGGAAGAGAGATGGATTGTGTTGTTCTTGTATCATTCAAGATGTATTGTTGTTGTATTTATTTGGATTCAAAGGGAACTAAAGGTTTAAGAATAACCCTCTCCTGACATTTTGTGAATTTACACGCCTACACACACACATATATTCACTAGCATCACTGGTTGTTTATAGAACTGCTATCAATGTTGAGTACAGTTTGACAAATATATATTCTTTATCTTCCACCCACCATAAGTTTAGATTAAATATCGTTAGCGACCCATTGATATTGTCACATCATCATAAGAACTGTATTACTGCGTGATAAACCACTGATGTTAATGGGAAACAAGACACAGTATACAAAAATAATGCAATATATATTATTATGATAACACTTTAGATTAAGGTACACATATTCACCATCAACTAGTTGTTAACCTGTTCAGCCCCGAGCCTGTTTTTCAGGCCTCAGGCTCGAAAATGACATTCCCAGAACAAATGACCATATCTTCCCTTCTAAAAGGGTTAAATTAATAATCTTTGTTCTCAAAGGAATGATAAACCTGTGAGTTGAATGTAGAAAAGTCAGAATCAATATAGAATTTTTTTATTTTAAAGTAAATTCAGATTGAACATAGTAAATAAATGTAAATGATAGTGTCCGTCCAAAAAAAAACATTACTTATAGTGAAAACCACCCTTGAATGATGGGATCGGAGACTAAAAGCTTTAGGAGTCCACACTATAACATATAATAAGTACCCTGTATCAAGATTGATGCAAAACAAGTTTAATTTGACCTTTTTAGAGAGATTTAGAAGAAAAAACCCACTTCTGGGGTCATTTGGGTGGATTTGCCGTTTCTCTGGAACCCATTGGTCGATTTTGGTGATTGACATCTCTTTTCAACCGTTAGAGCCAATAGAATCGAAGGGGAAGTTCCTAAATTCACCTACACGTTCCATTGAGGAGTGAGAGTGACGCGCACGCAGTTTGCCTAAACCGAAAGCTATGTTACGCTCTGAAATCTGAAAACTAGGCTTATTGCTGATGGATTATCAGTAATCATTTCAAAGTGACATAGACACATTGGATTAACCTATGGATTAACCTTCAGCAGCGTTTTTATCATTTTAATGCCATTGAACACAACTTTTGATCAGAACAACAGCTAAGGTGAGACCATTTGCCGTTTTGTCTCAGTAAAGCTAGGTTGTGTGATGTCTGTGTTTGCTTCCCCTGCCACCTTTTGATCGCGCAGTGATGATACTAATACCTCTAGAATATGTGAAATCTCAGCTTTAATCTGATGTCTTGTTTGTGCAGATCCGATAAGTAATAAAGTATTCCTACCGTGAGTTCTGTGCTAAGTTAGCATTTTTTCGCTCAGGGCTCATTTAGACGCTTCTTGCACAAACTTATCTCGTGCCCTCATTGGTCATGTGCGCGTTCGTGTGTGTTGGAGGAGGGGCTCTGTATGGAAGTGGCAGATCTCGAGCCGGTTTCTCAAACTTACATACCCTACCTTTAAGTGGGTATGACACATTAATAGGCTGTTAAATGTTAAGAAGCCCTGAGACACAGTTTTGTGAAGAAAAAAAAGCCTGCAGCCCCCGCCCGGGCTTAACAGGTTAAGTGTTATGGGAGAATTACTATTCTTGTGGTACTACTGCCTTATTACGCCCATATTGAGCATATTAAGACCCAAACTCATGTACAACAACTTCCTTACTTACAATAAATAAGCACTCATTAGGGGGTTATTGAGGACAAACTCTGGCCTAGTTGTAGAATATGGTAATGTAGAATAAGGCATTACTAAGTGTTTATAATGACTAATAAAGAGCCAATATACTGCTAATATGCATGTTAATTAACAACTAGTTGATGGTGAATATGTGTAACTTAATCTAAAGTGTTACTATTATTAATCTATATATTTTAACTTCCCTTTGTGACTTCAGTGTATGAAATTCTTCCTCTTAATGTACCACGCGGAGCGATCTACACCCTGTGATTGGTCGAGGACCGAGACAGATTTAATGACATCGACGTCTCGTCCTCTCGGGTTCAAACAGACGACCTCTGACCCCTGAGATCCGAGGCTGTGTTGACCTGCTGACCCGGCTAATGTAGGAGTCTGCTGATGGACTCAGATAAGAGACGATGCACTCGCTAAGACTGAGGAGTTCACTTAACTTTTCATACATCGTTTCTTTACGTAGAAAGTAGTGATCAAATGACTTTCAACACTTATCCACCTTCTGGATTTGTAGTGTTTTAATATTTCATCTAAATGCTCAGAAAACGTCGTCTTTAGTGTGTTGGTTATTTGAAATATTGTCAGACGTAGAGGAATAGTATATCCGTTTAGGTGTACAAGTGATTATGCCAAATGACACATCAAATAAGTCTGACAGACAATTTAAGTGAGTTTTAAGAACAGAAAAGCTACCTACTATTCCATCTCAGTTTGGTCTTATCAAACATTATTAGATAAATGCACATATTCTTACATTAGGTGCAATGATAAAGATGTTAAAAATGTATTTTCTTCTGTAACTTCTACCTCCTTAATTAGATTTGCTCTTCTCAGGAACTCAATTGTTTCCCAATTTCCTTTTTCTTGAGCCTAAATTCATTCAAGTGAATAGCTCTTCACCATGGGCTGTATAGAGTGCCGCAGTGACGCGTCCTAAAACCTGGAAGTGAATTCCTTCCGGTTCCTTCGACAAAAACGCAATGCAATTTCTCCATAGGGTTTAGGAAAACAGCTGGAAATAAGGTCTGTGGTTGAGACACATTTAAGAGACGGATCACGTTTTGTTCAGCCGGATAATATCCACATGTCTATCCTACTTTTATCATTTTCTAATCATAAATCTAGTCGCCAGAAGCAAAATGCTAACGTTATGCTATAAAGGAACTACAGCCGGGTCGCTGCTTCAACGTCACGCCAACTTAAGATCCATATTCAAACATACAGATTAAAAATGGTACAAGTTGAAGCGTTTGTTTGAACAGTCTGCAGGAGGCAAGGGACTTGCTTTCAAGCAGAACAGAAACAAACTTAGGAGTGTTTACGTGTTCGGCGTAATGACGTCCTGGACAACTTCTGTAGTCCTATTCAGCCACTTGGTAACAACCATCGTTTTTCAGACACGTCAACTCTTCAGAAATCACAGTGGGGTCACTGCTGATGGATTTAATGTCGTAGAACAAAACGTGATCCGTCTCTTCAATGTGTTTCAGCCACAGACCTTATTCCAGATATTTTCCTAAATCCGATGGAGAGATTTAATTGCGTTTTGTCGAATGAACAGGAAGTGGTAAAATGCTAACTTACTTCCGGGTTTTAGGGCGCGTCACTGTGGCGCTCTATCAGGAGGTATTAACTATTTTATTGCCAATTAACACCTGAAATATAAGTCTGATAAACAATTAAGTCGGATTTTAGAACAAAAAAGCTAGTTTGGTCTTATTAAACATTATTAGATAAATGCACATTTCTTACATTAGGTCCCTTCAAAAAATGGTAAGCATATGTATTTTTCTTATTCTGTCATTCTTACGATTTCTGCCTCCTTGATTTCATTTTCTCTTCTCAAAAATAACATTGTGATTTATTTTTACTTGAGCCTAAATTCATTAAAACACAATACTCAAGTGGATAGCTCTTCACCGTGGACTGTATGAGAGATATGTATATATTTTATCACCTTGATGTTTATATTAAAGACTTTGTGGAGTGAGAGTGGCCAAACTATGACTATGAGTTATTTGATGTCCTCTACAAATCAGTCTTTAAATCAAGTGTGTTTTAAACTAGTAATGAACTAATAGACCTTTCTGAGCTGATACGGGACAAAGAGAAAGAGTCAGTGTTTCAGTTTGAGCTGAGAAGCTGCTTCGTGTTGAGGGCGGCAGAGGTCAGACGGACATTTGTTTGACTGCAGGTCAGCAGCTGGGGTCGGAGATGACTATCATCCTCCTCCTCATCCTCTTCCTCATCCCTTTTCTCTTTCAGCCTCCTGCACTGATTGAGATACATTAGAGATCAATCAAAGCACACTAGGTCACACTTATAGTAGAGGGATCTGAATCAAATAAGTTCAATAAGGGTAATACAATGTTCCCTATATGTGTTTATGACTGGGTGGGAAATCTTCTGACAGCATATTAAATGGAAAAACACCTTAATATCCAAAATATTCTCTTATTCAAGGTTAGCATCTCGTGACGACCCACCAATCAATCGATTAAGTATGTAGCAAAGTCTTCCCATTGCTTGTTATTGAAAGATATCAGATTTACAATTATACTGTATTCTAGTCTGTTCTGTAACCTTCAGGTTAATTACAAAACATGGAGGTCAAGAAAATCCTAGTAAGGTCACTTTTAGTTTTGTTTGCGATCAGCTATTATCTAAATTGGATATCGATTTTCTGTTGATTAACTAAACGTTTAATTAGCTAATTGTTCAAGCTCTTAAATGCCTATTGGAGTGATCACATGAGTAATTCAAGTCTGTACGGACATATAATTCACGTTCAGGTTTTACAGATCCAAGAGAAACACCAACACTGCAGAGTTGAACTAAAGCCCAAATCGGCCCTTTGTATTGGCCGAGCGACACATTGGTGTAACGCCATCACACACCATAAAACTCACTCTTCTCTACCTAATTAAAGTGTCGTGTCACTCATCTATCTGTCCCTCGTGCTCCGTCAGCGCTGCACTCTCCTGCTCTCAGTTATCCACAGTCGTCCTCCTCCTCAGCCTCGCTGCCTCCGGGGGCCGTGTGACGGACAGCTGACCCTGAGGTCCCGCCCTCTCAAAGTGACAGGACCAATCACTGAGCCAAGTGGCACACTAGCCGAGGGGATGTCACGCTGACTGGACTCTCAGCCACTGGACGCTTAGATTAGGAAAACATTGCTATTTCCTCACACGTTCTCAAAATGTAAGGTTAATGAGAACTTTTAATTTCAGTATGACTTGAGGCTTTCTCATACCGAACGCAGTATCTTAAAGTAGCAGCTATTGGCATCTGTATTACTTTAATCCCCACTACTATTGTTAACTGGTTTTGTCATTTCGTAAACATAGCAGGCCATTCCAACAACAAGTAAACCATGTGTGTTTTGGCGGGATGCTGAGGCTGCAGGCAGACCGGACTCTGGACGGTTAGATTAGGAAACATTTTTCCTCGCACGTTTTCAAAATGTAAGGTTAATGAGAAGAAGAACTTTTAATGTCAGGACTTGTGCAGCATGACTTGAGGCTTTCTCATACCGATAGCAGTATCATGAACACCTCCATGACTACGTGATTTGCACCAATACCATATTATTATCTCTTTATTTATGCTACACAAGAGAACTCAAGAAAATAGGTCCCTACCTCGCCAGATACAGCCATCATTAGCTTCAGAAAAATGTACGTTTGAAGAAGCTGATTGTATCTGTATGTCGTTATTCCAAAACTATTGGTACCAGTAGTACACATTTCCCCAAAACAGCAGTGTTTTCTTGCATCTTCTCAAAATGAAAGGTGAATGAGAAGAAGGTTTCAGCTATTGTGCAGTAAGGCTTTCAGATACTGATAAACGTATTGTATATTTTGCTCCGAAACAGCTGACATTAGCATCAGCAAGTACCTGATATGCACCTTTCAGGTACAACGTTATGGTAAATGGCTGCGTTTACATAACACTTTTCCAGTCTTTGCAACCCCTCAAATACGGCTACAACGACCCAAAACATTTCCATTAGGAGAAAAGTGCTGCAGCTTCAGAAACAATGCACATATAAAAACTACAATCTGCCAAAACACTTGCAGAGCATTTACTAAAAGCGCCGCATAAACGAAACGCTGCAAGGAGCTCAAAACACAACGGAGACCAGGGGACACTAAAAAGTGACGCAATATTTGATGGGCTTATTTTAACAATTTGATCACATGATTCGTCGAATATTGTTGCAGATCTGCTGTAAGCTAGCTAGCTAACGTAGCTAACCTAGTCATTTCAGATATACTGACAAACACTGACAGTAATGAGACAGAATAACTCTGCCAACAGAGACAGTTGTTAAAGCACCATTAGAAACATGGAACGTAGATATACAGACACAGATAGATAGGTAAGGTTCACAGAATCAGTCCTGTCTCAATATGTAACCACTCAAAAGGGATTATGGGTAATGGAAAGAGAAGCTAATAGCAGCTGCAAAACCAAACCTATAGCTTCAATGTAGCTTCCGATAAAAGGCGAGCTTTCACACACACACAAATGAATATGCATACATTACACAAACACACCCAATGCCAAGAACACACACACAAGAGCAGCAATCACACCTAAACACACACATTCTGTAGCGTACACACACACACACACACGTTCAGATGCCGGCACGTGGCCTGTGTTTCTGGGCTGCAGTGGGGAGGAAACCAGCTCAGATCAAACACACCGAGCCTGTCACTACTCCTTCATCCCTCCCTCTTCCACTGCATATTCCTCTCTGGATATATCTCTCTCTGCTCCGATCTGCTCTCCACACTGCAGTCGGAAGAGTAAAATGGAGGGGGAGGAAGAGGAGGAGGAGGAGGAGGGAAGTGAGGAAGAGAAGAGGGTAAGAAGAGGAAGAGATAGTGGAGGTCGGAAGATCTGGAGAGGAAAGGAAGCGATAAAGCACGAGGAGTATATCTTTTTGTACATCTTCCCTTCCTGTCCTTACACCACCCTTCCCACCCTTCCCACCCCTCAAACACACACTCACACACTCCGCTATGTGAAACCTTGAATAATGTTCTATTGCAGCTCAATTACAATAATTACAATCATTAAGGTGATCATTTCCCAACACCACCATTCATTACTATGACAAAATAACTATTAGAAGCAGGGGGTGGGGGATGGAGGGGGGGTCGTTTTCCTCGTCTTCCTCATGCATCCAGTCAGCAGAATTAGCATGTGTAGGTTCAAATGCTCCGCTGCTGGGTTATGCATCGGTAGCTCCACTTCGCTCCGTTACAAAACCTACATTCGGTGCTAATTCTTAAAGCTTTACTAAGGTTGTAAACTAACCACAAGTTCGTTTAATTTGTTCTGCAGTGAAGTATGAAACGTAGGGAATACAAATAGCTTAAAATGCCACGCTTTGCCTTTTGCTATGGCTTGTTTTGACTCATCTACCAAAGCCAAAAGATTAAGACAACTTATCCCCACAATGACCTTCCTCGAAACATGCTTTTAACTACTGATCGATCAAAACTATCAATTACATAGATTTGGTATTGTTTCGTTACGACACGCGACTACGAGCAGAGAAGAACGAGAGTAATCTGTAGACCACTTGAAGTAACAATAACAGTCAGTCGAGCATCCGTTATCTTTGAACTGTGGAGAGCTTCGTAATGAGAGCTTTGTTCTGAATGTACTTTGGATGGAACCTACGGCTGTGTGTCCAGAACGAAGGACCGTTTATAATCTACATGTGAGGTTTGTTTCAGACACATTTATTTAGTTATCTAGACATTAAAAGTGACGGAGAGTTATCATGTGACAAGCATTATTGTACAATTTGTCGTAAACTTGCAAAAAACGTTAAAATTCTAAGAAATACAAAAGGCAGCTAGCTGAGATTACCATTTTAACATTAACAATAAAACATTGTTAATACTCTTCTACTGCTCTGAACTCACTGTATGAAGACACATGGACAGTGCCCATGACATCAAATGAACAACCTCTCCTAACATGACCCTATTTAGGGATTACAATTAAATACAAATATTAAATCTTCTTAATTCAAGCCCGACCACTTTATCTTAAACCCCGTGTTGGTGTCAAACTACTTCCTGTGTGTTGTTTGCATCTCCTCCCTCTGACTGTAGAAGTGGACGTCCTCTCAGTTTTGGAGCATGGAGCACATAAATAAACATTTTAGGACATTATGCACCTTTCAAGAACACTCGGTCCGTTCCCATCTTCCCCGTCTCTCTGCACTACCGAACACTTAAGAAAGAAATAAAGGAAAGGTTTGTCCAGCCGGAAGCTTTTATCTGTTTCAAAGTCCAACAAAATGGATCTGAGAAAAGTGCTCGTTTACCCAAAACTGATAACTGATAACTGGAATGGGAATATGAAGTAAGCCATGCATTCCTACTAAGACTACAAATACAAAAATCGTCAAATCCAGAGACTAGTCCAAATCCAGTCTTTAACAACATAGCAATATGGACTAGTCCAATATCCACATCGAACGGGGGCACAAGTAGAGAAGATATCCCGGCCTACACATTTTATTCTACAGACTAAACTAAATGTATTGTTTGCTACAGATCCTCTTAAAAATGACATCATAATCATTGAACATATTTTTTAATGATTGTGAGAATTATACTTATAATATTGTGAATCAAATCGCAATTGAAATATCATTCAAAATATTGCATTTGCTATGTAATCCAAATCCTGACAAAGGCTGCTTGACAAACGTTGATGTTTTCAAAATTGTGCCGGTGCACTGATAACATGCTGAACCCAAAGATTCAGAAAATGCACAAACACTGAACTACCCCCTGTCTTTTGCAAATGGTTGAGTCCCAAATGAGAGGACACCTG
>CM053245.1:41574378-41729378 GCA_028583405.1 Pogonophryne albipinna
TTTTCCATATCTCTGGAACCCATCGGTCGATTTTGATGATTGACACCTCTTTTGAACCGTTAGAGCCAATAGAATCGAGGGGAAGTTCCTAAAATCCATCTAAACATTACCCATTAGTGAATGAGTGATGCGCAGCCAGAATGCCCCGGAACCGGAAGCTGTCATACAACTCTCGTAGCTATCATTAGCAGCTAACATTAAATCTCCGTTATTGACATAAAAATGAAATGATGGATTATCAGAAATCATTTCAAAGTGACAGACACATCGGATTAACCTTCAGCAGCGTTTTTATCGTTTTGATGCCATTGAACACAACTTTTGACACAGCAACGGTAAGACTTATTTTCCGATTTGGTCCCGTAAAGCTAATTATTTTGTTGTTGTTTGTTGTCATTTCGCCGTGAGTTCTGATCGCTCAGTGATCTCTATGGAATCGCAGTTTGCTAATCGATATCTTGTTTGTGCAGATCCGATAAGTAATAAGGGTATTTTACCTTGAGTTCTGTGCTAAGTGTGTTAGCATTCTTTCGTTCAGGGCTAATTCAGAGCCTTTGTTATTACCCTTTTGTTTTGTTTAGCTAAAAATGGTTAATATTGTCTGATAGCTGAGTTTCTTCCCGTTAAGTGGGTATGACACATTCATAGTTTATTAAATGTTAAGAAGCCCTCAGACGCTGTTTATTGCAAGAAACCGCGGGGTTTAACTGGTTAACTGGGATTTTAGTCTTGATGCTTTAAATGTTTTCCTAAAGCACTCTGAATTGTCTTGTTCTGGAAATGCGTTAATAAAAAAACTTGTCTCACCTATTTCATGTCACTTATATACACAACCTGAACATGAACTATGAACTGTTACCATTATTTGAGTGATACAGGGTCCCAATATTAATAAGGTTATACTGAAGCACTCTTTTTGTGCTTTAGTCAAACCTTAATTCAAAGATCTTAATCCGTGAATAAGGGTCTTGAATGTAACGTGATATTAAATGTCCTTGATTCTTGTCTTACACACTTTGTTGATGTTGGAAATAGAGCCAAAAAATCTGACTTGATCTGACAATAACGGTTTTGTATGAATCAGATTTAAGAGTTTTACGGGCCAATGGAAGATTTTTCAGATCATTGGGGTTGAAAAGACCTGATACAGCGCTATATAAGTACAGTCCATTCACTATACCTATTTTTGGATAAAGCTTTGCTGTCAATGTCACCTTGTCTTGAACTGCCTCCCACATCTTTCTCAATCATTTAGCTGCAATAGCCAAGATGTACGAAAACATGTCAGATGTGTCCTTAGACATGAGAGTCGATGATGGAATACAGACTGGGAGACAATATACAGAAGATCCCTCGAGAGAAAGAGTGAGAGAAAGAGTGAACAGATTGAAAGAGAGTGATAGTCCTGTGTGTCAAAAGTGTGAGATTCCACTGCAGAGAGAGAGAGAGAGAAACCCCGAAGAGAGACGAGTGACTCCAGAGAGAGAGAGAGGATGTCTGCTGAGGGAGAAGGTGTTTGGACAGCGATGACAGAAGCGTTCACTCCCGGGAAACACCTTACAATCAAACTGTAACGCACGCAGTAGTAGTGTCTCTACTTTAAAGAGTCCTCTCCTGCTGATGTTCAGGTGTATATCAGTATGTAGTGTCTCTACTTTAAAGAGTCCTCTCCTGCTGATGTTCAGGTGTATATCAGTATGTAGTGTCTCTACTTTAAAGAGTCCTCTCCTGCTGATGTTCAGGTGTATATCAGTATGTAGTGTCTCTACTTTAAAGAGTCCTCTCCTGCTGATGTTCAGGTGTATATCAGTATGTAGTGTCTCTACTTTAAAGAGTCCTCTCCTGCTGATGTTCAGGTGTATATCAGTATGTAGTGTCTCTACTTTAAAGAGTCCTCTCCTGCTGATGTTCAGGTGTATATCAGTATGTAGTGTCTCTACTTTAAAGAGTCCTCTCCTGCTGATGTTCAGGTGTATATCAGTATGTAGTGTCTCTACTTTAAAGAGTCCTCTCCTGATGATGTTCAGGTGTATATCAGTAGGTAGTGTCTCTACTTTAAAGAGTCCTCTCCTGCTGATGTTCAGGTGTATATCAGTATGTAGTGTCTCTACTTTAAAGAGTCCTCTCCTGCTGATGTTCAGGTGTATATCAGTATGTAGTGTCTCTACTTTAAAGAGTCCTCTCCTGATGATGTTCAGGTGTATATCAGTATGTAGTGTCTCTACATGTCTCCATGCTTTAATGTTCAAAAAGCTCTTTATTGTTCTCACACTGCCTGTGCTGCAGCACCTCTTTTCACCCTCTGTCTGAAACCAGAACCCAGTCTGCTCTGATTGGTTAGCTGGCTGGCTCTGTTGTGATTGGTCAACCGCTTAGAGATTTCCCGCCCCTTAGCCTATCACAGACAATGTGTTGGAGCGCTAGCCAATAGAAGCGTGGCTGTTACTTAGTGATGTTCTGGAAGACAACTGGAAGATTTAAATTACAGTGTGGTTTAAAAGTGCCAAGGCCATTTATTTAAAGAGTTAAAGGAGTCCAATGGAGGCGTTTCAGACATGGTCTGGGGGAGATAATCTCACTTTGGAGGTAACACAGGGATTTTAGCCTTTGCATACCATTTACATGCACTAAAACTAAGGGAACACCATATTGTGGCCTCTTTAAAACCTGTGCACAGAAACCAAGCCGCTGACTGATGGCTGGGATCAGGAGGCTCTCTGGGGGTCACTGACTCGCCACCTTCTCCCCGGTCTCTCCCCGTTAGTTGGCATTGCCATGGCAACCGCCGATTCCTCTCTCTTCGCCGAGTCTCCACGGTTACCGACCTGCTCTCATTCATAAGCGTTGCCAGGGAAACGCAGCCCCGGCTCATTGATGGAATCTCGGCACTGCTGCAGCAACGGCGAGGGGAAGTGGGTCTCCTAACGATTGATTTTCAACCCCTCCAAAACCCCCGCATCTCACACACACACACACACACACACACACACACACACACACACACACACACACACACACACACACACACACACACACACACACACACACACACACACACACACACACACACACACACACACACACACACACACACACACACACACACACACACACACATTACATTATCCTCAACTACCCCCTCACACAACAGCAGCCCCTGTGCATGGTGCAGCGTACAGTAGCTTCCCTTAGCACAGACACGCACACATCCTTTTACCGCATACAAACACAGATACACTCTCTGATCAAATATATGTGTGTGTGCTTACTCCACACGCACGCACGCACGCACGCACGCACGCACGCACGCACGCACGCACGCACGCACGCACGCACGCACGCACGCACGCACGCACGCACGCACGCACGCACGCACGCACGCACGCACGCACGCACGCACGCACGCACGCACGCACGCACACACACACACACACACACACACACACACACACACACACACACACACACACACACACACACACACACACACACACACACACACACACACACACACACACACACACACACACACACACACACACACACACACACACACACACACCACACACACACACACACACACACACACACACACACACACACACACACACACACACACACACACACACACACACACTCTAATAACAGTGATGAATGCTGCGCAGCACAGGTAGTATGGATGACCCATTTTATCTGCTGCTGCTGCTGCTGGTGTGTTGAAAGCTGAAAATGGTTGTGTTTTACAACATTTACGCAAAACCATAAAACCCACATACACACACACAACCAGATTCAGAGCCAGCGTGTGATTCTATATAGGTGATCATTGTAATTTAGAGATGCTTTGGGACCAGGAAGTGAACTCTCAAACGTACCAATCTTATTGTCTATAACCCTTTATTAAATACAGCCACAATGCAGACATTACCCCCGTTTACTGAACTTACAAAAGTCCTACAGTACATGCAGTCATTTCATTATATCCCGGCTTAACTATAAGACAAGGAGGAATGAGGAGGAATTTCTTCAGGAAATGTTCACATATTTGAACTTAAATTGAGTATTTCCCTTTTATGCTACTTTATAGACTTACTTACATATCAGCGTTTAATATTGATATTTATTTTAAGATTAGCTGAGTTACTTCCACCTCATGCAGGCAGCATATTGATGAGCTACTACAACAAAACATGCATCCATTACGTGTATTGTTAGATATAAACAGAATGATATGATACAAAACTTTGAAAAGGGCCACTCAGCATAATTATTACTTTACTTTTGATGCTAAAAGTACATTTTATTGCGACTACTTTTCTACTTCTACTTAGGTAACTTTTGAGACTGCAGTATTTCCATATTTACTCAAGTTATGCATCTGTGTATGTCTTCTACCGTTGGATTTACAAATACCGATGTAAAATGAATTAATGCATTGAATATCTTAGTCATATTAATACCTGCGATGTTAAATTATGTCATCTGCAGGGACATAGCATTCTCGTGCCTGAGAGTGTTGTATGTAATGCTTTCTCAGTGTGACATCTTTGGCAACAACAATAAAAACACACACTCACAGCGTGCAAGAGACCGGGACAGGTTCCAGCTAATGACATGTCCATGAGCTGCACCAGTGTGTGTGTGTGTGTGTGTGTGTGTGTGTGTGTGTGTGTGTGTGTGTGTACATGGATTATGTGTGTATCGTTGGAAGTAGTGTGGGAGTGCCATGTGTCATCACAGTGTGAACCCCTGTCCCCTCAGTGACTCCTGCTGAGCCCTCACCCGCCAACACACACACACACACACACACACACACACCACACACACACACACACACACACACACACACACACACACACACACACACACACACACACACACACACACACACACACACACACACACACACACACACACCACACACACACACACACACACACAGTGTAAGAAACAAACAAATGGCATCTTGAATGAACACTGGTTTATCATCACCATTATGAACATGGGTATTTAGATATGTGTGAAAGGCAAATGTCAAAACTAATTATTCCCAAAATCTCTTGCAGTTCATATTTCATTTGTTTTCTGGAAATGTAAGGTATGTCAGGGGTAAAAAGAGCAATCAATCAAGATGTATTTATACAGCCCAAAATCACAAATTGCTCCATCTCTCAGCAGGTAATGTGATGTAATTAACTCTAGTGAAGGAGTGTGTTTTCCTACATTGTAGAGAAAGATGCTAACCAAGTCTAAACCATTGAAATACAATATGACCATAATTCCCAATGAAATCGTCGGTAAGAAAGGCGTGTAACCACTGATTGGTAACAACTGGCTAACTCATTTTAGTGTATCCCAATATTACAAATTACAATTTAGTCTCAGGGGGCTTTCCAGTTTGTACTGCATACAGCCCCCCCGTCTTTACACCTGGCTTGTTCTTTTAAATACTACTTGGTTAAGGCAAGCTTTGATGTGAATCTGTGGCCTTCTAAAAGTACACGGCAATGGTTCACTTTCCGGCCCGTCTACAAATGTTCACCAACCAGAGTAGGTTTGGTAAAGGCAGTGAACCCTTTGCATGAAAAACAAGATGGAAAACACAATAACGTTGCTTCCCCTGCCCTTTCTCCTTCCGTCTTTCTCCTGCAGACACGGGACATTAAGCAGCACTTTATGGCCGTTATGTCACCGCTCACCCCCATCCTCCACAACCATGGTACGCCCCGATCATTCCCTCTTATTGGGAGAGCCCATTTGCGATGTGCAGGGGGGTGTTTGGAGGGAGACTGCTGGTAGGGTTGGCGGTAATATTGTAATGGCTCCATCACCTCAGGGGCTGGGAATCTTTTCCACCAGCTCATGTCACCAGAGCCCACCCTCTCACTTTATCAAAGCCAGTTCTCTTCATCCAAACATCTTTTTTATCCCTCATTTCATTCCCCTCGGTTTTCTTCCTGCTGGTTACTGAAGCTGGCAGAGGCAGGATGCAAGCACTCTCATTCTGACCACATTTCTCCATCCTCATCCCCCCTTCCTCTTCATTTTCTCGCTCTCACATTATTGCTGATCTCAGCAGAGTGCTAACACTCAGCTGATGGACTCTCTCCCTACCTCCACCCCCAACCAAACTCCCATGTTTCCTTTTCTTCCTCCACCTTTCCTTCCTCCTTTCCTTAGTGCATCTCCTCAGAGGAAGGATGAGGAGAAATGAAGGTGGCTGATTAGGAGGGGTCGTCTCGTCTCTGTCTTTACTCCATCATACACCCTTCTGTCCTTTAATCAAATACATGTTTTTTATTAACCTTTATTGATCTATGGGAGGGTTGCTGAGTGTGCACGCTATCCTGCAAACACCCTCCGGACACTTTAAGAGCTTAAATCTTTCGCACAAGAGCACCTTGATCAAAAGACTTTTAAAACAGATTTGCCTAAAACGGTGAAAAGATACCAGAAGCAGTTATTCTCTGCTGCAGTGACCTGGAGTCCTTTAAATACATTTACAATCATCTTCCCCCTGTTCGCCCACGTCATTACTTCCTGTCTCTAATCTTCCTCCAGTTTTTCCATTCACCTCTCTGTCTCTCTCTCTACCGGCCGCCTGATTGGCCGACCTGTCCCTCCGTCTCCTGCCAGCACGGCTCCTCGAGCTCATGGGGACACGACGTCTGGACTTCTGTGTCCTTGTTTGTGCGTCTTGCCTCTCAGTGTGTGTACGTCATGTCGTTGAATGTCTGTGTGGGAAGTTTTTAATCGAGGCTCTATGGTGTCTTTTGGCCTGCAGTTTCCCCGAATTCCATATTTGATACGTACAATAAACACCTCACACATAACTTCACCTAATAATCAATACGTTGAAGCTCAAGTAAAACATAGTGTTACATTAACAATGCATTTAAAGTATTGCATACAGACTTTTACTGCCTGCTTAATCTCTAAAAAGTATTATATAGGTGTATAGCAAATTGTATTCAGAGTGGTTAGTACATTTCTTTTCACTTTCTTTTCATTTGCTGGCATTTAACTCTTATGTTAATGACTTTGTTAAATGCTTACATTGTTTTTTATGTTTTAAAACGTATGTATCATACATTTCGTAGTTATTTGTAATAATTTTCAGGTCTTCCACCAAAAGCGATGATATTGGAGAACTCACAGGACGGTCCATTTGGTATGCTTTTGTTTCTGCCTCTCTGCTTCAACTAACTTTGTTTTCTTATACATTAACTGTATATATCAATATTGAATAAGCTGAATACTTTTTTTTTGAAAGGGGTTGTGTAACAGAGGTGGGGCCATAGATCTTGGCCTCCGTTACGGGTTGTTTAGGTTTTTTGTTGTTGAAAAGTGTTCCTCTTTCCCCATGTCTGTTACTCCTGATTATGTTCACCTGGTGCCCTGTGTTGTCTCCCCCCCCCCCCCCCCCCACACCTGTGTCTAATTACTGATTAGTCTGTGTGTGTATTTAGGTGCTGTTTTCTTGTTAGGAGTGTGTGTGAGATCCTGGTGGCTGGTGACTGTGTTCACGTGGGCAGCATATTGAGGCTGTGTCATATGTTTATGATGGAATAAAGGCCCACACCGGGTTGTATTTTGGACGTTCTGCCTCTGCCTCCTTGCTTAGTCGGGCCGCTCAATGTCAGCTTCACAGGTTGCCAGTTGAATTAGCATCCAACATCAGCTCATGAGCATTTTAGCTTCTTTTAGCCTTTAGTTTTGGTTTCAAGGTCATCTTTTGCTTATATTTAGTTCCTTCTAACTTATCTAATCATCCTTGTTCCCAGATGTAGCTAGAAGTTGTTTGAAATGTTTGTACGATTACTTTACAGCATATAACGGCAGATAGACAAAGTTAGCAAACTACTAGCTGGTAAAACAGAAGCTAAAGAGTCAGATATTTCTCTCATGAGTTTGGGAAAACAGAAATACAGGTGTCTGCCAGAAGGGGTGTGCTATGTCACCAAAAAGTATTCGATCGACTAAAGGAGAACACTTCTTTATAGTTTGACTTTTTCCATCTCTCCCGAAGATGTCAGGAGTCAGGTAGGGAGAGGCAGATTGAGATTAGGTTGCTCAAGGACTCTTCAGCAGGAGAAAACTCTCGTCACGCTGTAGGAGTGATGATGAACGGCTCTGAAACCTGATGCCCTCATTGTGTGTCTGTAGGTGTGCGTTTGTGTCTGTGACTCTATTTCTGTTCACAAGGGTGTGTGGGTGCTCACAAACTACCACACACTGAAGCAGGCTGTTAGCAAAAAGATATGTTGCTTAAAGGGAAATGTAAATCTCATCAAGTCTGTTTCAAAACTGCTAGTTGATCCGTAGTAACAACAACCTGGTTTCCTACAACTTCAGAAGCAGTTTCAATGCAGCCGATCCTGCCGTTGAATCCACATCCTCAGAAAAAATAAAACAAACTTAACTCCTCAAACTCAATCCAACTCTAATTCAAAGACAGTATGTTTACCAGAAGACAACACATGACCGACACATACAGGAAGCTATTTTCCCAAGATTTCGTCTGTCAAATGTTCTGCTTTGCAACTTGATAACCAACAATTTGAGTGAAAATACAAGCTTTTGACTAACTTTTCTGTATAGCAGGACACCTACAGCATGGTGCCAAAATATATATGACTGTAGTTCTTAAGGTATATTTAACTCCTACTACCTAACTCTCCCTGAAGTCCTCAGAACGTCATGACAAAATATGTGTTATATCATTGTCTTCCAACACTTTTGACCAGTTTCTGAGCTGTTACCTATGTATTATAGGGCTGTTGAGGTTTTAAGAGATTTGTAAAATGTATAGTGGTCTGAGTTAAAATAACTACTTGGTGAGGGAACAATCAAAGTCATGCTCAAACGAAACCACATTTCCGTTAGGCGGGAAAATGTCAAAGTCTTTGTTGACACACCTGTTAATGAACACATTGTTTGTTCCACCTACTTCCAAAGAGGTTTCTTAGGCATTTAAACCAAAGATGTTTGAAACAAAGCCTGCATGTTCTTGTTTTGTCAACATCTATGATGTCAACTCTAGGCAAGGCAAGGCAAGTTTATTTATATAGCACTTTATGGCAATTCAAAGTGCTTTACAAAAAATGAAAGACATTAAGAAAATGGCATTTAAAATCAGTCATTAAAAAGAAAAGCTAATAAAAGAAACATTAAAAGAAAAAATACATGGATAAAAGTTACAGTGCAGTCTAAGATATGAATAGTTCAATTAAAAGATTAAACTCTAACTTGTCCTCTAGCGAAATTAATGCCTAAACCAAACTTTAATTCAAAGATAGCAGTTTTGCTTTCTATGAGCCAACACCTGACAAACACACACAACGTTAGATATATCTACCTCTTTGATTCAACTATCCAAGATTTAGTATGTCAACCAACCAATCCCAGGTCTGATCTTGCCCACAGGAATGACTTGCTTTTCACCAGATGATAGCTCTCTGTATAACAGGACACCTACAGTATAGTGCCCACAGTACAATGACTGTACAAAGTTCTCAAGGTATATTTAACTTGCAGCACTTAACGCTCCCTGAAGTCCTCAGAACTTCATGAAAAACGATGTAATAAATCAGTGCCTTCCAAAACGACTGACTATTTTCTGATTTGCAACCACTGCGGTTAAAGTTAAGTTGATTTAGGCTCAAGACAACTTGCCCGTGTTAGTGAAAATATGTAGATTTTACTTAGAAAACTACTTGGTTTGGCGAAAATCCCAGTCGTCGTAGTCACAGTCGTCCACTGTTCAAAGAAACTAACATGTATTAACTTTAGACCACGTTGACCCATCCACCTCAAGCTCATTCTTGTGTGATTTGGAGACTCTAATCTACATATTTCTTCCTCTGCCTACTTATATAAAGGTCGTTTTACACATTTGAACAAACAAGTCATGCAATTTATCCTGTGAAACCAACCTAAATCAAACTGACTTCAAACAAACTGCAGAACAGTTGTCAGAATAAACACAGCCTACTATTGATATCCTTTCGCGAACGACTACGGTGCAAACTGTATCTTTTCCTGATAGAGAAATGAATGCACTTGATAGAAACTCGTAATGTCCACCTGCTCTATTACTTCTGTATATCAGAGCAGCTCATTGAGTTTCAAACAGACGGCCATTACAATGCTTGTGCAACCTAAAACCCTTTAGATGAGTGCAGTGTTCGTGTGCAGCAGAGAGCGTTGGGGGCACCGAGTTGGAGGTACAGGAGAAAATGACTGCAGAGCAATAATGATAATGGAAGTGATGGCAAAGGGACAACTTTACGCCAGGTACCCCCCCCCCTCTCTTTCTGTGACCTCAATTTTCTCTCCATGCTTGACTTAATTTCCCCGCTCAATGTTCGTACAGTACTCTCTCAGAGGAGGTACTGTACTCTACTGTAACACCTGTGTGTACCGAAGGAGAGCGACCTGATTCAAAACAAAGTTAGTTTCAATCACAGCAGGAAGTTTAAGAGCTTGGGGAGTAACATAATTAGATGTTAAACATTATTAGATTGCCAAAAAATTAACTGTTTTCCCTTACAGTTACATAAAAAAGACGTTATCAGAGGACAATGAAGTTGAACTGAAGTCCATGCTCTTATTTTATCATGATGTGTTTGAGAGTAGAATCACAGCATGGTATGGTAACCTAGCAGTGCAGCTGATGGTACAGTCTGCTATATAAAGTATGGGGGTTAAAGAATATCCTCTTTCTGGTAGGAGGTTTGGGGTCCCCCAAAGCAGGCTAAACCACTACAACACCGCCAAGAAGCTTCTCAACAAAGAAATGTAACGTATAGTTTAAATGTTGGCCAAGAGGGTTGTGAAATTGGTCGTCATGAGGCGCGTTCACACCGCAGTACTTTTCCCACTTTAGTTCCGATATAGTTCCGAAATGTTGCGTTCACACCAAAAAGAGCAGGAACTAAAATGAGTTTATGAGAACCTTTTTACCCCCTTTTCCGTCCCTGCTAGAGAGCAGGGACTTTCGTGGGAGAAAAAGGTTCCTATGTCTGATTGGCTGGGCGGATTGCAAACCACGCCCCGTAAAACTCCCAAAAGGTTTTGTGAAGCCGCCATTTTATTTTCCTCGCATTAGCATTATTATCATTAGCATTAGCCCAGCGCACAAACGCAGAGAGACTAACTTATGGCAACACAAAATAAAACATGGGAGCGGTGGAGATGAGGAGGTGTCGGCGTTCTGGCGATTTACTCTGAAGGCTTCAGTAGAAGCTGCTGGGAGTCCCAGCAGCTTCTACTGAAGCCAGTCCCCAACTCCGGGGACTTCGGGCCGGGGACTTCGGGTGGCAGTATACGCCGTGAAGTTGTTTGCGGCTTGCGACTAAACCCAAAGCAGAAGAAGAAGAAGTGACGTCAGCGGCTCATTCGCCTAATCCTCCCTCAGGGAACTTATTCCGGTGTGAACGCGATCTGTACTTAGTTCATCAGAACTAAAGAGTTCTCAAGAACCTTTGTGGGAAAAGTACTGCGGTGTGAAAGCGCCCATGGTCAGTAGGGTTGTCTGGGTATAAGTGTATTTTCAAACTGTGGATATGTACATAAGTCATGTGTTAATATGTTAATGTATTTGATCGTGTACCATGTAGTACTGTATGTGTGATTTACTATCTTTTGTGGAACTACAGGGCAGAGTCCAGAACAAATTTCCTACGGGGACAATAAAGTACATCTTATTGATCGTAGTACTTTGGGAAACAAATGGAGATTGCTAGCAGGATAAAAAAAGTTACAATACATTTTGAAAGAAGTACGAAAATCTGTAAACAGAGGACACATTCTCGTTGCTAAATAACTTGCTTTCTTCTTTTTCGAAAGTTAAATTGTTCTGTCGTCTAAACTTCAGTCAACACCATCTTATTGATATTTATTTTCTCTTGTATACATTGGCGTTTTTAAGTAACCATCCCATCCCTGGAAGCTTCCCAGGCTCAATGTGCTTTGACAGACTATGTTTGACTGTCCAAGTCAATACAGCTGGATACATATCTTTATGAAGAGCGGTTAGATCTATTCTGTCCGGCTTCTGACGCAGCAATCAAATGTCCCTGCAGCGAGTCAGAGGCAGTCCTGAAGTCATTAGGTGTCTTTGCCAGGGACACTGGACACTACATCCGTCTTTTTGCAATGAAATGTGGGAATTTCTTTCTAAGGGGTTAGGGTCTCTCCATTGAGACAAACAATGCTGTGTTTGTTAAATATGTTCAGAAACTCAACTGAGTTCAAGCATAGTTGTTTCTGTCCATTCTGGTGCATCATTGTTGACTCTGAGTTACATTGTTTATTGTCAAATAACTTACTGATCCGTCCGGTGAACTCTCTGTGTCATCATAAAATGAAGTTATCAATGTTTACGTGCACAGTCGATCTCTTTACATTTGTTCACACCAAACACAAACCCTTTTTGGTTGCAACACCAATACATACAAAGTCAACGCCTAGACGAGAATAGGAGACAATGCAAACAAATATTTGTTTTGAGTAGGAGCCAACATGATTAAGACATGGTTAGATACATGTCTTAAAATGATGATGGTAACAGTTTCAAAACAGCAGTAAGTGTCAATCTACCTGGATTTTGAATAAGGTCCTGGACGGTCTCTTTTTTTAATTAACAGCCTAATGTACAGGTCATAAATAATCTCCTCTAAATATCCTATTAACTACATGTCTGCTTCTGTAATGCAGTTTAGACGCAGTATGTTTGCAACTACAGCCACTGTCTTGCAAAATATTAAAAAAACAAACTTGTCAAAGCGTACTTTCAAGTTTTTGCTGCTGCTCAAGAGGTAATTACTTGCACAACTTCTTCTAAGTTATCCCAAGAGTGAGACAGAACTAACCAACTTTCGAAAATGCATTCAACAAAAAAGCAGTATACCTTTTTAAATCATATATTATACGATGAGAGTCTATTTTTGAGCACCGTCATTGTTAACCTCCATTAGAAGAGTCACAGGGACGTCTGTCCTCTCATTGACTGCCCGGAGTCTACAGTAAATGATTAGATTACTGTGTGACGTCACAGCAGGGCACCGAAAATCAATGAACTGTCATCTCTGAATTCTAAATACACTGGTCCCTGTGTGTGTGTGTGTGTGTGTGTGTGTGTGTGTGTGTGTGTGTGTGTGTGTGTGTGTGTGTGTTCCCCTTCGTCTCTCATTAATTCTGGCCCTCATCAACGGCTCTCTCTCTCCAGTGTGTCTGCCAAAGATGAAGTCAGCACACATGAATACACACACACACACACACACACACACACACACACACACACACACACACACACACACACACACACACACACACACACACACACACACACACACACACACACACACACACACACACACACACACACACACACACACACACACACACACACACACACACACACACACACACACACACACACACACACACACACACACACACACACTTACATTTTGTCCTAGTTAAACATTTGGAGTGAACTGGGAGGCTGTGGCTCAGTGGATAGTGTGCTGGACTTCAAATCAGGGGATAGCAAGTTCGAGTCCCACTGCAGTCAGCATGTCGTTGTGTCCCTGAAGACACTTCACCCCAAGTTGCTCCTGTGGGGATTACCCACAGTCCTGAATGTATGCAAGTCGCTTTGGATAAAAGCGTCTAACAAATGACATGTAATGTAACTGTATGAACGTACCTCTGTAACAAAGAGCACATGCACTGTTGTATAACTGGAAACCATTGTTTGACTTTGGTGAATGAGGACAAACACCATAATACCATAACAGGTAACTCCTGGTCCTCACTTACAAAGCCCTCCACCATCTGCCCCCCCCTACCTCACTGACCTCCTCATCCTCTACCAACCACCCCGGTCCCTCAGATCCACCTCAGCCGGTTTGCTTTCCATCCCCAAGGCCAAACTCCGGAGGGGACAGAGCCTTCTCTGTGGCAGCCCCGAAGCTCTGGAACTCCCTCCTCCAAGACCTCCGTGAGTCTGAGTCCCTCACCCTGTTCCAGTCCCGCCTCAAAACCCACCTCTTCAACTCTGTATCCATAAGTCCCCCCCCCTCTCAATCAACTTCCTCCTGACTGCTTTTCTGTTTTGTTTTGTTTCTTTGTTTCTTTTTGTTTTTGTTTTGTTTGTCTACCCTCCCTCCCAAATGTAAAGCGTCTTTGGGTTCAAGAAAAGCGCCACAGAAATATAATTTATTATTATTATGTAATGTTTCTATGATAGCACAAAGAGATTGATTTTGTTGCAATTAGATTAATTTGAAGTCACTTTGTTTCTAGTTTTCTGATAAGGGAGGGTTTATCCTGTCCATGACTATTAACTGGAAAAAGTGCCTTCATTGTTTAAACGGACATTTGGAGTTCACTGAGTCAGCATGCTCCCAATGTTCCCTACTGGCTGATCACAGTAGTGCAAGAAAAACAATGTGTGTTGAGAAACCTTGAACTAGGGTCAATAATTATTCTGTTATTCATTTTCAAAAACTAAAATAGCTATTTTTAAGACATTATTTAAATGTGGGCCACCAAGTGTATGCACTGGTTGAGCAACTTGTACTGACATGAACGAGATCCAGATCATAATGCATCCATGGAGGCACACACAGGCTGTAGGGGGATAATGACTAAGTGACTGCTTGCCTTTTTGAATCAAGCAACTTTGAAACAAGCAAGTCAGGAAAACTACAAAAGCAGTGTGAAAAAGATGCTCTCCTAAATCAAGTCTGAAATAGAAAAATGCAATACGACTAAAATACTAATTTCAATTATACAATGTCTGTACGTGTAATGTTTATATGCAACATGCTAACTTCCGTATAAG
Source organism: Pogonophryne albipinna (assembly GCA_028583405.1). NCBI lineage: Eukaryota > Metazoa > Chordata > Actinopteri > Perciformes > Artedidraconidae > Pogonophryne > Pogonophryne albipinna. Next base: position 41,589,233 of record CM053245.1, read on the forward strand.
CGTGTACAACATTGTTGGGTTTTGCATTGAAGTTAAGTTGCGTTAAGGAGCAAGAGTTCATGAGTACATGTGACTTACTGCTAAATCCAAACACTGAAGCTCATTGCTGTTGATATTTACATTAAATTACATTACAAGTGACCCATTGTCTGTAACCAGTGGATCGTTAGAGCATGGCGGAATTTGACAGCGAGCTAACTAGCCAACAAGCTAGTATTTAGCGGAATAAAGCTCTGGTCATGCTTTCTACCAGGCTTTGGAGAAGTTTCCAAAAAGTGTCTTCTCTTCAAGGTCTTCCATTGGTTCACACACACACACACACACACACACACACACACACACACACACACACACACACACACACACACACACACACACACACACACACACACACACACACACACACACACACACACACACACACACACACACACACACACACACACACACACACACACACACACACACACACACACACACACACACACACACACAGCGAGGAGTCATGGTGAGCATGAACCGTCTTCTGTGTTCATACGACAACCTTGAATTCAATTTAAAATGTTTTATATGAATAAACATGAACGTTGAAATATAACTATAATTGGCAATATGGACCATGCATGGTAATTGAGTGTATAATCTAAATACAGGACAACAGTGTGTGTGTGTGTGTGTGTGTGTGTGTGTGTGTGTGTGTGTGTGTGTGTGTGTGTGTGTGTGTGTGTGTGTGTGTGTGTGTGTCTGTGTGTGTGTGAGTGTAACAGCAGAGTGTGTGTGTTATGTAGGCTGTGCTGAGTGATTGATCATAGGGAGCAGGGAAAAGCAGGTTACTGCAGCGCTCACACACACACACACACACACACACACACACACACACACACACACACACACACACACACACACACACACACACACACTCCCAAACACACACACACCCTCTCTGAGCGGGCTCCTTTCGGCATTTGCTCTTTCTCATTTCCCTCTCTCTCCCTTCCCCCTTATTCCATCTCCATCTTTGCCTCTCCTCGTCCTCCTCCCATCCTTCCTCCCATACTCTCACTCTCTCCATATATCACTCTCACCTCCCTCTCCCCCCCCCCCTAAAGCCATCACTCTTCCCTCCTTCCTGTGGTTCACCTCCTCTCTGCTCCCATCCCTCTCACGCCTTCTTTAGCAGCCAAACCCATCTTGTATCTCCCCCCCGCCCCTCTCCATATTTCTCTCTGTCCTGTTATCCAGAGCCCAGGGGAAGGGAGAGACATTGTCACGTGTCTCCCCTTCTCCCCCCCTTCTCCTCCTCCCTCTCTCCTCTAGCTGCAGTGGTAAGCAGAGGCTTCATGTCTCTCAGGGCTGCCTCTATACATCTATTTGCAAATGGAAGGAACCAACACATCGTCCTCATCATAGACTTTAACAGGTTGGGCATATTTAAAGCTAATGCAATAGCACTCATGATGGTTTGGCACATTGAAAGCTTATGCACTTCATGGTTGAATGCACTTATTATTAGTCGCTTTTTTTGCAGTTTGATTTTTGTCTGTATCTGTAATTTATTGACGCTTGCGTACATACAACATGCATTTACCCTCTGATAGATGGATAAAGGAATTATTATTTGCATAAAAAGCATCAACTAAGTAAAATACGACGACACGATTTTACCCAGAAACTCCACTGGAAAAATGCAAAATTCTCTTATTGGGTGTTTTGGTTATAGTGGTGGAAACGTTCTTAATGCTTGCTCCCAAATCCCCAATGAGGTTATAACGATGCATCTATCGTAGACTTCATATTTTACACTCATCTTAATGTATACTGTACCTATGATGCTGTGAGAGAAGGAAGTGTTGAGTTCGAGAGCTAAACCGTGGCAATGCTTAGAATCATTTGTAAATGAAGTCAGTATTTCTCTCCTAACTGGGTCTATGCAGGAATCCTGAAGTCACATTTAAGACCTTTTTTAAGATCCTTTCCATACATTTTAAAACCTCATCGCCACTTTGAGTTCTAACCGGTTACCTTGGCGACACACTTTACCTCACATTGACTATATACAGTATTGATTGTCCTTCCTCCTTATCTTCCAACCATTTGGACGCAGACTTGCATTTCCCCAAAACGATGTTGTTTAACAACCGGCGTAAACGGGCCTTCGCGCTATCAAGCAGTGAGCGTGCGATGTCCTGTTCAGATGACGTCAAACCCAACGGGATGCCATCAATAAACTACACAGAATCACACTACACACCTACGCCATGATTACATTCAGGCAGACTGTAGAATACAACCTCTTTGGACCATTTAGATACTTATTGAAAACAAGCTACAAAATGTAATACCTTGAAAAATGCTCTTTAATACTTTTTAATAATTTGTAATACTTTTTAATAGCCTTAATTTTCGCTAAATTGATTTATCAACTTTTAATACTTTTTAAGACCCCGCGGACACCCTGCCTAAAAAACAATACAAAGGCACTCCGAATATTTTCATGTTTCCTCAAGCTTGTGCAATTTTGCGCACTTGTGTTTTTAAGCCAATAGAGCACGGCCCTTGGTGCACCATCATCATGGTTAGAAGACATTTAAAATGTTATGTAAACATGAACACAGCACCACTGGACTGTATACATTTGATTCGATGAAACACCTGCTACCCAGGGTTCGCTCACAACACAAGCCCTCAGGAAGTTCAGCGTGCACTGGAGCTAATCTTCATAGTGGCCGAACGGTGGTACTACACCTTCTGTGTCACGGGATGCAATTGGGCCAGAAATACTTTCTCCCTTTGGTCACGTCTGTATATCAGCAGATTTGAACAGACCTTTTTTTAAACCATGGGGTCCAAAAAGTTGTAGATTTTCTTTCTTTTCATTACACTGAGACACATGTGTAATTTGTACACCTTATTCAATTTTGTTCCAATCTATTTCTATGTAAATACTGATATATTTTACTATATTTTTCATGTTATTTTTGATGTATGCACCGTGAAATCAAGTCAAATTCCTCATACGTGTAAACCTACCCGGTAATAAACCTGATTCTGATGTGTAAATACTAATTGATTGATTTATATGCATACATAACAACCTCTTTCCTGCCCAAGGAAATTAAAAGTTATTAGACGCTTTGTAGAAACACCGGTGCTTCATTAGTGTATTTATTCGATAAATACTGAATTCTGCAGGACGTTTAGCTTTGACCGTTAGTGCTTTTGCAGTGAATTCTAACAATGCAATGCATATTAAATAATAAAGGACAAAGAGAGAAGGAGGGATGGAGGAAACTCACTCAGATATCGCCATAACAATATGCCGACATCTAGATTTCCAAGATGGCGCCGGGTTGTCTGGCAGGCCGTCCAAGCATCTCTGTTTTAGTACTAGTGTTTGTTCTGTGTCTGTTTTGCTCAGTGACAAGGACCATAGACTCTCTGTTAGAATACAACCGACACGAGCTGCTTAAGATCAAGGAAAATGTGGGCTTTTTTGCGAAGTTTGGCCAGGGTGGACACACCCCCCCTCCCCCCCTTCTATCGGATGTACCTGCACACCTACTGCGGGCCGGGCCCTCGTTACCCCGAAGACGCAGACGCCGAGGCACACGCAGTGGCCGGCTGGTTAGGGTGAAAGAGTGGCTAGCGTGGTCTCCTGAGCTGGCTCAGCACCCTTTTCCCCCGGAATATGGACCTTGTTTTCGCCGCCTGGCCTCCCGACGCCCCCTTGCCATGGTCGGCACCTAGCTGGTACCTGTCGCTGACCCGACTCACGATCTGCATATCCTGCGCCCCCAGTGGTCTCGCCTCTCCCCCCCTGATGGAGTGAACCACCGCAACCTTCGGTCGCTGGGTCCTGAAACTCACGCGTCTGTTGCCCCGGTTCCAACTAAAGGCTCGCTGATAAATGCGAGATCGATCGCAAACAAAACTTTCATCATCCAGGACTTCTTCACGTCACATGCTGTGGATGTGCTTTTTATAACGGAAACCTGGATGTCTGCGGGTGAGTCTGCTGCTTTTACAGAGCTATTGCCTCCGGAGTGCAGTTTCATTAATTCTCCATGGACCACGGGTCGTGGAGGAGGTATAGCGACTGTCTTTAGGAGCAGTTTATTCTGCAAACTCACGCCGTCTAACTCATTCTCCTCCTTTGAACTGAGCCTGTTTGAGCTGGGACGGATTCATCCTGTACTGTGTGCGGTGGTCTACCGACCGCCCAAGTACAACAAATACTTTATAAAGGAGTTCTCTGAACTATTGGCCGGTATCGTGACAAACTATGACAGCGTTTTAATTGTCGGGGATTTTAATGTGCATGTCTGTTGTATCTCTAAACCACTAGCTAAAGACTTTCTTGATGTTTTATATGCTTTCGACTTCATACAACATGTCTCTGGCCCCACGCAAGAGCATGGGCACACATTAGACCTAGTCTTATCCCATGGTCTGCCCATTTCGAATGTCAATGTGTGTGAGGCAGCTTTATCAGATCACCTGCCTGTGCTATTTGATTTTATTCTGCCCTGTCATAGTCTTAAATCATGCGCTCCTGTCCGTCACGGTCGTATGATGAAACCTTCCACTGCTGCTAGTTTCTCCCCTGCCTTTGTTAAATTAACACAGTCTGATACTATGTCCGCTGACTCCCTGGACACTGAGCTATTAACCTCAGCCTTTCTCTCTACCTGCACTGGAGCTCTTGACATTGTTGCTCCCCTGAAACTCATGCGCCCCAGAGCTAAATCTGAACCCTGGCTCAATGACGTCACTCATGCTGCCAGGCGTGAGAGCCGGCAGGCTGAGCGCAGGTGGAAGAAGGACAAGCTTCATGTAACTCGTGACATTTTGAAAGAGAGTTGGAGAAAGTATCAGAGCATTGTAAAAGCTGAAAAGATGAGTTACTTTTCTGATATTATTTCTAGTAATTTAAACAAACCTCGTGTTCTCTTTAAAATAATCGATGCTATGTTAAACTCTCCTTTATCCACTTGTATTGAAGCTTCAACTGAGATGTGTGAAAAATTCTGCTATTTTATAGACAAGATCTCCACTATTAGAGCCAGTATCTCACCACCCTCTTTTGACCCCTCCATTGACTTCACATGCACTGCTGTCTTCCAGCAGTTTGGACCTGTGTCGTTGTCATCTTTCAGTGACATTGTTGCTAAATTAAAACCCTCATCTTGTCCCACAGACCCAGTCCCTCCTCCACTTTTTAAAGAGGTATGGGACACTATTGGATCTAATGTCCATAACATTATAAATAGCAGCCTAGAGTCCGGTTCTGTGCCAGTTTATTTCAAACAAGCGGTTGTGGCACCCTTGATAAAACAAATCTGGACACTTCTGTCTTCTCAAATTACAGACCCATCTCGAAGCTTCCTTTTATCTCAAAAATATTGGAGAAAACCGTACTCTTACAGCTGCAGTCTTTTATACATGCACACAATATTTTTTATATCTTTCAGTACGGTTTTAAAGCGCTTCACAAGACTGAGTCTGCCCTTCTAAGAGTGTTCAATGACCTCCTGGTCACTACAGACTCTGGTGACTCTGCCATCCTTATGCTCTTAGACCTCACAGCTGCCTTTGATACGATTGACCACTCCATCCTTATCTCTCGTCTAGAGCACTGTGTGGGTATCAGGGGCGCTGCCTTAGAGTGGTTCAGGTCCTATCTGTCCCAGAGATCTTTCTCTGTTAGGCTTGGTGACTTTACATCCTCTTCTGCCCCCTTATCCTGTGGAGTTCCCCAAGGTTCTATTTTGGGGCCTATTTTATTTTCCTTATACCTTCTCCCCCTTGGACTGATTTGTAGACAATATGGCGTCTCCTACCACCTTTATGCGGACGACTCCCAATTATATCTACCCCTAAGAAAAAACACCAGCTCTCTGATGCCCCTGGTGGACTGTCTTAATGACATAAAGGCCTGGATGGCGCTAAACTTTTTAAATATAAATGAGAGCAAAACGGAGGTAATTGTGTTTGGACCAAATGGTGATGTCCCTTCCATTGACCTGGGTTCCCTGCAACAGTATGCAAAACCCATGGTCACAAATCTGGGTGGCAAAATCGACAGTGCTTTTAAATTAGATAAACAGATAAACTCTGTGGTTAAATCCAGTTTTTATCACTTGAGGCTCCTGTCCAAAATTAAACCGGTTTTATCCTTTTTAAACTTTGAGCGTGTAATTCATGCCTTTGTTTCAACTCGTTTAGATTATTGTAATGCACTTTATGCCGGCCTAAATAAGACTTCGCTGGCCCGCCTGCAGCTGGTACAAAACGCTGCGGCGCGGCTGCTTACAGGAACCCGCAAGTTTGACCACATCACACCAGTTCTGGCTTCGCTCCACTGGCTTCCTGTCCATTTCAGAGTCCATTTTAAGATCTTATTGTTTGTTTTTAAATCTCTTAATGGGCTGGCCCCAGAGTACATCTCCGACCTCTTACAGGTGTACACCCCCTCAAGGGCTTTGAGGTCGGCTGATCAGCTGGTAGTCCCAAAAACAAAGAAAAAGACCAGGGGAGACCGAGCGTTCTCATCGGTAGCCCCCAGGCTCTGGAACGACCTGCCCTCTCGTGTTAAATTGTCGCCCACTCTTGAAGCTTTTAAGTCCCGCCTAAAGACCCACCTCTTTTCCCTCGCTTACCAGCCAGTCTGAGCTGTGTCTTACCTATTTGTATGCTTTTACTGTCTGTCCATAGCCTTTATGTGCCTTGTATTTATTCTTATGTGTGCTTTTTTATCTTTTCTTATGTGTGCTTTTTATCTATTCGTGTAATATTATATTTTATTATAATGTTATGTTCATTGTGAAGCACTTTGGCAAACCCTCTGTTTTTAAACTGTGCTATATAAATAAAGTGGATTGGATTGGATAACAACAACCCCGCTCCCCCATCTCTGGGAGAAGTGACATTTCACTTTGCCCTGGAAGCTGCTCCCTGCAGTGCTGCTCTGATCCAGCCTGTGTGTGTGTGTGTGTGTGTCCTCATTAAAGGAGCCCTGACTGAGGGGGAGTGGGCCCTGATCACACACGTACACTTTGTCAAACCAGACCTCCGCTGTGTGAGTGTGTTGGAGATCAGAAAAAGAGAGGATGTCATGCTAGTACACTGTATGATGCACACAGTCAAACACACACACACACACAGACACACACACACACACACACACACTGAGAACAGAAGTGCGGACTCACCCGGTGAGCACTACTACAAAGTCCATCACGTTCCAGCCGTTCCTCAGGTAAGATCCTTTATGTAACGCAAAACCCAAGGCCAGGATCTTTATCCCCGACTCGAAACAGAAGATGGCTATGAAGTAGGGCTCAGTCTCTTCCTGTGGGGGAGGAAGGGGGGAGAACAAGGAGGAAGGGGGAGAGAGGGAGGGATGAAGAGAAAGGTCAGGGACGAGCAGATTGTGAGTGGAGTTTGTTTATTGGAGTATCGTAGGGAAAAGTGAAGGCAGTTTGAAATGTTGTTTTCTACACTTTCATGACTCGACGCCCACAACTTGAATAAACCCTCAATTTGAATTCAGTTATTCAGGTTAAAATGTTTTTTCTACACAAATGGTATATAAACCAATAGTATTAGGGTTGCTTAATCTTAATTAATCCAAACAGAATGAACTGACATGGAAAAACATTGTATGTGAAGCCTTAGAAATATTGTACGTACATTAATACTCACTGGTTATAAAAAGACAATAATGCATATTTGTACAGTATAATACAACATGTATATGGTATTTGTAGTAAATAGAGTCGTTTTGGCAAAGACAATCTGTGTGTGTGTGTGTGTGTGTGTGTGTGTGTGTGTGTGTGTGTGTGTGTGTGTGTGTGTGTGTGTGAGAGAGAGAGAGTGTTACCAGTCGTTCAGACAGAGGGGTCTTGTCTCCAACAGGGAGGTGTTGCTCCAGAGCCAAGACGATGCAGTTCGCAATGATAGTGGTGAGGATCATCCATTCGAATGGAGTGCAGCGGGAGTTAAGGCCAACATCAACAGCAAGGAACACAAACAAAAACACACACACACACACACACACACACACACACACACACACACACACACACACACACACACACACACACACACACACACGTGATAACACTTTTGTACTTCTACTAAAATAAACCCCATCATGCTTGTTGTGGTTTCTCTCCCACACAAAGCAGGACTGAGTACTTAATGGCTCCTTCTTCCACCGTGATTAAAGTTGTTCCTGTGCCGTTAAATACAGCCCACGTATTGAAGTTCCAGCGTTTGAGACTTTAGACAAAATAAAACATGTTTTGCAACTTAATTCAGTCTTAGGTCAAAAATGGTGACCGAAACTGTAAGAAGCTGTGTGTGAGAATACAATGCCTCCACACACACACAGTCACACACACACACACACAGTCACACACACACACACACACACACACACACACGCGCACACACACACACACACCATGTATACATCACTTCAGGGGACATTACATTGACTTACATGCATTTCCTGGAGACTTATCCTAACCTTAACCATAACCAACACATGCCTAACCCTAACCCTTATCCTAACCCTTACCCTAACCAAGTCTTCACCCTCAAATTAATGATTCCCCTTATGGGGACCTCCAATTTGTCCCCATAAGGGAGGCGAGTCCCCACACGTGACTGTGAAAACAGATTTAGGTCCCCACAAGTATAGTAATGCTAGGCCACACATACAGTCACACACACACACACACACACACACACACACACACACACACACACACACACACACACACACACACACACACACACACACACACACACACACACACAGTCACACACACAGTCACACAGTCACACACACAGTCACACACATAGTCACACACACAGAGTCACACACACAGTCACACACAGAGTCACACACAGAGTCACACACACAGTCACACACACAGTCACACACACAGTCACACACAGAGTCTCACAGTCACACACACAGTCACACACATAGTCACACACACAGTCACACACACAGTCACACACAGAGTCACACACAGAGTCACACACACAGTCGCACACACAGTCGCACACACAGTCACACACACAGTCTCACACACAGTCACATACATAGTCACACACATTCACACACACAGTCACACACACACACACACAGTCACACACACACACACACACACACACACACACACACACACACACACACACACACACACACACACACACACACACACACACACACACACACACACACACACACACACACACACACACACACACACACACACACACACACACACACACACACACACACACACACACACACACACACACACACACCAGGCTGACACACAGAGGTCGCCTGGTGGAGCAGCCAGCTTTTCACAGCGCTCTTTCCAGTCAAGTGTGTTTGTATTTGTTGCAGTGTGTGTGTGTGTGTGTGTGTGTGACTGTGTGTGTGAGTGTGTGTTTGTCCATGCCTGAGTAATGGCCGCTGGAGGGTCTACGATGACTGGATACATCCAGACAGATCAAGCCTGTGCCTAATTGGCCAGTCATTATCCTGTTAGCTTGTGTGTGTGTGTGTGTTGGGAGTACGTGTCTATTGTCGTGTTTACCAGATGCTACGTTGACATTGACACTATGGCCCGAGGACGGCCTGTGTGTGTGTGTGTGTGTGTGTGTGTGTGTGTGTGTGTGTGTGTGTGTGTGTGTGTGTGTGTGTGTGTGTGTGTGTGTGTGTGTGGGGAAAGAGGCTGCTGGCTGACGTGAGGGGATGAGACAGGTCCGTCTGAGGAGTGCACACTAACAAGACATCACTGAACTACACTGAGACGACACACACGCACACACACAGAGACAGAGGCCGTCCTCGGGCCATAGTGTCAATGTCAACGTAGCATCTTGTAAACACGACAATGGACACGTACTCCCAACACACACACATTTAGAATATTTGGGGAACTTTAGTTTCCTAATGTCGTTGGTTAAGCTCTGTTATGAAGATATTTCACTCGGTAGTTCCTGGAAACCATATGTCATGTGTTGAACGCACCGTATGTTCAGTCTCCTGTTATTTAGTTGAGCATCTGTCAGTATGTCCATGCTGCACAGAGCCATAGGAAAAGATCTCTTGAAGAATGTGCTTCACAGATGAGGATGATTCGAGAGTGGTAGACTGTTCAATGACGATATGAGGACGACTGAGTGTAAGGAATTAGTGTCGGCTTTACCCAAAATAAATGCCGTTTACACATCAACAAGAAAAGGTTATCTTATGTCGTAACAGACGTTGCAAAAATCCTGTCAGTAGAACAAACCTCTGAGCTGGGTCATAATTCTGTTCTCAAACTGGACTTCCTGTTCATGTTGCATCCGTACAGCAAACACAACTTCCACACCAACAATTTAACACAGGCAATGTTTCGATCTTAAGACTCAACTTTGATTTGGCCCCAAGGCGTGTAAATATAGCAGGGTTTTAGAATTAGAATATCAAAAACTATATCCACAAAAATGGGAACTGGCCTAAGAAACCCAGTTTTTTTTAAAAACTATATTGTAATATCTGGCATATAATACACAGCTAGCGCATTGCTAACATGCTAGCATCCTCTGGACAAAGTAACCAGAGTACGGACAACTTGCTGGATTGTGTTGCAAATCAATTCACAGTAACAATATGCAACACATAGATGCTGGTGTGTGTGTGTGTGTGTGTGTGTGTGTGGGCTACATGCTGCCCTGCTACGGCATCTATTATTCAGCAGACACACACACTGCTGGTCTAACAACCTGGAAGGTAACACTCCCTCTGTGTGTGTGTGTGTGTGTGTGTGTGTGTGTGTGTGTGTGTGTGTGTGTCTCTTTTCCTCACATTTCTCCATCCCCCTGCAGTGTCTCTGTTTCTGTTTAGTTTCTCTTTCTTTCAGTTTCGTCCTGTTCCCTTTCTTCCTCACACTTTTTTCTCATAATATTTATTTGTCATTCCCTTCCTTCTTACTCCTTGCCTTATCCCTTTCTTCCTCTCTTTTTCCTCCTCTAATTATCTCTTTCCGTTCCCACTGTATTCCTTTTTTTGAGAGAGAAAGAAATCGGAAGCAATTAGAGAGTAGACATTGTTGGCAACAATATTATTGGTGAGCGCTGCAAAAAAGTGTGTATACGTTCCTCTCTCGTTAATTAAAATGGCTTTCTGATGGCCACAACCAAGCCCTGCACTGCCAACAACACTGACCTCACACACACACACAACACACACACACACACATACACACTCACATGCATCATTACTACACCAACTAATGCATCGATGTGCACAAGTACGTTTTAGTACACAAAAACACACCGGGAGAAAGTAAAAACCTATATCAGCAGTATTTTAGTACACACACACACACACACACACACACACACACACACACACACACACACACACACACACACACACACACACACACACACACACACACACACACACACACACACACACACACACACACACACACACACACACACACACACACACACACACACACACACACACACACACACACACACACACACACACACACACACACACACACACGGTATGATTCTGCCAGCAAGTGTATTAACTGACAGAGAGAGGGATGATTGGTATTTATGCACAAGCAACATTTTTTAGGCATTATCTCAAAATGGCTGCATAACACGAGGAGTAAATGTGCAGAAATGGCCATTTTAAATATTTAGGTGAAGTGACCCTTTAAGCTTTGAGGCTCTGTCCTTGTAAAAATAAAAATACGTGACATGGGATTAGTGAGATCCGAGCCTCGGTCCCCTGGAGTCCAGTTTGGCCCTTAGAATCCTCCTGATTGAGATACAGGATTGTTCCTTCATGTTTTAACTGTTTAAATAAATGTCCGTGGCACTTTTGAACCACACTGAATCTTTAGTGATTTCACTATGTAACACCACTACATACTGATATACACCTGAACATCAGCAGGAGAGGACTCTTTAAAGTAGAGACACTACATACTGATATACACCTGAACATCAGCAGGAGAGGACTCTTTAAAGTAGAGACACTAGTACATACTGATATACACCTGAACATCAGCAGGAGAGGACTCTTTAAAGTAGAGACACTACATACTGATATACACCTGAACATCAGCAGGAGAGGACTCTTTAAAGTAGAGACACTACATACTGATATACACCTGAACATCAGCAGGAGAGGACTCTTTAAAGTAGAGACACTACGTACTGATATACACCTGAACATCAGCAGGAGAGCACTCTTTAAAGTAGAGACACTACATACTGATATACACCTGAACATCAGCAGGAGAGGACTCTTTAAAGTAGAGACACTACGTACTGATATACACCTGAACATCAGCAGGAGAGCACTCTTTAAAGTAGAGACACTACATACTGATATACACCTGAACATCAGCAGGAGAGGACTCTTTAAAGTAGAGGCACTACATACTGATATACACCTGAACATCAACAGGAGAGCACTCTTTAAAGTAGAGACACTACACACTGATATAAACCTGAACATCAGCAGGAGAGGACTCTTTAAAGTAGAGACACTACATACTGATATACACCTGAACATCAGCAGGAGAGGACTCTTTAAAGTAGAGACACTACATACTGATATACACCTGAACATCAGCAGGAGAGGACTCTTTAAAGTAGAGACACTACATACTGATATACACCTGAACATCAGCAGGAGAGGACTCTTTAAAGTAGAGACACTACGTACTGATATACACCTGAACATCAGCAGGAGAGCACTCTTTAAAGTAGAGACACTACGTACTGATATACACCTGAACATCAGCAGGAGAGGACTCTTTAAAGTAGAGACACTACATACTGATATACACCTGAACATCAGCAGGAGAGGACTCTTTAAAGTAGAGACACTACGTACTGATATACACCTGAACATCAGCAGGAGAGGACTCTTTAAAGTAGAGACACTACGTACTGATATACACCTGAACATCAGCAGGAGAGGACTCTTTAAAGTAGAGACACTAGATACTGATATACACCTGAACATCAGCAGGAGAGGACTCTTTAAAGTAGAGACACTACATACTGATATACACCTGAACATCAGCAGGAGAGGACTCTTTAAAGTAGAGACACTACATACTGATATACACCTGAACATCAGCAGGAGAGGACTCTTTAAAGTAGAGACACTAGATACTGATATACACCTGAACATCAGCAGGAGAGGACTCTTTAAAGTAGAGACACTACATACTGATATACACCTGAACATCAGCAGGAGAGGACTCTTTAAAGTAGAGACACTCCATACTGATATACACCTGAACATCAGCAAGAGAGGACTCTTTAAAGTAGAGACACTACATACTGATAAACACCTGAACATCAGCAAGAGAGGACTCTTTAAAGTAGAGACACTACATACTGATATACACCTGAACATCAGCAGGAGAGGACTCTTTAAAGTAGAGACACTACATACTGATATACACCTGAACATCAGCAAGAGAGGACTCTTTAAAGTAGAGACAGTACATACTGATATACACCTGAACATCAGCAGGAGAGGACTCTTTAAAGTAGAGACACTACATACTGATATACACCTGAACATCAGCAGGAGAGGACTCTTTAAAGTAGAGACACTACATACTGAAATACACCTGAACATCAGCAGGAGAGGACTCTTTAAAGTAGATACACTACATACTGATATACACCTGAACATCAGCAGGAGAGGACTCTTTAAAGTAGATACACTACATACTGATATACACCTGAACATCAGCAGGAGAGGACTCTTTAAAGTAGAGACACTACATACTGATATACACCTGAACATCAGCAGGAGAGGACTCTTTAAAGTAGAGACACTACATACTGATATACACCTGAACATCAGCAAGAGAGGACTCTTTAAAGTAGAGACATTACATACTGATAAACACCTGAACATCAGCAAGAGAGGACTCTTTAAAGTAGAGACACTACATACTGATAAACACCTGAACATCAGCAGGAGAGGACTCTTTAAAGTAGAGACACTACATACTGATATACACCTGAACATCATCAGGAGAGGACTCTTTAAAGTAGAGACACTACATACTGATATACACCTGAACATCAGCAAGAGAGGACTCTTTAAAGTAGAGACAGTACATACTGATATACACCTGAACATCAGCAGGAGAGGACTCTTTAAAGTAGAGACACTACATACTGATATACACCTGAACATCAGCAGGAGAGGACTCTTTAAAGTAGAGACACTACATACTGAAATACACCTGAACATCAGCAGGAGAGGACTCTTTAAAGTAGATACACTACATACTGATATACACCTGAACATCAGCAGGAGAGGACTCTTTAAAGTAGAGACACTACATACTGATATACACCTGAACATCAGCAGGAGAGGACTCTTTAAAGTAGAGACACTACATACTGATATACACCTGAACATCAGCAGGAGAGGACTCTTTAAAGTAGAGACACTACATACTGATATACACCTGAACATCAGCAAGAGAGGACTCTTTAAAGTAGAGACATTACATACTGATAAACACCTGAACATCAGCAAGAGAGGACTCTTTAAAGTAGAGACACTACATACTGATAAACACCTGAACATCAGCAGGAGAGGACTCTTTAAAGTAGAGACACTACATACTGATATACACCTGAACATCATCAGGAGAGGACTCTTTAAAGTAGAGACACTACATACTGATATACACCTGAACATCAGCAAGAGAGGACTCTTTAAAGTAGAGACAGTACATACTGATATACACCTGAACATCAGCAGGAGAGGACTCTTTAAAGTAGAGACACTACATACTGATATACACCTGAACATCAGCAGGAGAGGACTCTTTAAAGTAGAGACACTACATACTGAAATACACCTGAACATCAGCAGGAGAGGACTCTTTAAAGTAGAGACACTACATACTGATATACACCTGAACATCAGCAGCAGAGGACTCTTTAAAGTAGAGACACTACATACTGATATACATCTGAATATCAGCAGGAGAGGACTCTTTAAAGTAGAGACACTACATACTGATATACACCTGAACATCAGCAGAACCCCTTTAATATATTTGCAATAGCAAAATGAGACAAAATAATTGTAAATTAGTAATTTTTTTCCAAATTGTGCAGCCATTACTCCACACTGATGCACATTTGCTGAAACACACTTGCATAGTTGAATAATTGTACTATTTACCTGTTTCTCTTCTAGCTACAACCTCCAGATAACTACCATGCCTCTTTAAATACGCCTCAGTCTCAGTCATCCTGTTAAAAATGTCCGCGTGTACCAGTGTGCTTATGTGTGTGTGTGTGTGTGTGTGTGTGTGTGTGTGTGTGTGTGTGTGTGTGTGTGTGTGTGTGTGTGTGTGTATGTGTGTGTGTGTGTTTCAGCTGATGAGGCATTTTGGCGTGGCGCTGAGGCTGTACTTCAGGGGAGCCGAGCCTGGTGAGGGGGAGATTTTAAATCACACCAAATGAAGCTTTATCAAATAAATGAAACTGTGTAGCACTCGACTCAGCTCCTTTATGGGAGTGACACACACACACACACACACACACACACACACACACACACACACACACACACACACACACACACACACACACACACACACACACACACACACACACACACACACACACACACACACACACACACACACACACACACACACACACACACACACACACACACACACACACACACACACACACACACACACACACACACACACACACACACACACACACACACACACACACTCTACCAGTCCATGTACAGTCAAATCTCCTCTGAACGATGAGTCCAAATCAGGTTAAAAGGGTCTAAAGTCATTCTGTAGATGCATGTACTGACATTGTCTTTACGTGTGCTGGGTTCAATACCTAATACACAATGGAAACTAGTGCACAAAGGCATATCAAGTCAATGTATAAGAGTCAAGAGGCATTCCAGATTCAGTGTGAGATGATAAATAACAAAGTGTCCTTGCACGTGCAGCCATACATGAAGGAGACGCCATATTTTCAGCAACACCTCGAGCACTTCACTTTGTTTTATGCAATGCTACATCACGGCTGGGTGCAGCACTACAGCAAACTATACAATGTGCATTATTGTGTGAAACAAGAACATTGCAAATAACGGCAAGAGGCAAAATGCAGAAGGCAGCAGTTAATTATAAACCCCACCTTTGACCTGAGTAAGAATAGGTCTAAATTATATTGCAAAAAATCTAATTTAGGTGTATTTTAGAATCAGGTGTCTTTTAATGAAGGTGAATTTAAGGACGTCAGGTTTGGGTGCGAGTTGGGTGTTGTGTGCTAATCTTTAAAAACCTATCGAAGTCATCCAACAAGGACCTCAATCGCTTGGAGCACACGTTTTTCATGAAACCATTTTTGCTTTCTCATTCAGTAAATACATTTTCATTAAAAAGTAATCTATATATCTAAACCGTATCTGCACATCCAGGAATGTAACTATTTACAGCCCATGCTTGAGTAAGATCTGCCGTAGACGAAACTGAGGTGATGAGGATTGTGCTGAGAGGGTTAATCCCCTAAATAAACATGCACCTGAGTTAAAGCAACAATACGGAAATACAAAAGGGAGTCGAGGGTCGAGATGCATTTTTGTAATGATTTTGATCAGCAAACACGGCTTTGATCTGTTCAGGACGCATCCTGCAGATTTTGCAGCTGTGGCAACAACCTACTTTCCCCCACACAAGTTCTCCTTCTCTCTCAGCATGTTGGAAACTCACTAACGTCTTTCCTTCTTCTCCGTTCTTATTCAGCCATCTTGCCTCCTCTTCCTCCTCCACCTTCACTTCCCCTCCTCCCTCCTCTCCTGCTTCACTCGTCTCCTCCATGAATTGCTATATATAGACATGTGAAAGATAAAAGGGTGCGTCTCCCTCTCTCTTCCCCCTGACCCCAGCTCTTTTCTGGAAGAAGCTAGTTTTGCTAAATAACTGCTGTGCCACTTTGCAGGCTGGTAATGAGAACTGCATTCAGTCGATTCTCCCTCTATCACACACACACACACACACACACACACACACACACACACACACACACACACACACACACACACACACACACACACACACACACACACACACACACACACACACACACACACACACACACACACACACACACACACACACACACACACACACACACACACACACACACACACACACACACACACACACACACACACACACACACACACACACACACACACACACACACAGAGACACACAGAGACACACACACACACACACACACACACAGTGACACACACAGAGACACACACACCGTCACACACACAGAGAGAGACACACACACACACACACACACACACACACACACACACACACACACACACACACACACACACACACACACACACACACACACACACACACACACACACACACACACACACACACACACACACACACACACACACACACACACACACACACACACACACACACACACACACACTGCAGCATCTTCCATGATGCAACACACGGAAATAGTCTCATCTAAAGAGTGTGACAGATGCACACACACACACACACGCACATGCACACACACACACACACACGAGTGTTTATTATAATGTTATCCTAAACCAGTAGAGTATAAGTTATTTGATGCGGACTGTTTTCCTCCACAGTTCAGTTGACTTTAGTTCACTGTCCGCATGGTCAGGGCCAGAAATCATTACATTACATTAGATTAGATCAAATTAGATCAGACAAGATCACATTTAAATTATCGCCATGGGAGTTGGGTCATTTCAGCAGCTATGGTGACGAAACACAAGATAAGAAACAATCCGGTGTCCAAGGAATTGGGTCTTCAATATGAGATAAATAGAAATATGGAGATACAGTATGGGTGTTCAATGTGAAGCAAAAGACAAACCAATTCGTGCGGTGCAACAAAGTTATAATTAATATCAGAACCAGATTCAGAATATTTATTACAATTTAAATGAATTTATCCGAAGGGAAATTGGGTTTTGTGACGGTTGCTCAATTTAAAGAATGAAATAAAATAAAAATAAAAGTTAATTTTAAAAACTGAAAAAGTTCAAATAAAATGTTAAATAAAACATTAAAAAATGCAATAATATTTCTATGAACTAGAAGTTAAAGTGACAAGGTGAATATTGAATAAAATAAAGTATTATAAATATATTTACATGAACAAAAACTCAAGACTCAAGAGAGTGGCAGTGGTTTCAACAGTGAGGTTTCCAATGTGTAATAAACAAGGATCACAGGATAAAAAACTGACTATTGGCTAAAACTGCCACCAGAAATAACAAATCCAAAACCAGTATGTTGTAAAGGAGCAAATACATACCATAAACAACCCTATAGAGCGCCACAGTGACGCGTCCTAAAACCCGGAGTTAGCATTTTACCACTTCCGGTTCCTTCGACAAAAAGCAATTCAATCTCTCCATAGGATTTTGGAAAATATCTGGAACTAAGGTCTGTGGTTGAAACACATTGAAGAGACGGATCACGTTTTGTTCTACGACATTAAATCCATCAGCAGTGACCCCACTGGTGATTCTTGAAGAGTTGACGTGTCTGAAAAACGATGGTTGTTACCAAGTGACTGAATAGGACTACAGAAGTTGTCGAGGACGTCATTACGCCGAACACGTAAACTCTCCTCTAAGTTTGTTTCTGTTCTGCTTGAAAGCAAGTTCCTGCCTCCTGCAAACTGTTCAAACAAACGCTTCAACTTGTGTCATTTAGAATCTGTAGTTTTGAATATGGATCTTAAGTCGGCGTGACGTTGAAGCAGCGACCCTGCTGTAGTTCCTTTATAGCATAACGTTAGCATTTAGCTTCTGGCGAATAGATTTATGATTAGAAAATGATAAAAGTAGGATAGACATGTGGAGACTATCCGACTGAACAAAGCATGACCCGTCTCTTAAATGTGTCTCAACCACAGACCTTATTTCCAGCTATTAAGCTGGTGCTGCGTCATTGCGTCATCGTTTGCGTTTGAGTGCCTGCTTCATAAAGCCAAACCGCGCGGAAACCCCTCACAGCTCACATCGACAACAGATTGTATTGAATACTCGTTTTGGTTTTGCTCTGTCAAAACGAAATGGAACAAATGGGACGACTTTACTACCAACTTTACAGTCGCTACATTCAAAAGTTCTTTACAATCATCATCATCAACGACGATTCCATAGGAGAAAGAAGGTAAATATACGTCCTATTCGATGGCGTTAGAGCTAGCTGTTGTTAGCCTCTGCATGCGCCAAGCTCAAAATAGCCAGCTTTGCAGCATTAATTACTATGGTCTAACATTAAAACTGATTCTCAATGTTATTTCCACAGATCATGTTGAAGCTGGAGGAAAGACGGATGTCGCGTGTTATTTGGACACAGCCCAGATCCGACGTAAGCGTGACGTAGGCGGTGCTTGCTTTCGAGACCGACAACTTTTTGGTGCTTGAAACGAACCGGATTCCGGAGCTTAGAGGCGGTGTGAACAGGAAAAAACTGTGCTTTTCAAGCTCCAGCTCCGAACCGGCCCTGGTACCTCGTTGGTGTGAAAGGGGTAAGAGTGGCACTCTATAACAAATGGGATTCATCCAATCTGTCCAACTGAAGGAAAGTCAGTCACTTGCAAATCAAGAAGCTGTACGAGTGTGTGTTGAACGATCATTAATCTCATTATTGAACATTTTGAATATCAGATCTTGAACATTACATTTTCTTTATAAAAAGGACCCTGAATGCATCACTCTAAATCTATAGCAGCTTCCACTTCTAGCCATATTCCTCCCATCCAGCCAAAGGCATCACATCTTTCTGTTGTAATCTTCCCTCCGTCTCTTTCTCATGCTATCCTGAGATAAAACCTCTTTCTCTTAGTCCGAACGTATTCGCCGGAAGATATTCTTTGACTGTTCTCTTCCATCCTTTCTTTCCTTTGTTGCCTTTCCCACTTTCTCGCTCCCTCCATCACACAATCTGAGGTCAGTCAGGCCGACAGCTGCAGCATCAGCATCGCTTCAATGGGAAGAAGTGAGAGGAACACAATGAAAAAAGAGAGCGCGAAAGACAAATCAAGAATTGAGAAAAGACGGAGAATATTGAATAAAAGAGAGGTGAATAATTAAGTATGGACAAGAGAAGGAATGAAAGGAGGATAAGGTGTGAAGGATGTGACAATGACTAAAGAAAAGAGACGCTACAGAGGAAGGGTATAGTGTAGAAATAGAAGTGAAAGTTGAGAAAGAAGGAAGTAATGGAAGACAAAGACATGGAACTTCATGTTGGGAGGAGGGAAAGATGGAGATGCAGGAAGATGCTACGAAAAGGGAGAAATGGAAATATGGAAAGAGGAGGAGATGGAGGTAAAGATGGTTAGAGAAGAGAAGGATGAGGAGGGGTGGAGGATGTGATGGGAGTAAAGATAGACGGAGAGGAACAGGATTGCAGTATTTTTATCATTCTGAGTGAGTGGGCTCCATAAAAGTAGGTTACTGTGAGCAGACAAGGAGAGGCTCACACACACTCACACACACAAACACACACACACACACGTATCCCCATTTTAGCTCCACTGAAGCAGCTGCAGTATGTGCCTGAATATATGCGTGCGTGCGTATGTGTGTGTGTGTGTGTGTGTGTGTGTGTGAGAGCCTGGAGCATGCTCAGTGAGCCACCAGCTACACTGCTGGTTCCAACATGAAGATACCTCTAACTGGCAGCACTGGATATTGGCGAGAGAGAACAGAGCTGATCTGTCCTTACAGAGTTCTGGTTCAAACACACTGGATCAGTACTGGTACCAATAACCAACCAATAAGATGCATCTACTCCTGCATCCAACCAAAAAGCAGTGAGTCACAGACGAGGGACCAGGACATTAATCCCGTGTCCTTAATGCAAGACATTAGTTAGCATTTAGCACGTCGGCTTCCCTCATGCTCAGACTTGAATGTGATTTTGATCTGCAGGTTATTGGTGGGATACTGATGCTACTGACCCCGTGTTTTTGATCAATGCATCACCAGAACCAATGCATCTACTACTTCATCCAAACACTCATTTAAAAAGACATGGACTCCTTGTAGAGGGAAGGGGGGTTTGCTATAATGCTAAATCAGTTCTGTTATCAAGACGTATTCCTGCAACACTTCATACATGTATGAATCGAAATATGAAGCGGTCATGTCTTGCTTATACCTAGGAAATATGTATCGGCGATTTCTCATTTAAAAGTGTTAGAAGTGCAGAATAGAGGCTGATTCACAGTGGATCAAGATCAAACTAAGAAGGTAAGTATTGACCAAACATAGACATAAGGCAAAGGATATATTAAAATTAATAAATTCTACCATTGAAGGTGGTTTTGGTTTTAAGTGTCTCTTAAATAAAGCAAATACTAGTCTGTCTTTAGCTCAGTTGTGATAATGTAAGACAAGTCATGCTACTGTTGTTAAGTTTGTTGGTAGCCAAACGTTAGCTTTATTTAATTAATAAAATCACAAAAGTAAATACACATGTGTTTGCCACAGAGCTTATTTTCTGTTACCACCGATAATCCTGTTAAAAAATTCCATTGGCTTTTTGACCAACTAAAACCAGTGAGACTGCAAAACCTTCCCTATCTTTACGAATATATTTGTTCTTAAATAAATTGCTTTTCAAGACAAATACTAGTCTGTCTTTAGCTTAGTTGTGATGGTGTAAGTTATGCTACTGTTGTGAAGTATGTTAAGCAAGTAGCAAGTAGCTCTGTACTTAATGGCAATTTCACTCATAAAATCATAAAAGTCAAAACACATTTACTGCTTATTTTCTGACTGTTCCGCCCTTCTACTTCCGCCCCATGGGACCTTATTTCTGAAAAATTATGTATTGAAGTCAATGGGGAGAGAAATATTATCTTTCGATCCCGGTTAAATGATGCCATGAATTACACATATGTTTGTCAATCTGAAAAAATCATTTCCATTTAAAAAAAGTCACAGTTTGTCGTAAAACTGTTGAAATATAAGAAAATGAAAAATACGCAACTAGAAAGACTACAAATCCCAGAATCCCGGTCCCGCATGCTGGCTCTCACGGAACCGACTAACTCCCCGTGTGTGTATGCACAGCTCTCAACGTGCCCAGACTTGGAGTGATTTTCACCTCGTTTAATACTTTCCGCCTCATTCTGAAAGAAAGAAGTGAAATGTGCCAACGTGACGGCCGTCTTGGTGTTTGTGCAGTGGCGAACCGTGTCTATCACAACTGGACCTTCTGTAGACACACCCACCCCCCTCCGCGGCATTATAATGTCCGTCTTTTCACTGAATTGTCGTCTTGAAAAGTGTACTCACAACAATTCCGCAACAACTTCATCTTCACCTGTTGCTCTTGTCATTTCAACGTTAAAAACAATAAAACGGCATGAATTGCTTCGTCGCATTCATCTAGATCCTCTGTCTCGAGCCAGTGAACTAGCGGGCCTTCTAGAACACTCTGGAACCAAGGGGAACTCTGAAAGAACACGCCCATTGGCTACAAATCAATATCTGATTGGTTGATCAAACTGTCAGTCCAAACGTACGCTCTCATTCAGTGCAACGGCCAGGGCATTCGATCAAGGATGTAGAATACCTTGGTTGAAGGATATTCTACCCAGAGACCCAGAACAAGATCTGATTGGTTGCTTTCTTTTCTAACACAACACCACTGAAATGCGTAGAGCATGGTCCGAGAAGGACAAACAAATCAACGTAACACTGTAATATTACAGATCAACAACACAGATTCAATTCTCATTTATTCATTTTATATACATTTTATTTATATAATTAAATCGATGTTTTGTTTGTTTTATCTGAGTGTTCCAGGGAATTCTCTGAACACCTTGAAGGCCCTGACGGTTCGCCACTGAGTTTGTGATGTGCGTAAGACCAGAGATGTAGTTCATTGAGCGGTTTCACACAACGAAAATGTGTTACTTCACAGTTTTACGACACATTTAAAATGTTTTGACTTGCAAAATTATCTTTTAAATTGACAAACATCATGTGTGTAATTCGTGGCACAATTCAAACGGGATGGAAAGATAATCTTTCTCTTACCATTGACTTCAATACATAATTTTTCCGAAACAAGGTCCCATGGAGCTCCACCGGAAGAGGAGGGACTTCACCTCTCTATAGGCTTTTTGTCCAACTAAACCAGTGAGAGATACTGGATCATCATAAACAAAACCTTCCCTATCTTTACGAATATATTTCCATATCGAGTCAAATCTTATTAAAACCCAATGGAAGCGTTGTTCACAATATTATACAAAGATTTGTCGGACCATGAAAGATATGAAGTCCCGTGAAAGTGCAAGTAGAAAACATTGTATTTAATGAGATTCCACATTAGCAGGTCCTTTTTTCTGCTTATCCTACACTAAGTTAGCGAGTCTGCCAACGTAGCACGGTGGTATAGCTTTGTTGCTTTAACTGCTGCAATTGCACATCAGCAGTTAAAGGTAATTAATTTGCTGCAGAAATGTTGCTGCTGAGCACAGTTTCAGAGGAACTACAATGTTATAAAAGGTGGAATGAGACATGATGCTGACGTAGCGTAGCAGTGTTAATGTCTGGCGTTCAGCTGTAGAGGGTCTCAGCGATTTCTGGCTTTATTGCATTCACGTCCATAGGGGCTTCTTCAGGGAGAGAAGTCGATGTTCGGGCTTGGTCTACAACTATTTTAGGATAAATATTGGTGGACATTGCATTTATCCTAAAGTAGGGTTCAGCACTTAGTCAAGGGGGCCTCAACACAATGAGCTATGAATGATACGATTGGTCTGTATCATGAACAGATGCATATCTACAAATTGAGACCATTTGAACCAATAAACAAGAATATTATGTCCATTAATCCCACCCGCGTTAACTTCATGCCAATAGAAACTCTGATATTATTGTGACACTAAACTCATTATTAAGTATTTATAGAAAGTCTGCTTTAGCTTGGTTTGAACTGTATATAAGGTCATATCTTGAACACAAACAAAACAACATTTGGGTGTAGGTAGGAAACAAAACGACTTGATTAGATTTAGGAATAGATTGCGTTCTCTTGTTCAAATGGTTCCACATACAACGAATGGTAACAATCGTATCCACTGGTGATTATCCACTGGTGTTACGATTATAAGCGTTTGCTTGGAAATGTTCTGCAATGTAAAGAGTCCCAGGCTCAAAAAGCTGTGGCTCAGTGGATATTGTGCAGGACTTCGAATCAAGGGAATAGCAAGTTCGAGTCCCACTGCAGTCAGCATGTCGTTGTGTCCCTGAGACACTTCACCCCAAATTGCTCCTGTGGGGATTGCCCACAGTATTGAGTATGTAAGTCGCTTTGGATAAAAGCGTCTAACAATTGACATGTAATGTGTAATGTTCAAATAAGCTCTTTTTTTAGAGACTGGCACCAAGGAAAATTAAGTGTACCAACGATGTTAGAGAGCGCTACATGTTGCTAACGATCTTAAGAGATGCTAACATAAAAGGTCATTTCTAGCCAAATCCAAATGATAATATCACATATAAACACTGCACTGACGCACCAACATGGAGCACATGTTCAGACCAACAGGAAGACCAGCCAGAGTCAATGGGATATGATGGAGTGTCGATGGAGCTGCAGTCAGAGGAATCAGCATCCAACACACACACACACACACACACACACACACACACACACACACACACACACACACACACACACACACACACACACACACACACACACACACACACACACACACACACACACACACACACACACACACACACACACACACACACACACACACACACACACACACACACACACACACACACACACACACACACACACACACGTCTGGTGTGTGAAGAGGTGGGCTAACTAACATCCCACAGCGTCCTGCTAGCTCAGCAGCCGTAAAACTGTCAGGAGAACTGATGACCGTCTATTCTGTCTCCTCTCTCTCATACACACACACACACACACACACACACACACACACACACACACACACACACACACACACACACACACACACACACACACACACACACACACACACACACACACACACACACACACACACACACACACACACACACACACACACACACACACACACACACACACACACACACACACACACACACACACACACACACAGACACACACACAGACACACACACAACATTCACCTTAGCGATAAATCTACTAAACATCCTGGCCTCCCTTGTCACTTGCTGAACACACGTACACACACACACGTACACACACAAATGTGCACCAACATATGCTTGTACATTTAACGTAAACTCTGCAGAAGGTAAGGCTCAAAACAAATACTCCCGTGCAACAGATATTAGTGCAAAAAAAATCATTTTTGAAGCGGTTTCAGGATCTAAAGTATTTGAAATACTGTAGTTGCTGATTTACAATCGATGTTTTCTGACCATGACTTGTTGGATAATGAAATCCAGAAGGCCAACCGTGACCCATGAACATAAGGTAAATGAACATGGGTCAATTCTACAATATAAGAAGCTTTTCAACAGTGAGCGGTTGCTGTTGTCTCTAGTTTTTTAAATCTAAACCCCATGGCATCCGCACCAATAGTAACTACAGCTGGGGTAACGAGGACAGAGCGGTTTTTATAGGTATACGAGAAACATTATGGGGTGGCTTCAGCTTCAAAGCCTGCTTACAAGTCCCACAACATAAACAATGGTTATTATATCTACATCGTCTTGCTGCTTCCCTGATGGCTTCCACAGGATTGTAGCTGACATCCTCGTGGATTCATCTTCTTATTACAGACACATGCATTTCCTAACATTCGGTCTATATGCTGTAAAATGTATTATCTCTAGATTTACACACGGCATCTATTGCAAGTCTGTCCGTCCTGGGAGAAGGATCCCTCCTCTGTTGCTCTCCCTGAGGTTTCTCCCATGTTCCCTTTAAACTGTGGGTTTTCTCTGGAAGTTTTTCCTTGTACGATGTGAGGGTCTGAGGACAGAGGGTCTGAGGACAGAGGGTCTAAGGACAGAGGGTTTGCATTTGAACACTAAAGATCTCAGATTGTGAACACTGGTTTAATGCACCAGCAAAGCAACAGTATATATCTTCGTATAAAACACAAACAAACACATCCAAAAGCCCGACAACGACACTGATACTGCAACGTCTACAGGTGGCACAGACTTTCATCAGGTTGTGCTATTAGAATAGAAATGTGAGAATGCAACTAAAACAACGTAAGCCTTTTTTTCAAGGTCAATACTTCGATTTCAGCAGTGGTGTAAACCCAGTTGGTCAGGACGATTGGAGGCTTTTTTCTAACAATTCTTCCTTTAGGCACTTTTACTTGATCCATATTCAATCAGAGTACACATGTAGCCAGCATCTTGTTTCAGGATCCACACGTGTGTGAGGCTCGGATCAATTATATCTGATTACATGCAGATGTGTGAGGCAGAAAAAAGGTCCAAACGACATGTTAAAGGTCCCATGTCATGGCCATTTCCACTGATCATAATTCCATTGTTGAGGTCTACTAGAATAGATTGATATTGTGCAATTTTCCAAACTCACATTGGTTTCTCAAACAGCATCTCTGTAAACTACGTGTATTCACTGAATGTCACTCTGCCTTTAACGGCTCGTTGTAGCTCCAATAGCTCCAGCCCCCCCCTCCCTGTGAGCACAGTGTGCTCTGATTGGTCGGGACGTTGTGAATCGCGCTAAGCTCCGTGGAGGTGTTGTTTCCTTGTTTAGCGATACACAGCGAAACACAGCCAAACTCATCCGAAAGTCACAGCCAGGGTAAAAACAATAAGTGTGGCTTGATATTGAGTAAGAAAAAGGTTGATAAACGCTGTGAGAATGGGTCTGCAGAGAGAATTTCGCCGCGATCCCAACTGTCTGTTATCAGCCTGCAGCCAGGGAGGAGAAATCAGCAGAGCTGCCTGCACTGAGTGTGTGAGGAAGTCCGTGGATTGGTCAATTTGGACCAATCAGCGGGGGCTTAACGTAACGGCTCCGCGGACGTAACGTAACGGCTCCACGGATTGGTCCATTTCGTTCCGGGTACGGTTGACATCATGCGTACCCGGAAGAATCGAATGGACAGTGACGTATCTCCAACGAGGCGTTTTGGGGAGGTATTTTCTGTTTTAGAGTTTTACTCGCTACATGGTGTACTTTGAGGGTTTTGACTCTGCACACCATTTACATGCATAAAAACCTTCATAACACACAGACGGGTAATAACCGGAAAAGCATGACATGGGACCTTTAAGAGTGTTGGGATGTGGCTGGTTTCACATCCTGAAGTTACTTAGTATTCCGACTTGCATTTAAGGTAAAGATCTGAGTTGTTATACTACCATTGCATCTTACTATTTGTGTTACTGTTACTATTTTAATCGAAAAGGTTCTCAGTCACTTTCTTGTGAGCTTCTTCGTCACACATTTATCTCATGGTTTCTCTTTCCTGTTTGACGTGCTTTCTTTGCTCATCACATCTTTCATTACTTAAATAAAAGCAACTTATCACACAACGTCAATAGCTTATATCCTGGATATTGTACTGCCTGCATCTTCGAGCCGTGTGTGTGTGTGTGTGTGTGTGTTTGTGTGTAAGGTGATTGGCTGATAAATGGCCAGGAAATGAGGAGTTCAGCAGCGAGGAGAAGCAAACACATGACATCAGCAGCTTCTACATTAGTCACCAAATCACATCTGCAGAACGGAGCACTATCCCGTTATTTAGTACACTCTCTCTCTCTCTCTCTCTCTCTCACACACACACACACACACACACACACACACACACACACACACACACACACACACACACACACACACACACACACACACACACACACACACACACACACACACACACACACACACACACACACACACACACACACACACACACACACACACACACACACACACACACACACACACACACACACACACACACAGTATCTAAAAACACAGGCAAGTATACTGCTCATTTGAAGACACACACTAAACGCTACATCGAAACACATGGAGCCATAGCTATAGGATGATGTGTGTGTGTGTGTGTGTTTGTGTGTGTGTGTGTGTGTGTGTGTGTGTGTGTGTGTGTGTGTGTGTGTGTGTGTGTGTGTGTGTGTGTGTGTGTGTGTGTGTGTGTGTGTGTGTGTGTGTGTGTGTGTGTGTGTGTGTGTGTGTGTGTGTGTGTGTGTAATAGGGGGTGTATTGGGAAACAAGGCTGTTTTTGCTCGTGCTGCTGTGGTGACTCATCAACACAGTGAATCACACAGAGATCTGATTTAGAAACAGACTGCATCCACCTGACTACTGCTTCCACCGGCACACACACAAACACACTCACACACACTTATATGCATATACACACCTACATGGACACATTTATGCACACTCACAGTCAGATGTGTTAAAAATACACCTGAAAACACTCGTCAACATGAACTGATATAGATAGATTCAATTTTTAAATATCAATCTAGTATTCAACGCACAACACAATCTCAAATATGATATATAAATGCTGTGGCTTAGAAAGGTTGAACAGAGATCATACAGGACACTTAGACACTAAACCTACACTACTGATGTTTTATGTAAGGAGCCCAATAGGAGCAGCACAACTATTAGAGGCAAGCAAGAACAAACTGTAACTAATAGACCCTTAAAGAGTAATATAATATATAAAACACACTTCAGATGTTATCATGCCATTAAACAGGCTTTATCAGACTCATAGATAAGAAGAGACCGTTGCACAAGCTAATAGGTTTTGACTCCTATGTTGTGAAAGTGAAATAGAAACTTAAAAACAACACCTAAAAGTGAGTAAAACGTAACATTTTGAACACTAAGAAAACAACATTAGAGTTTTGTCAACAAAACTACTTCATTAGATTTAGGGATTCTTATTTGGGGTAATATAACGACCTATGTTAGGACAAAGCTTAGCGCTGTAGTTCCTTTATAGCCCAACGTTAGCCACCTTTAGCTTAGCGGTGGTGACGTGAAGTCATGTGACCGTGCTGTAGTTCCTTTATAGCTCAACATTAGCCTCCTTTAGCTTAGCGGTGGTGACGTGAAGTCATGTGACCGTGCTGTAGTTATTTTATAGCCCAACATTAGCCGCCTTTAGCTTAACGGTGGTGACGTGAAGTCATGTGACCGTGCTGTAGTTCCTTTATAGCCCAACGTTAGCCACCTTTAGCTTAACGGTGGTGACGTGAAGCCATGTGACCGTGCTGTAGTTCCTTTATAGCCCAACGTTAGCCACCTTTAGCTTAACGGTGGTGACGTGAAGTCATGTGACCGTGCTGTAGTTCCTTTATAGCCCAACGTTAGCCACCTTTAGCTTAGCGGTGGTGACGTGAAGTCATGTGACCGTGCTGTAGTTCCTTTATAGCCCAACGTTAGCCGCCTTTAGCTTAGCGGTGGTGACGTGAAGTCATGTGACCGTGCTGTAGTTCCTTTATAGCCCAACGTTAGCCGCCTTTAGCTTAGCGGTGGTGACGTGAAGTCATGTGACCGTGCTGTACTCTAGTTCCTTTATAGGCCAACATTAGCCACCTTTAGCTTAGCGGTGGTGACGTGAAGTCATGTGACCGTGCTGTAGTTCCTTTATAGCCCAACGTTAGCCGCCTTTAGCTTAGCGGTGGTGACGTGAAGTCATGTGACCGTGCTGTACTCTAGTTCCTTTATAGGCCAACATTAGCCATCTTTAGCTTAGCAGTGGTGACGTGAAGTCATGTGACCGTGCTGTAGTTCCTTTATAGCCCAACGTTAGCCGCCTTTAGCTTAGCGGTGGTGTCGTGAAGTCATGTGACCGTGCTGTAGTTCCTTTATAGCCCAACATTAGCCACCTTTAACTTAGCGGTGGTGTCGTGAAGTCATGTGACCGTGCTGTAGTTCCTTTATAGCCCAACATTAGCCTCCTTTTTATAGCCTAAGGTTAGCTTTTTACTTCAGAAATCATGAAGTGGTGTTAATTTGTGGAGATTATCCTGCTGAACAAAACGTGTAAGTATCATAAACGCTTGTTATCTGCAATAATCCAAAAGCCAATGGAGAAATCCCATTGGCTTTTTCTGGAGGGAACCAGGGAGACTAAAACCTACTATTAGCCCTCTTTTTCAAACCTACATACTCTTTCATTTACACTATTTCCCTTCAAACTCACTCAACTTTTCGTGTCTCCATATAAACCAATTATTTCAAGGGGGAAATGCACGGATTCTTGTAATGGTGTGTGTTTATGTTATCTGGCAGGATGTTCAACTGTATTGTCATAAAGTATTTCTACTGCGCTCCCTTTCTGCAAATGCAATCCCTCTTAGGATTCACCCGTGTTAAAACTGAGCTGAGAACGAGATAAAGTCGCGCCGCCTTAACAACCTTTAATAAGGAGAAGACAGCCCGTTATTCTGCCTCCTTGTCCTCCTTTTAAAAACTAAATCCGTATTACACTGTGGATAAGTCTGCGGCAGAATGGAAGTCTAACTTTAGCTCGCCGTCCCTCGATGATTTTCACTTTGGCTTCAAGGGATTTCCACGGGAACTGATCTCCACGAAAAAACCTTTCAATTACCAGGTGAGCCGAGAGCGAGGAGGACCTGCCTGCCTCTCTGGAAGAGATTCAGTGTGTGGTTCAAATAATTAGCCCAATACCAGAGTCCCCTGTCGCCAAATGGTTAATTAAAAGCTCGCCCAGTGTGTGTATACGAGTGTGTGTGTGTGTGTCCAGAGGATTAAAGACTGTAATTATAATGATGTCCTCTCCTCTCAGTCTCCATTTTTTTCCACCTTCTCCCTACACATATTCTCCTGGTATTTTTTACATGCAGACTGATTTCACACACACACACACACACACACACACACACACACACACACACACACACACACACACACACACACACACACACACACACACACACACACACACACACACACACACACACACACACACACACACACACACACACACACACACACACACACACACACACACACACACACACACACACACACACACACACACACACACACACACACACACACACACACACACACCATGTATACATCACTTCAGGGGACATTACATTGACTTACATGCATTTCCTGGAGACTTATCCTAACCTTAACCATAACCCTTAACCCTAACCCTAACCAAGTCTTCACCCTAAAATTAATGATTCCCCTTATGGGGACCTCCAATTTGTCCCCATAAGGGAGGCGAGTCCCCACACGTGACTATGTAGACAGATTTAGGTCCCCACAAGTATAGTAATGCTAGGCCACACACACACACACACACGATTCTAAATAGTCACATTAACAGCAGATGAGTCAGGTCTTCTAGCCGATTCATTTAAATGTATTTTATTTAAAGCTATCAAAAGTAAACCAAAACTTGATAACTCAGCAGAATGTTTCAATATATATATTTGGATTTACTTATTTAAGAAGGGACAATGCACAATAATCAACATGAGCACTTGAGTCCATCAAGTAAATGTGCCAGATTTTGCCTCTACTGTATGTCAAATATGTATTTTATACAAATGTATGCCATTGCTTTGTTGGTGTATTTTCAGTTTTGTTTACCTGAAACTAGAGCCTTACAAATATTTACTTAAATCTATTTCCCCAGTGTAAACCTCTCACGGAAAAAAACAGCGCATTTTGTAGACGTAACTCTGTGAATAAAGGGGTTTATTTCAACCAAGCCAGTGTATGAACAGTGGAAGAGAGATGGATTGTGGTGTTCTTGTATCATTCAAGATGTATTGTTGTTGTATTTATTTGGATTCAAAGGGAACTAAAGGTTTAAGAATAACCCTCTCCTGACATTTTGTGAATTTACACGCCTACACACACACATATATTCACTAGCATCACTGGTTGTTTATAGAACTGCTATCAATGTTGAGTACAGTTTGACAAATATATATTCTTTATCTTCCACCCACCATAAGTTTAGATTAAATATCGTTAGCGACCCATTGATATTGTCACATCATCATAAGAACTGTATTACTGTGTGATAAACCACTGATGTTAATGGGAAACAAGACACAGTATACAAAAATAATGCAATATATATTATTATGATAACACTTTAGATTAAGGTACACATATTCACCATCAACTAGTTGTTAACCTGTTAAGCCCCGAGCCTGTTTTTCAGGCCTCAGGCTCGAAAATGACATTCCCAGAACAAATGACCATATCTTCCCTTCTAAAAGGGTTACATTAATAATCTTTTTTCTCAAAGTAATGATAAACCTGTGAGTTGAATGTAGAAAAGTCAGAATCAATGTAGCATTTTTTTATTTTAAAGTAAATTCAGATTGAACATAGTAAATAAATGTAAATTGTTGTGTCCGTCCAAAAAACATTACTTATAGTGAAAACCACCCTTGAATGATGGGATAGTAGACTAAAAGCTTTAGGAGTCCACAATATAACATATAATAAGTACCCTGTATCAAGATTGATGCAAAACAAGTTTAATTTGACTTTTTTAGAGAGATTTAGAAGAAAAAACCCACTTCTGGGGTCATTTGGGTGGATTTGCCGTTTCTCTGGAACCCATTGGTCGATTTTTTCAACCGTTAGAGCCAATGGAATCGAAGGGGAAGTTCCTAAATTCACCTACACGTTCCATTGAGGAGTGAGAGTGACGCGCACGCAGTTTGCCTAAACCGAAAGCTATGTTACGCTCTGAAATCTGAAAACTAGGCTTATTGCTGATGGATTATCAGTAATCATTTCAAAGTGACACAGACACATTGGATTAACCTATGGATTAACCTTCAGCAGCGTTTTTATCATTTTAATGCCATTGAACACAACTTTTGATCAGAACAACAGCTAAGGTGAGACCATTTGCCGTTTTGGCTCAGTAAAGCTAGGTTGTGTGATGTCTGTGTTTGTTTCCCCTGCCACGTTTTGATCGCGCAGTGATGATACTAATACCTCTAGAATATGTGAAATCTCAGCTTTAATCTGATGTCTTGTTTGTGCAGATCCGATAAGTAATAAAGTATTCCTACCGTGAGTTCTGTGCTAAGTTAGCATTTTTTCGCTCAGGGCTCATTTAGACGCTTCTTGCACAAACTTATCTCGTGCCCTCATTGGTCATGTGCGCGTTCGTGTGTGTTGGAGGAGGGGTTCTGTATGGAAGTGGCAGATCTCGAGCCGGTTTCTCAAACTTACATACCCTACCTTTAAGTGGGTATGACACATTAATAGGCTGTTAAATGTTAAGAAGCCCTGAGACACATTTTTGTGAAAAAAAAAAGCCTGCAGCCCCCGCCCGGGCTTAACAGGTTAAGTGTTATGGGAGAATTACTATTCTTGTGGTACTACTGCCTTATTACGCCCATATTGAGCATATTAAGACCCAAACTCATGTACAACAACTTCCTTACTTACAATAAATAAGCACTCATTAGGGGGTTATTGAGGACAAACTCTGGCCTAGTTGTAGAATATGGTCATGTAGAATAAGGCATTACTAAGTGTTTTATAATGACTAATAAAGAGCCAATATACTGCTAATATGCATGTTAATTAACAACTAGTTGATGGTGAATATGTGTAACTTAATCTAAAGTGTTACTATTATTATCTATATATTTTACTTCCCTTTGTGACTTCAGTGTATGAAATTCTTCCTCTTAATGTACCACGCGGAGCGATCTACACCCTGTGATTGGTCGAGGACCGAGACAGATTTAATGACATCGACGTCTCGTCCTCTCGGGTTCAAACAGACGACCTCTGACCCCTGAGATCCGAGGCTGTGTTGACCTGCTGACCCCGGCTAATGTAGGAGTCTGCTGATGGACTCAGATAAGAGACGATGCACTCGCTAAGACTGAGGAGTTCACTTAACTTTTCATACATCGTTTCTTTACGTAGAAAGTAGTGATTAAATGAATTTCAACACTTATCCACCTTCTGGATTTGTAGTGTTTTAATATTTCATCTAAATGCTCAGAAAACGTCGTCTTTAGTGTGTTGGTTATTTGAAATATTGTTAGACGTAGAGGAATAGTATATCCGTTTAGGTGTACAAGTGATTATGCCAAATGACACATCAAATAAGTCTGACAGACAATTTAAGTGAGTTTTAAGAACAGAAAAGCTACCTATTATTCCATCTCAGTTTGGTCTTATCAAACATTATTAGATAAATGCACATATTCTTACATTAGGTGCAATGATAAAGATGTTAAAAATTTATTTTCTTCTGTAACTTCTACCTCCTTAATTAGATTTGCTCTTCTCAGGAACTCAATTGTTTCCCAATTTCCTTTTTCTTGAGCCTAAATTCATTCAAGTGAATAGCTCTTCACCATGGGCTGTATAGAGTGCCGCAGTGACGCGTCCTAAAACCTGGAAGTAAACTCCTTCCGGTTCCTTCGACAAAAACGCAATGCAATTTCTCCATAGGGTTTAGGAAAACAGCTGGAAATAAGGTCTGTGGTTGAGACACATTTAAGAGACGGATCACGTTTTGTTCAGCCGGATAATCTCCACATGTCTATCCTACTTTTATAATTTTCTAATCATAAATCTAGTCGCCAGAAGCAAAATGCTAACGTTATGCTATAAAGGAACTACAGCCGGGTCGCTGCTTCAACGTCACGCCAACTTAAGATCCATATTCAAACATACAGATTAAAAATGGTACAAGTTGAAGCGTTTGTTTGAACAGTCTGCAGGAGGCAGGGACTTGCTTTCAAGCAGAACAGAAACAAACTTAGGAGTGTTTACGTGTTCGGCGTAATGACGTCCTGGACAACTTCTGTAGTCCTATTCAGCCACTTGGTAACAACCATCGTTTTTCAGACACGTCAACTCTTCAGAAATCACAGTGGGGTCACTGCTGATGGATTTAATGTCGTAGAACAAAACGTGATCCGTGTCTTAAATGTGTTTCAGCCACAGACCTTATTCCAGATATTTTCCTAAATCCGATGGAGAGATTTAATTGCGTTTTGTCGAATGAACAGGTCGTGGTAAAATGCTAACTTACTTCCGGGTTTTAGGGCGCGTCACTGTGGCGCTCTATCAGGAGGTATTAACTATTTTATTGCCAATTAACACCTGAAATATAAGTCTGATAAACAATTAAGTCGGATTTTAGAACAAAAAAGCTAGTTTGGTCTTATTAAACATTATTAGATAAATGCACATATTCTTACATTAGGTGCCTTCAAAAAATGGTAAGCATATGTATTTTTCTTATTCTGTCATTCTTACGATTTCTGCCTCCTTGATTTCATTTTCTCTTCTCAAAAATAACATTGTGATTTATTTTTACTTGAGCCTAAATTCATTAAAACACAATACTCAAGTGGATAGCTCTTCACCGTGGACTGTATGAGAGATATGTATATATTTTATCACCTTGATGTTTATATTAAAGACTTTGTGGAGTGAGAGTGGCCAAACTATGACTATGAGTTATTTGATGTCCTCTACAAATCAGTCTTTAAATCAAGTGTGTTTTAACTAGTAATGAACTAATAGACCTTTTCTGAGCTGATACGGGACAAAGAGAAAGAGTCAGTGTTTCAGTTTGAGCTGAGAAGCTGCTTCGTGTTGAGGCGGCAGAGGTCAGACGGACATTTGTTTGACTGCAGGTCAGCAGCTGGGGTCGGAGATGACTATCATCCTCCTCCTCATCCTCTTCCTCATCCCTTTTCTCTTTCAGCCTCCTGCACTGATTGAGATACATTAGAGATCAATCAAAGCACACTAGGTCACACTTATAGTAGAGGGATCTGAATCAAATAAGTTCAATAAGGGTAAATACAATGTTCCCTATATGTGTTTATGACTGGGTGGGAAATCTTCTGACAGCATATTAAATGGAAAAACACCTTAATATCCAAAATACTCTCTTAATCAAGGTTAGCATCTCGTGACGACCCACCAATCAATCGATTAAGTATGTAGCAAAGTCTTCCCATTGCTTGTTATTGAAAGATATCAGATTTACAATTATACTGTATTCTAGTCTGTTCTGTAACCTTCAGGTTAATTACAAAACATGGAGGTCAAGAAAATCCTAGTAAGGTCACTTTTAGTTTTGTTTGCGATCAGCAATTATCTAAATTGGATATCGATTTTCTGTTGATTAACTAAACGTTTAATTAGCTAATTGTTCAAGCTCTTAAATGCCTATTGGAGTGATCACATGAGTAATTCAAGTCTGTACGGACATATAATTCACGTTCAGGTTTTACAGATCCAAGAGAAACACCAACACTGCAGAGTTGAACTAAAAGCCCAAATCGGCCCTTTGTATTGGCCGAGCGACACATTGGTGTAACGCCATCACACACCATAAAACTCACTCTTCTCTACCTAATTAAAGTGTCGTGTCACTCATCTATCTGTCCCTCGTGCTCCGTCAGCGCTGCACTCTCCTGCTCTCAGTTATCCACTCGTCCTCCTCCTCAGCCTCGCTGCCTCCGGGGGACGTGTGACGGACAGCTGACCTGAGGTCCCGCCCTCTCAAAGTGACAGGACCAATCACTGAGCCAAGTGGCACACTAGCCGAGGGGATGTCACGCTGACTGGACTCTCAGCCACTGGACGCTTAGATTAGGAAAACATTGCTATTTCCTCACACGTTCTCAAAATGTAAGGTTAATGAGAACTTTTAATTTCAGTATGACTTGAGGCTTTCTCATACCGAACGCAGTATCTTAAAGTAGCAGCTATTGGCATCTGTATTACTTTAATCCCACTACTATTGTTAACTGGTTTTGTCATTTCGTAAACATAGCAGGCCATTCCAACAACAAGTAAACCATGTGTGTTTTGGCGGGATGCTGAGGCTGCAGGCAGACCGGACTCTGGACGGTTAGATTAGGAAACATTTTTCCTCGCACGTTTTCAAAATGTAAGGTTAATGAGAAGAAGAACTTTTAATGTCAGGACTTGTGCAGCATGACTTGAGGCTTTCTCATACCGATAGCAGTATCATGAACACCTCCATGACTACGTGATTTGCACCAATACCATATTATTATCTCTTTATTTATGCTACACAAGAGAACTCAAGAAAATAGGTCCCTACCTCGCCAGATACAGCCATCATTAGCTTCAGAAAAATGTACGTTTGAAGAAGCTGATTGTATCTGTATGTCGTTATTCCAAAACTATTGGTACCAGTAGTACACATTTCCCCAAAACAGCAGTGTTTTCTTGCATCTTCTCAAAATGAAAGGTGAATGAGAAGAAGGTTTCAGCTATTGTGCAGTAAGGCTTTCAGATACTGATAAACGTATTGTATATTTTGCTCCGAAACAGCTGACATTAGCATCAGCAAGTACCTGATATGCACCTTTCAGGTACAACGTTATGGTAAATGGCTGCGTTTACATAACAGTTTTCCAGTCTTTGCAACCCCTCAAATACGGCTACAACGACCCAAAACATTTCCATTAGGAGAAAAGTGCTGCAGCTTCAGAAACAATGCACATATAAAAACTACAATCTGCCAAAACACTTGCAGAGCATTTACTAAAAGCGCCGCATAAACGAAACGCTGCAAGGAGCTCAAAACACAACAGAGACCAGGGGACACTAAAAAGTGACGCAATATTTGATGGGCTTATTTTAACAATTTGATCACATGATTTGTCGAATATTGTTGCAGATCTGCTGTAAGCTAGCTAGCTAACGTAGCTAACCTAGTCATTTCAGATATACTGACAAACACTGACAGTAATGAGACAGAATAACTCTGCCAACGGAGACAGTTGTTAAAGCACCATTAGAAACATGGAACGTAGATATACAGACACAGATAGATAGGTAAGGTTCACAGAATCAGTCCTGTCTCAATATGTAACCACTCAAAAGGGATTATGGGTAATGGAAAGAGAAGCTAAGAGCAGCTGCAAAACCAAACCTATAGCTTCAATGTAGCTTCCGATAAAAGGCGAGCTTTCACACACACACAAATGAATATGCATACATTACACAAACACACCCAATGCCAAGAACACACACACAAGAGCAGCAATCACACCTAAACACACACATTCTGTAGCGTACACACACACGTTCAGATGCCGGCACGTGGCCTGTGTTTCTGGGCTGCAGTGGGGAGGAAACCAGCTCAGATCAAACACACCGAGCCTGTCACTACTCCTTCATCCCTCCCTCTTCCACTGCATATTCCTCTCTGGATATATCTCTCTCTGCTCCGATCTGCTCTCCACACTGCAGTCGGAAGAGTAAAATGGAGGGGGAGGAAGAGGAGGAGGGAAGTGAGGAAGAGAAGAGGGTAAGAAGAGGAAGAGATAGTGGAGGTCGGAAGATCTGGAGAGGAAAGGAAGCGATAAAGCACGAGGAGTATATCTTTTTGTACATCTTCCCTTCCTGTCCTTACACCACCCTTCCCACCCCTCAAACACACACTCACACACTCCGCTATGTGAAACCTTGAATAATGTTCTATTGCAGCTCAATTACAATAATTACAATCATTAAGGTGATCATTTCCCAACACCACCATTCATTACTATGACAAAATAACTATTAGATCAGGGGGTGGGGGATGGAGGGGGGGTCGTTTTCCTCGTCTTCCTCATGCATCCAGTCAGCAGAATTAGCATGTGTAGGTTCAAATGCTCCGCTGCTGGGGTTATGCATCGGTAGCTCCACTTCGCTCCGTTACAAAACCTACATCGGTGCTAATTCTTAAAGCTTAACTAAGGTTGTAACTAACCACAAGTTCGTTTAATTTGTTCTGCAGTGAAGTATGAAACGTAGGGAATACAAATAGCTTAAAATGCCACGCTTTGCCTTTTGCTATGGCTTGTTTTGACTCATCTACCAAAGCCAAAAGATTACGACAACTTATCCCCACAATGACCTTCCTCGAAACATGCTTTTAACTACTGATCGATCAAACTATCAATTACATAGATTTGGTATTGTTTCGTTACGACACGCGACTACGAGCAGAGAAGAACGAGAGTAATCTGTAGACCACTTGAAGTAACAATAACAGTCAGTCGAGCATCCGTTATCTTTGAACTGTGGAGAGCTTCGTAATGAGAGCTTTGTTCTGAATGTACTTTGGATGGAAACCTACGGCTGTGTGTCCAGAACGAAGGACCGTTTATAATCTACATGTGAGGTTTGTTTCAGACACATTTATTTAGTTATCTAGACATTAAAAGTGACGGAGTTATCTTGTGACAAGCATTATTGTACAATTTGTCGTAAACTTGCAAAAAACGTTAAAATTCTAAGAAATACAAAAGGCAGCTAGCTGAGATTACCATTTTAACATTAACAATAAAACATTGTTAATACTCTTCTACTGCTCTGAACTCACTGTATGAAGAACATGGACAGTGCCATGACATCAAATGAACAACCTCTCCTAACATGACCCTATTTAGGGATTAAATACAAATATTAAATCTTCTTAATTCAAGCCCGACCACTTTATCTTAAACCCCGTGTTGGTGTCAAACTACTTCCTGTGTGTGTTTGCATCTCCTCCCTCTGACTGTAGAAGTGGACGTCCTCTCAGTTTTGGAGCATGGAGCACATAAATAAACATTTTAGGACATTATGCACCTTTCACGAACACTCGGTCCGTTCCATCTTCCCCGTCTCTCTGCACTACCGAACACTTAAGAAAGAAATAAAGGAAAGGTTTGTCCAGCCGGAAGCTTTTATCTGTTTCAAAGTCCAACAAAATGGATCTGAGAAAGTGCTCGTTTACCCAAAACTGATAACTGTGGGAATATGAAGTAAGCCATGCATTCCTACTAAGACTACAAATACAAAAAATCGTCAAAATCCAGAGACTAGTCCAAATCCAGTCTTTAACAACATAGCAATATGGACTAGTCCAATATCCACATCGAACGGGGGCACAAGTAGAGAAGATATCCCGGCCTACACATTTTATTCTACAGACTAAACTAAATGTATTGTTTGCTACAGATCCTCTTAAAAATGACATCATAATCATTGAACATATTTTTTAATGATTGTGAGAATTATACTTATAATATTGTGAATCAAATCGCAATTGAAATATCATTCAAAATATTGCATTTGCTATGTAATCCAAATCCTGACAAAGGCTGCTTGACAAACGTTGATGTTTTCAAAATTGTGCCGGTGCACTGATAACATGCTGAACCCAAAGATTCAGAAAATGCACAAACACTGAACTACCCCCTGTCTTTTGCAAATGGTTGAGTCCCAAATGAGAGGACACCTGCTTCATTACGCCTGGGAGGAAACCATTTTAGTGAAAGCGGGGGTGTTGATTTAGAGAGGCTCAATCTCCCGTATGTGTGTTAAACCCCTCCCCGGTGGTATTTAGATACCAATCCTGCCCTAAGGTTACTTTATTGTGTGTGTGTGTGTGTGTGTGTGTGTGTGTGTATGTGTGTATATGCATGTATGTGTCTATTCAAGTGTATGCGCGCTTTGTGCGGAAAATGTACATGTGCTTTTGGCTGAATGGAGTGTATACGTGTGTGTGTGTGTGTGTGTGTTTATTGACGCCTGCAATCTGTGTGTGTGTGCATCAATCTGTCCTATTCTCCCTCGCTCTCCATCAATAGCATACAAAAACGAAAGAAAACGCCACCACTGTGCTTTTCAGCAAAAAGCATCTCAGCACCGACACACACACACACACACACACACACACACACACACACACACACACACACACACACACACACACACACACACACACACACACACACACACACACACACACACACACACACACACACACACACACACACACACACACACACACACACACACACACACACACACACACACACACACACACACACACACACACACACACACAAGCGCACACACTGGCTAAAGGCCAATCAATAATTCACATAGTGCAGATTGAATGTAGATCAGTGACTCAACATGGGGGGGAAACACTATAGCTCTCCACCTCTATCGCTCTCTAATTCTCCTCCTTTCTGCACATTTCTGTCGCCCTTTATCTCCCTCGTTCTGTCCTCGCTGCTTCTATCTCTATCTACGTTTCCTCACCTCATTTCCCAACCTTTGTCTTTGTTTGTTTCCCTTTTCCTTTCTCCACCTCTCTCCACCTCTCTCCGTCTCTCTCCTCACCTCAGTATCTGTTCCTCATCCTTCCTCCACTCTGCACTTATCTGGTTCCAGTTTGATTAAATCTCCGCGGCTCACAGATCTCTCCTCAATCTTTTTCTGTTCTGTCATTTCTAGCCAACGTGGACCGTCGTTTTCAGCACTTTAAATGACAAACATAGCCAGAGGCAAAGCATACCAGCTCTAGTAAACATGGATTCTGCTCGTGACTTGTCTAAAAAAGCCAAAAGGTAATGTGGCTTTGTATAGCTTTAGTTTGACAAGTACCAACAACACATGAAGTAGTATCTGGTGAAACAACCAGGGTAATAAGATGGCATTGCAAGGGCTCCTTCGACAAATAGCCAACGGGAACTACAGCAAACCTAAACTGTGAAAAATGCAAATTAATGTACACACACACTAGAAAACACACACCCACACACACATACACACAGAGCAGTGGCAGCCCACACAAGGCATTGAGGACAGGACAGCAGGGGCATCACATTTCACCACAGTGGGATCCAGACCCCCCCCCCCCCCCCCCCCACACACACACACACACACACACACACACACACATACCATGTATACATCACTTCAGGGGACATTACATTGACTTACATGCATTTCCTGGAGACTTATCCTAACCTTAACCAGAACCAACACATGCCTAACCCTAACCCTAACCCTAACCAAGTCTTCACCCTAAAATTAATGATTCCCCTTATGCAAGGGAGGCGAGTCCCCACACGTGACTGTGTAAACAGATGTAGGTCCCCACAAGTATAGTAATGCTAGGCCACACACACACACACACA
Organism: Pogonophryne albipinna; assembly: GCA_028583405.1. Classification (NCBI taxonomy): domain Eukaryota; kingdom Metazoa; phylum Chordata; class Actinopteri; order Perciformes; family Artedidraconidae; genus Pogonophryne; species Pogonophryne albipinna. The sequence continues at coordinate 41,631,405 of CM053245.1, forward strand.
CACACACACACACACACACACACACACACACACACACACACACACACACACACACACACACACACACACACACACACACACACACACACACACACACACACACACACACACACACACACACACACACACACACACACACACACACACACACACACACACACACACACACACACACACACACACACACACACACACACACACACACACACACACTGAGGGACTTGCCTGAGGATCACATATCTGGAGTAGCGCTCTGTCAAAACAACCATTGCTGTGGAGCTGTCTGTCTGTCAGGATGTAACGAGAGGGAGGCGACTGTAAATCCATATATGGATTGAGAATTGTATGTATGTGTAAACCCCTCATATATGTATAACATCAAATTCATTGATTATGTCGTCACAGGTAAGTCATGAATATTAAAAGGTGTATTTGGTATACATTTATCTTCAGGGTTAGTTTTAATGAGCGAGGTTAAACCAAACGCACTAATCTGATTGAGAGACGACTGCAATACCTCACAGGTGCCCTTTAGTTGCATTTGCTCAAACTGTCACTTTATCCTGATAGTAGTACATTAAATAAGTGCTATTTATTAATGGCATGATTAGCATTTTTGCTTTGTTCATGAGCTGGTTTCATGACTAAGAATATTCACGCGAAGGCTCAAAACAACAAGAACAACTCCCAAACAGATATTTATGTAATTTAAATGCACATTTTATCTTTATCATCCATATGTTTCTGCATTAAAGCTCATGAACACACCGATATATGAAGAACAGCTTCCAAAGTCGGAAAGTACAACCATCTAAGTCAATAGGCGCTTTCACACCAAGTACTTTCCCAGCCAAATGAAGCCACTGATGTCACTTCATCTTCTTCTGCTTTGGGTTTACTGGCAGGCCACAAACCACTTCACGGCGTATACTGCCACCCAAAGTCCCCGGCCGGAAGTCCCCGGAGTTGGGGACTGGCTTCAGTAGAAGCAGCTGGGACTCCCAGCAGCTTCTACTGAAGCCTTCCGAGTAAATCGCCAGAACGCCGACACCTCCTCATCTCCACCGCTTTTTGTGTTGCCATAAGTCTCTCTCCGTTTGTGCGCTGGGCTAATGCTAATGCTAATAATGCTAATGCCAGCAAATACAATGGCGGCTTCACAAAACTTTTCCGAGTTTTACGGGCCGTGGTTTGCAATCCGCCCAGCCAATCAGAAATGGGAACCTTTTTCTCCCAGGAAAGTACCTGCTCTCTAGCAGGGACGCAAAAGGGGGTGAAAAGGTTCTCATGAATTAAGTTCTAGTTCCGGATTTTTTGGGTGTGAAGTTGAACGCGACATTTCAAGAACTATCGGAACTATACTGGGAAAAGTACTAATCCTCCAGGAAGTGTGCCGTACGTAGTGGCCAAAACGGTGGTACTACAACTACCATGTCAGTCCGTGTCGACCAAAATACTTTTTCTCATTGATTGACATTGGGAAAGGGACATCTGTAGATAATCAGATAATATTTTTTTAGGTAAATCAACCGAGCACGAAGACTTTTATCGCCCTTATTTAAATCATTGGGGTCTAAAAGTTCTCTAAAAGCCATTTAGTACGTATTATTTTATCTCTCCATTCAAGTAAGATAGGCCTTGACCCAGCGGATCTTAGGCGGGGCTTAGCTAAACCAGTTCTCTGTATACATCCATGATCTAAGGAGCACTTGAATGCACCATCGGCCATGTTGGAAGCCTCTGCTCTCCCAGGGCCAATATTTTACACATTGTTGAGAAAATATTTGAAATAAAAAGATGGAGTTTGTCTTTAAAGTGCCTAAAATGAAGTAGTGTTTGAGAAGTTCTCCTGTATCCTGTCCAGTTCTCTCTGTAGTGATATCGTGGCATCAGCAGTATCACACATCGAGCCACAGAGAGAGCGGGAGATGCTCAGTGGAGCGTTAACGTCCCAACTGGTGCTTTTTCTGCCAACCACTGGGCTGTGTGTGTGTGTGTGTTGGGATGCAGTCAAGCCCCCTGAGGTAAGTGATCCTGCTGAACAGGTGTTACAGTATCACCTGCCCCCATACACCCACCCACCCACCCACCCACCCACAAACACACACACACACACAGACACACATATCAGAGCCTCTGTCAGCCGTGACTGATCTGAACGGATCTGCTTGCTTCACGCCAGACGGATGAAGCCAAGCCACCAGCTGATGTGTGTGTGTGTGTGTGTCCATGCATCATGTATATGTTGGTTAACGCATGCATAACTGTTGAATCAAACATATCAACAGCCACATATATGTTTTTACCAGTCCATCTCCATTATGGTGGATTGATTACAAGTGTGGATTTTCTACCGTTAATGGTTTGATCTCAGCAGACAAATCGTTAAATACTTGCAGCCAAAACTGATATTATTCAGATTTGATTATTATGTGTGTATCTGTGATCAGTCTGTCTACCTCTCTCCATCACAGGCTAGCAGACAGAGTGTACAGAACGCAGCCTGGAAAGTGTGAAGCCCACCCAGGACAGATGGAGGGAGGACAGGTGTCTCTGCTGCCAGCATGCTCACACTGAGCTCACATCTCCATTATGTGTGTGTACATTATCCTGCATGGTCGTCTTAGTAATCTCTCCAAAAAAAACTTTAGGCCTTTTTGAATCCAGTTATGTATTTTCTGGATCTTGACTCTATGCTCACGGATTTGCATTTCACACAAGAGACATACTTTCCCGTGGTCCAAACTCAAATCTATCACTCGGTCATTTTTGGATATCACTTATGATAAATACATCTTGTGGACAGACTCTAGTTTTCCTGATATTAATGCAGGGATCAAATATAAATGTGATTGTTTGTTCTCGTGCACCTCCATTACAGGTTGGATTGGCCCTTCTTCTAAATACATATACACCTTTTCTTGTTGTTTCTCTGCATTTGACCCATCCTAGTGTTAGGAGCAGTGGGCTGCCATTTTGAACGGCGCCCGGGGAGCAGTGTGGGGAATGGTGCTCAGGGACACCTCGGTAGCACTTGGTCTTGCTGGGACTTGAACTGGTGACCTTCCAGTTGCCAAGCCAAGTCCATATCGACGTCGCCACCACCGCCCTAAATTCACTTTTGCAAATGTTCAAAGAAGTCTAGCCTTTGTTCAAATATATATATATATGTGTGTGTGTATGTGTCTATAAACAAGATTATTGAAAATGTCTGGACAGGTTTAGTAAAAAAGAAGTAAAAGTGGAAACCATGTCGTCAGCAGGACACCACGTGCTACACGAAAAGGGCCGAGTGACACGAGTTGAATTTGGAAAGATTGTCTCAAACCTTCGTGTGTGTAAAGTGAAAATGTGTAAGCGCAGGATAGAGATCCACAACTTAAAAATGTATTTTGTAAATTGACTTAAAGGTTTCCACAGATTGTTTGCAGACCTGTTTTTCCATCTTTTATTGCTTTTTGGAAGATGCACACGTCGATCTCTCCTCACAAATAATATTGAGACACATCTATCTTCATACATCTTGGAAATACTATGTCCCCGAGTAACATAATAAGCCGAAACAACAGAAAACATGATTCAAACTGTTTTTCTGGATAAACAAGCGGAGATGGATTTAAAGCCAGACCGCTTATTACAATTTCTAAAGACTGACCTGTCCTGACAATAAAAGCCTCTGTTTCCACTGCAGGAAGAGCCACAGACCGCCCATATATGGTCAGAGAGCGAGAGAGAGAGAGAGAGAGAGAGAGAGAGAGAGAGAGAGAGCGAGAGAGAGAGACAGAGAGAGAGAGAGAGAGAGAGCGAGAGAGAGGGAGAGAGGAGAGACATAAAGAGAGAAAGAGAGAGAGAGAGAGAGAGAGAGAGCGAGAGAGAGAGAGACAGAGAGGAGAGGAGAGATAGAGAGAGACAGAGAGAGAGACAGAGAGAGAGAGAGAGAGACAGAGAGAGAGACAGAGAGACAGAGAGACAGAGAGAGAGAGGAGAGAGGAGAGAGAGAGAGAGAGAGAGGGGAGAGAGAGGGAGAGAGGAGAGACAGAAAGAGAGAAAGAGAGAGAGAGAGACAGAGAGAGAGAGGGAGAGAGAGAGAGACAGAGAGACAGAGGAGAGAGAGGAGAGAGAGAGAGAGAGAGAGAGAGAGAAGAGAGAGAGAGAGAGGAGAGAGAGAGAGCGAGAGAGAGAGTAATTTCCTCTCCCTTCTGGTTGCATGGTGCTTAAGCCTTCATAATGCTGACATCAGCACTCAGTACCGACTACACTCACACACTGACACTCACACACTGACACACACACACACACACACACACACACACACACACACACACACACACACACACACCTTAATATAAGGAACACCAATCTGCCGTGGTCGGAGAAGTCACTAAAAGTCTAAATATACTCTGTTAAAAGTAACAAATAAATAATATATAAATAAAATCACAGTATGAACAGTAAGAGCTTACTATATACAAAGTACTTAGATCAAAATATACTTTAACGACTACCTAAAATGGAGATTAGAATGTCAGAATAATCTATATTTGACACTGGACTAAAATGAATGATGCATCAGAGTCACTTTAATGTTGCAGCTTGTAAAGATGGCGCTAATCTGCATTGCTTGATATACTTAATAATTAAAACACCACGTATCTACAGATCAAAAATTATTTGTTTATTTACTTTAAACTTAGCATACTTGGCCACTAAAATGGTCAGGTATTGCCTTATGAAATACAGGGGAGTAGAAGTATACAATTAGATCAAATGGAAATATTTATATATGTCAAAAAATTGTAAAAAACGACAGTCTATGTGCAACAAATAGATCTGAGCCACCAGACCTCGGGCCTACAGACGGAAACAAATATCTGTCATTAATCTTCTCTTCTTGAGGATAATGTGTTTAAACACGGTGACCTGACCCCGTTTATACCTGACAGCCAACCTGTATTAGACAGATGCTCATCTCATTCCCATGTTCTCAAACACGTGGAACACATGCACCGTCTCAGGCATCGAATAAGAGTGTCAGCTAAATCATATGTAATGAAATACAATCGAATGCAGAGTAAAAAGTACGTTTTCCTCCAAAATATATTGGAATAGAAATATAACAAGGACATATTCAGGTAAAGTGCAAGGGCCTCAAACATGTATACTTGAGTACTTAGTTACATTCAACCACCATTTTTTGTACATGTAGCCTCTATAAGGAAGTCGATTAAACATGTTTTTGCAAACACATCATGTAGCATCTCCCAACACTGCAAAACAACACTGCATGAAGAGCTGAGACACACAATGCCATGACAAATAAAAATCACCACACCAAACACAAACACACTTCTCCACTATAGGCCACACCTCACACACACTCATGCACACACAGACACGCGCACACACACACACAGGCACACACACACGGTTGTCTTCGCTATTATATGCATTAACTATGTGCTATAGGGGCATAAAACCTGAGTTTCCAGCATTTTTAAACACTTCATAACATCTCACAATGTTTCTATAAATCGCCTCGAATAAACGGCAAAATGGCATTTAACGTAATTAATCTGGATTAATAATTAAGTAACTTTTATCAAATACTACATTTCCCTCAGCATAGAAAACTGAACGAGCCTCAAAAATGTACTTGAGTACTCACACACTTACATTCAACCACCAATTAAATGTTTGCAAACACATCATGTAACATCTCCCAACATTGCAAAACACAACACTGCAGAAAAGAAAAAAGAAAAATACATTACATAAAATGCAAACACACCACAACAAACACAACTTCCACCCTGCACTAGGCCACACCTCACACACACACACACACACACACCCACACACACACACACACACACACACACACACACACACACACACACACACACACACACACACACACACACACACACACACCCCCACCCCCACCCCCACCCCCACCCCCACCCCCACCCCCACACACACACACACACACACACACACACACACACCCCCACACACACACACACACACACACACACACACACACACACACACACACACACACACACACACACACACACACACACACACACACACACACACACACACACACACACACACACACACACACACACACACACACACACACACACACACACACACACACACACACACACACACACACACACACACACACACACACACACACACACACACACACACACACACACACCCACACACACACACACACACACACACACACACACACACACACACACACACACACACACACACACACACACACACACACACACACACACACACACACCCGGTACCTTGTCTCGTGAGTGTTTCTCTTATGAAAGGATATGGCCATTCGGTGATCTTTTTGGCGTACTTCCTGATCAGGTTGTCTTCGCTGAAGAGGAAGAGGGAGCGGTTGACCGTAAGGCAGCTCTGCCGGACGGGGATCGGGTTGTACAGAGCCATGGTCCGGGCTCTCTGGGCCATCGACTGCTTGTACACCCGCTGCCCTGCGGGGGGCCCCCCCTGCCTGCTTCCACCGCGACCGGGCCCCCCTTGTCCGCCGGCACCCCCGCCACCGCCACCACCACCTCCTCCTCCTCCTCCTCCATACCTGTTGGGAAGCTCGTCTCCAAAACGCGCCATTCTGCAGACACCAAACGCCAGAGGTTAGGAAGGAGCCGGGGGGGAACCTCAGAGTGACACCTCCACATGCCACCACCCCATCATCTCCAAACACACATGCAGAATGGAGTCCTGATAGCTCTGTTTCCTCCTCCTGTTATCTATAGCTATCGGTTCTGAGTCTCCTTCCTCAAGATCTTCAGCGCCGAGAAGATACCTCCATTTGTGAGTGGAGAGGAAAGGGGGGGAGGAGGATGGGAGAGAGGATGGAGGGGGGTGAGAAAGAGAGAGGGAAAGGTGTCTCTATCGTGTGTTTGGAATATGAATGTGTGTTTATGTAATTTCTGAGGAGGCAGAAAAATAAACACGATGGTTTTTTTGGGGGGGCAAAAATGTTCTTGTCTTGTCAGCGTTTCCTCTCCGTCGAAAATGTTATATTTTCTGTCGGGAAAAACCTCTCTCCAAGATATGTTGTTGCATCTCAACAGGAAAACACCTTTAAATCATGCGATAAGGAAGCATAGCTTTCAGTAAATATTGCTCTCACCCCCCCTGCCCCCCTACAGCTGGAGACTGCGTCTTTTTCCCTCTCAACCAGCCTAGTGCATCTTGACAGGATCTGCAGTTTTCTCCTCCCCAGGTCCCCCTTTTTTCTTCTTCTGCGAGATAAAAATAGAAATAGATAAGAGTAAAATCTTTAATAATTCATTTTTTGGTGTGCCGTATATCCGCACTGTTAGCTGAGGCAGATCTCCCCTCTCACTGCCACGCCGCGCGGGTTACACGCCAACAGAGGGGGGCTTCCCCAAAATCCGAGCCTGGTGACATTTGTTGATATTTGGTGATGGACGGTGCGGCATCCCCCCCTTCCTCCTCCACCTTCCTCTTCCTCTTCCTCTCCCTCCTCTTCCTCCTCCTCACCAAGGCGTCGGTCACTGATTTGGGGCGTGATTGCGCGCACTTGGAGACGAAAATACACCTTCAACCTACCAATTTATGTATCTCTTGTTAACTTTCCCTCCCTCCAAAAAAAAAAAATTATCTATAATCCAAGGTTGGGAGAAGAAGATGAAGAAGAAGAATCCCGCACGAGTAGGATCCGGAGGAGCAGCAAAAGACCACTGGGGGAGGCAGCACCATCACCACCATCAATTCTGGCTCGCGAAATAAAACGGCGGCGGTGTGTTGGAGCTCGCATCTTCTCCGCCTGCGGGAAACCGTGCACCTTCCCCGCCCAAAAGCATCAGCAGCATCGCCCCGAAGAACCAGAGAGAGGCTTCAGCAAGTCCAGCTTCTCCTGCTCTCTCTAAAGCTCTCTGTTGTTCTTCCCTCGACCCCCCAGGGGGACGTGAACCAACACGCAGTGGGTCCGGAGGCTGTGTATTCCCAGACTGGGAAACGAAAGAAAAACCCGACGATAGGAGAGCTTTTTTTCTCCTCTCTCCGGGCTCTCGTGCGTTCAGTCAGCCGTCGGGGGTGAACCGCGCGCGCTGAGCATCTGATCAGTCTGACGGGAACCGAGCGACGCGCGCACATCCGTGGCCAAGCCTTGCAGCGCGCGACGGCTCGCGGGTGCCTCCCCTTCTCCAACCCACTCCCCAAAGCGCACCGCGGAGATCTTTGAGTTGGATAGGTGAGGAGCGGCGGGTAGAATCAGTGACTCTTCGTCTTAAAACTCTACCAACCTTTGATTATAGATGGACTTTCATTTTCTTTGACTTCATCCACTCACTCGACATTTGTTTTCGCGGGGAAAGAGCCATATGTTGTCCTCCGTTCTCTCTGTACTGCTTTAACTGGTCGCTATCTTGTTTGTATCTTTGTATTTGTTTCTTTCTTTGTGTGTGTACTGTTTTGTGAGCCTCTGCGTTTCTTATGATTTTACTTACTTTGTATTTATTTGATATCAAAATCCTTTTTTAATGTTGACATTGCAACAGCTTGGCTAACTTAATTGCATTATGTGAACTGTCCCTGTTTAATCAACCAATACATAAAATGGTTTTGATAAATACAAAATAACAAAGAAAATCACGCAAAATCAGGCCTATAAATCAGTGACCCTGTTGGTCTGAGGAAGCGGATGAGGTGCACCGCCAACCATTAAAAACCATCACCAAATACCCCCTGGTTGGCTGTGAAGGTGCCACTGCTTCCTTAGACACAACACTTCCAATCTGATGAAAAAGCCGAAAGACATTGACCTGAGTTCCTTATTGTCTGGTTATCCGGCCTGATACGTTTGGATGTCCTCGCCATCAGAAGGCCTGAATGGACCTGGTCTCCACTGATGTTTGATGTGAGCTGGACTCAGCTGATGGGTTTAGAGAGGAGACGCTGATAGGACTATAACGTTGGCTAAGAGTCAGAAGCACTCTCCGATTAACCCGTCACTAAATGAGCAAGGGAAGCAGAAGGCGTGCCATGAGGGGAGGGGGGACGGGTCGTAGAGAGGACACTGCAAATCAAAATGTTTAAACTACCATAGTGTGTGATTGATGTTGTGCCTATAGTGTTAAATGTTGTCATGCGAGTTCCATGTGTTTCACTTTTTGTTTGTCTCTGTAAAGCGCCTTTGAGCACTTGCTAAATACAACTTAGATTATTATTTTAAAACTGCACATCTATTTCACGTGAAAATCCAGTTTGAGTGTACTTATACTCATATTTTTAGTAACTTGAGTAGAGTAACTTGTCATGTTCTTGTACTTATTTTGTATATGTTTTTAAAATAGTTATACATATATCTTCTTACTGTGTTGATGTTAGCACCATTATACACCAAAGCACTTTCCTTGTATGTTTACTGGACAATAAACCTGCTTCTGATTCTAAAATGCGGATTACTTTGTGGTGAAACAATTATTCCCAAAATATGATTTATTTTGGATGTTAGCGGATCTTCCCAGCAAAACAAGAGTTGTGTTATTTCAGGACATGTTGGAGAGTGTTCATGTATGATTCTTTTCAGATCAATAGTTCCATTTCCCCTCCGTGTATATCTGACGGGACAGGCTGTTATGTAACCCGCTCTGAAGCCAAATTTAACAACAAAATCTGCTGAAATGCGATTCCTTTGGAGAAATTCATAAAAACTGCCTTTTTAACTTGATGTTTTTTGTAGATTTGTCTCCATAAAAAAAAGGATGTTGCCGATAAAGTAAGTTGGACCACGGTTTCCTCCGTGCAGCCAGGAGGAGAGTTTGGGGAGTTTGAGGACGTACTGTTATTTTGAGGACGATTTGAAAGCGTTTTTTTTATCTCCCTTCCTTCCTCCCTTCCCCTCCAAGCCGTCTGTCAGTCTGGCGCTGGCATCTGAGTCGTCTTTGATGCGGTTCAGCAAGCTGTTTGCATAGGCTAAACCCCGGCAAGCTGTCACCTCTCCAGAGCCGCCAAATGAAGGTGGAAATATGGAGAGGGAAAGCAACACAAAAAACACACTGGACAGAGAATCCCTTTCAAATGGGCCCTTTGAGGTATTCTTAACCGATACATCATGAAAATATGAACGAGAAATTAGTTAAAAACAGAGATGGCAAAAGTACACACGTCCTTTACTCAAGAAGAAGTACAGATACTCGTGTTTTAAAATACTCTGGTGAAAGTAGAAGTACTGACTAAACTTCTTTACTCAAGTCAAAGTAAAGATGCTTTGAAGTGTACTTCAGTAAAAAGTACCCATAACTAGCAGCTGTTTTAAAGAGTACCTGACCTCCCTTTATATTAATAGAACAATAATGTCATTGTTAGCTAATGAATGTTTCCATGCTGAACAACGGCAACATGACAACGTTTCCATTGGTCCCTCTTCTTTAGAGAAGACCAGGAAATGATGGATACACGGATCGTGTTCAAATCAATAGGCACGCAATGACTCTAAAGAATAATGATCACGCCACCAAACACACATTCAGACTAAAGGAACCAGCTGTTTGGGAAATGAGAGAAGTAGAAAGTACAGGTATTTGTGTTCAAAGTGTAAGAAGTAGAAAGTACAGGTATTTGAGTTCAACATGTAAGAAGTAGAAAGTACAGGTATTTGTGTTCAACATGTAAGAAGTAGAAAGTACAGGTATTTGAGTTCAACATGTAAGAAGTAGAAAGTACAGGTATTTGGGTTCAACATGTAAGAAGTAGAAAGTACAGGTATTTGAGTTCAACATGTAAGAAGTAGAAAGTACAGGTATTTGGGTTCAACATGTAAGAAGTAGAAAGTACAGGTATTTGTGTTCAACATGTGAGAAGTAGAAAGTACAGGTATTTGGGTTCAACATGTAAGAAGTAGAAAGTACAGGTATTTGTGTTCAACATGTAAGAAGTAGAAAGTACAGGTATTTGAGTTCAACATGTAAGAAGTAGAAAGTACAGGTATTTGTGTTCAACATGTAAGAAGTAGAAAGTACAGGTATTTGAGTTCAACATGTAAGAAGTAGAAAGTACAGGTATTTGGGTTCAACATGTAAGAAGTAGAAAGTACAGGTATTTGTACTCGTCGTGGATAAGTAGTGGAGTAAAGTACTGATACCAGAAACATGTACTTAAAGGTCCCATGTCATGGCGATTTCCACTGATCATAATTCCATTGTTGAGGTCGACTAGAATAGATTTAAATTGTTCAATTTTCCAAACTCACATTGGTTTCTCAAACAGCATCTCTGTATAGTATGTGTATTCACTCTCTGTCTTAAACGGCTTGTTGGAGCTCCTGCCCAAGATATTATTTACAGAGCGGCTCCTCAACGTCACAGCGTGTTTGCATCACCGCATCTATCTGCTCGTCATCTGATTCCCGGAGACCAGCGGCTGCTAGCGGGCGCTCACTGACAGCCAAGAGAGGCAGTGAGTGTCGGGAAGAGGTGGTGGAGAGATGGAGGTGGTGGAGAAGCCTGGCTGTGATTTGCACGATCACAGGAAAACACGCTGCCTCCACCTCCATCACTTATTAATGATGAGAGGAAGGGTGGAGACGTTTCGCTCTCTCTCTCCATCTTTCTCTCTGCACACAGGGATCCCTCTGCTATCGCTGCTGCATGCCGCTGCAGAGAGGGAGTGTGTGTGTGTGTGTGTGTGTGTGTGTGTGTGTGTGTGTGTGTGTATGTGTGTGTGTGTGTGTGTGTGTGTTTGTGTGTGTGTGTGTGTGTGTGTGTGTGTGTGTGTGTGTGTGTGTGTGTGTGTGTGTGTGTGTGTGTGTGTGTTTGTGTTGGGGGAGTCGTGCTGAGGCCCTGATGCGCAGCATTGTCATTCAGGCAGCGTTTCACACAGGCAACCCCCGCAGGAAGCCCTGCCCCCCCCCCTCCCCTCTGATCTCACCCAGCAGGATGAAGATACATAGAGAGAGAGAGAGAGAGAGAGAGAGAGAGAGAGAGAGAGAGAGAGAGAGAGAGAGAGAGAGAGAGAGAGAGAGAGAGAGAGAGAGAGAGAGAGCTCATTTATATCTAACAATATTACATGTTAAATGTTTTATTATTATTCATATTGTTCATTTATATAATATTAAAATTAAAAATAAAAACAATTAAATTACTAAATCATAACAATAAAAAAACATATTATTATTAATATTATGTGCACAAATGGTCTTTTAAATTCAGGTATACACTTTTCACAGTAATTATAGCCTTTGCAGACCATTGACATGCACTAAAAGCTATATAACACACTACAGGAAAGTTGTTGTTTTTCAACGTGATCGGTTCTGTATGCAATTAAAACTATTGTCTGCTAAATATGATGGTGCAAGAAACCTTGCGTGTGTGTGCGTGTGTGTGTGTGTGTGTGTGTGTGTGTGTGTGTGTGTGTGTGTGTGTGTGTGTGTGTGTGTGTGTGTGTGTGTTATGCAGACAGGCAGATATAGCGAGCTGATGTAGCGTCCAAGCTAATTAGGGGATTGCTCTTTTTCTTTTGGCTCGTTCTCATGCCAACTCAACCTCTATTAATTGATTGGCTGTTTAATGGAAGTGGAGGAGGAGGAGGAGGTGGAGGAGGAGGAGGAGGAGGAGGAGGAGGAGGAGGAGGTAGGTGCTGGTCTCAGCTAATGGGCTCTGGTGTGTGCGAGAAAGCAGCTGATTGTGATGTGTTCATGAGCTGCATGGTGACACCACAGTAAATCCCCTTCAACACACAGACATCCACCCTAGCAACAACATCGTTACATATTACCCAATTATCTTTTTCACTGTGTAGTTCCACATTTGGACATATCTTAAGCCCTTTGTATACATGCACTAAAACCCAGAGGATGTGTATGAAAGATGAATGTACCAATCATTTGAACCAGATTGATATTACTTTGCCAGCTCCCACTGTCCTAATTCAATGTGGTCAATGGACTGTACTATATAGCGCTGTATCCAGTCTTTAAGACCCCTCAAAGCGCTTTACAGACTACATGTCATTCACCCATTCATACAGAGCAGTGTACCTGACTCTAGGACCTAACATTCACACACCGTTGGCCATCGGGAGAAATGCAGGGTTAAGTATCTTGCCCAAGGATACATCGACATGTTGGCTGCATGGGCTGGGATCGAACCCACAACCTTCTGGTTTAAATACGACCGCACGCCCTCGCAGCCACAGTCGCCCGTCTAATCAAACTCATGTTTAAAATATCTGCGGATGGTCTGGAGCTCCACCTGGACACAGTATGGCGTGTTAAGTTGACACCTCTAAAAAAATATATATATATCATTTGCAAGGTGAATATTGTGGGGACGGAAGATAATCCTGTATTTCCTAAGTGCTCGAATGTAAAGATGATACTCTAAACGGAAAGATGACTGGTTGCTAGAAAGCTAAGACTTCTTAGAGCTTACACTTTAGCTCGAGTTCTTGTTTTATAACTGATCATTATGACGATGGATATCCGAGTTTTCTCCAAAATAACTTAAAAATCAGCATCAAAATATCTGAAATATCTTTCACTCACGTGTGGATTCTCACACACACTGAAATGTTGACTTTAATTTACTGTATTATGTCAACACGTATAGTTGAGATAAAAAACATATAAGGTTAAGCTTAATATTCAACTAACCTAATACAGCTATGTGAGATATGTGGAGATAATACACACAGCTCCTCACAGGACGCTCCTACTCCCCACCGCTCCTCACAGGACGCTCCTACTCCCCACAGCTCTTCACAGGACGCTCCTACACCCCACATCTCCTCACAGGACGCTCCTACACCCCACAGCTCCTCACAGGACACTCCTACTCCCCACAGCTCCTCACAGGACGCTCCTACTCCCCACAGCTCCTCACAGGACGCGCCTACTCCCCACATCTCCTCACAGGACGCTCCTACTCCCCACAGCTCCTCACAGGACGCTCCTACTCCCCACAGCTCCTCACAGGACGCTCCTACTACCCACAGCTCCTCACAGGACGCTCCTACTCCCCACATCTCCTCACAGGACACTCCTACTCCCCACAGCTCCTCACAGGACGCTCCTACTCCCCACAGCTCCTCAAAGGACGCTCCTACTCCCCACAGCTCCTCACAGGACGCTCCTACTCCCCACATCTCTTCACAGGACGCTCCTACTACCCACAGCTCCTCACAGGACGCTCCTACTCCCCACATCTCCTCACAGGACACTCCTACTCCCCACAGCTCCTCACAGGACGCTCCTACTCCCCACAGCTCCTCAAAGGACGCTCCTACTCCCCAAAGCTCCTCACAGGACGCTCCTACATCCCACATCTCTTCACAGGACGCTCCTACACCCCACATCTCCTCACAGGACGCTCCTACACCCCACAGCTCCTCACAGGACGCTCCTACTCCCCACAGCTCCTCACAGGACGCTCCTACACCCCACATCTCTTCACAGGACGCTCCTACACCCCACATCTCCTCACAGGACGCTCCTACACCCCAAAGCTCCTCACAGGACGCTCCTACTCCCCACAGCTCCTCACAGGACGCTCCTACTCCCCACAGCTCCTCACAGGACGCTCCTACTCCCCACAGCTCCTCACAGGACGCTCCTTCCTCCCACATCTCCTCACAGGACGCTCCTACACCCCACAGCTCCTCACAGGACGCTCCTACACCCCACAGCTCCTCACAGGACGCTCCTACTCCCCACAGCTCCTCACAGGACGCTCCTACACCCCACAGCTCCTCACAGGACGCTCCTACTCCCCACAGCTCCTCACAGGACGCTCCTACACCCCAAAGCTCCTCACAGGACGCTCCTACACCCCACATCTCCTCACAGGACGCTCCTACTCCCCAAAGCTCCTCACAGGACGCTCCTACACCCCACAGCTCCTCACAGGACGCTCCTACTCCCCACAGCTCCTCACAGGACGCTCCTACACCCCAAAGCTCCTCACAGGACGCTCCTACACCCCACATCTCTTCACAGGACGCTCCTACACCCCACAGCTCCTCACAGGACGCTCCTACACCCCAAAGCTCCTCACAGGACGCTCCTACACCCCACATCTCTTCACAGGACGCTCCTACACCCCACAGCTCCTCACAGGACGCTCCTACACCCCAAAGCTCCTCACAGGACGCTCCTACACCCCACATCTCTTCACAGGACGCTCCTACACCCCACATCTCTTCACAGGACGCTCCTACACCCCACATCTCTTCACAGGACGCTCCTACACCCCACAGCTCCTCACAGGACGCTCCTACTCCCCAAAGCTCCTCACAGGACGCTCCTACACCCCAAAGCTCAGTGTGTGGCAGCGAGCCGAGCCGAAGGGAGGGACGTCCAACGGAAAGACAAGTCGAGCACAACCAGTCCATATGTCTCCGGATGTCTCATTCCCACCGGGGGCCCAGAGCCAACCAGTCGGATAAATGCTATTTACTGGAGAATCAACGTCAATAAGACCGGAGTGAATACGCTTTCTTCTGTTAACCCTTTAGCTGAAGACAGGGTGCATTCCTCAGATTCAAACTGATACATGATCAAGGAAATAAGGGTTATGTTTAGGAGAGAGGAGAAGAGGGGGGAAAGTGAGGAGAAGAGAGGAGAAACTAAGTAAGGAAAAAGGAAAAGAGGAGAAATAAGGAAGGAGAGAAGATGAGAAAACGTAGAAGGGATTAAATAAGAGGAAACAATGTGAGAAGAGAGGAAAGGACACCAAATTGAGGAATGAGGAGAGAGGAAAGAGGAAAGAGGAGAACAAAGCAAGAACTGAGAATAGAAAATAAAGGAGAGGAGAAATAAGTGAGGAGAGGAAGTTGAAAGTAAGTAATATGTGAGGAGAGAGGAGAGAAAAGAGAGGAGATGAGGAGAGAGGAGATGAGGAGAGAGGAGATGAGGAGAGAGGAGATGAGGAAGAAGGAGGAGACGAGAAAAACAAAGAAAGAGGAGAAATAAGTGAGAGTAGATGAGACAAAGTAAAGAGGAAGGGAGGAGAACAAAGTGAGGACAGAGAAAGAATGAGGAGACGAGAACCCTAACCCTAAGTCTCAGTGGCTAGTGGGTTCCAGAGCAGCATCCTCATGAAGTGCACATGTGTCTATATTCTGCAATACATCTTGCAAAGAGCACGAAGAACAAGGACTGAGGTTCAGTTCCCAGCGAGCCCGGGGTCTTTGAGATAAAGCTGGAAGAGGAATGAGAGAGAGAGAGAGTCTATGTTTGGACTGCAGGTGCTTTCCAAGCCTCCCAAAGGAAGCATGATGGGACAGGAAACAGAAAGGAAAAGAAATGCATCGTCAGCAGAGCCTGGAATAAAAGGGGAAGTACAGCGAACGATGTATGTTCGTATTCTTTAACATCCTTCTTTTGACTTTGAGTGTAAAGAATGATGGGTTAAGAGGGTCAACACTGCAAGAGGTCAAGTGAAAAGAAGGGTCTCATGCGGATAACAGAAGAGACAAAGGAGTGAGGAGACGAGGAGATGACCAAACGAGGCCAAAAAAGGGGAGGAGCTACACATGTGAAGAAAAGCAGCTGAGAGGAAGGTGAAGAGGAGGAGAGATGTACAGAGGAGGCAGGAAATAAGGTCAGATAGGAACGGAGAGGACAGAGATAGTGGAATGACATTAGGAGACGAGGAGAGGAGATTGAAAGGGAGCGATAAGGAGGCGGAGGAAGATGACGAAGAGGAGAACAGGGAGATAGGAGGAAGAGGAGGAGAGATATGAAGGAGAGGAACAGAACAGTCTGTTTTCACTTTCCCCACGCTGAGGTGTGTGTGTGCGTGTATGTGTGTGTGTGTGCGTGTATGTGTGTGTGTTTGTGTGTGTGCGCTCTTAAATAGTTAATATCAGAGATGTGTGGTGAGCCGATGAGTGTAAGTGTGTGCAGCTTGTTCTCATACATTGTTCATGCTTCTATCTATGAAAATAATGCACTATAATATGTATACAATTCACCTAATGGTGTTTCAGGAACATACTGATATACACCTGAACATTAGCAGGAGAGGACTCTTTAAAGTAGAGACACTACATACTGATATACACCTGAACATCAGCAGGAGAGGACTCTTTAAAGTAGA
Organism: Pogonophryne albipinna; assembly: GCA_028583405.1. NCBI lineage: Eukaryota > Metazoa > Chordata > Actinopteri > Perciformes > Artedidraconidae > Pogonophryne > Pogonophryne albipinna. Next base: position 41,648,531 of record CM053245.1, read on the forward strand.
GACACTACATACTGATATACACCTGAACATCAGCAGGAGAGGACTCTTTTAAGTAGAGACACTACATACTGATATACACCTGAACATCAGCAGGAGAGGACTCTTTAAAGTAGAGACACTACATACTGATATACACCTGAACATCAGCAGGAGAGGACTCTTTAAAGTAGAGACACTACATACTGATATACACCTGAACATCAGCAGGAGAGGACTCTTTAAAGTAGAGACACTACATACTGATATACACCTGAACATCAGCAGGAGAGGACTCTTTAAAGTAGATACACTACACACTGAAATACACCTGAACATCAGCAGGAGAGGACTCTTTAAAGTAGAGACACTACATACTGATATACACCTGAACATCAGCAGGAGAGGACTCTTTAAAGTAGAGACACTACATACTGATATACACCTGAACATCAGCAGGAGAGGACTCTTTAAAGTAGAGACACTACATACTGATATACACCTGAACATCAGCAGGAGAGAACTCTTTAAAGTAGAGACACTCCATACTGATATACACCTGAACATCAGCAGGAGAGGACTCTTTAAAGTAGAGACAGTACATACTGATATACACCTGAACATCAGCAGGAGAGGACTCTTTAAAGTACAGACACTACATACTGATATACAGCTGAACATCAGCAGGAGAGGACTCTTTAAAGTAGAGACACTACACACTGATATACATCTGAACATCAGCAGGAGAGGACTCTTTGAAGTAGAGACACTACATACTGATATACACCTGAACATCAGCAGGAGAGGACTCTTTAAAGTAGAGACACTACATACTGATATACACCTGGACATCAGCAGGAGAGGACTCTTTTAAGTAGAGACACTACATACTGATATACACCTGAACATCAGCAGGAGAGGACTCTTTTAAGTAGAGACACTACATACTGATATACACCTGAACATCAGCAGGAGAGGACTCTTTTAAGTAGAGACACTACATACTGATATACACCTGAACATTAGCAGGAGAGGACTCTTTAAAGTAGAGACACTACATACTGATATACACCTGAACATCAGCAGGAGAGGACTCTTTAAAGTAGAGACACTTCATACTGATATACACCTGAACATCAGCAGGAGAGGACTCTTTAAAGTAGAGACACTACACACTGATATACATCTGAACATCAGCAGGAGAGGACTCTTTAAAGTAGAGACACTACATACTGATATACACCTGAACATCAGCAGGAGAGGACTCTTTTAAGTAGAGACACTACATACTGATATACACCTGAACATCAGCAGGAGAGGACTCTTTTAAGTAGAGACACTACATACTGATATACACCTGAACATTAGCAGGAGAGGACTCTTTAAAGTAGAGACACTACATACTGATATACACCTGAACATCAGCAGGAGAGGACTCTTTAAAGTAGAGACACTACATACTGATATACACCTGAACATCAGCAGGAGAGGACTCTTTTAAGTAGAGACACTACATACTGATATACACCTGAACATCAGCAGGAGAGGACTCTTTAAAGTAGAGACACTACATACTGATATACACCTGAACATCAGCAGGAGAGGACTCTTTAAAGTAGAGACACTACATACTGATATACACCTGAACATCAGCAGGAGAGGACTCTTTAAAGTAGAGACACTACATACTGATATACACCTGAACATCAGCAGGAGAGGACTCTTTAAAGTAGATACACTACACACTGAAATACACCTGAACATCAGCAGGAGAGGACTCTTTAAAGTAGAGACACTACATACTGATATACACCTGAACATCAGCAGGAGAGGACTCTTTAAAGTAGAGACACTACATACTGATATACACCTGAACATCAGCAGGAGAGGACTCTTTAAAGTAGAGACACTACATACTGATATACACCTGAACATCAGCAGGAGAGAACTCTTTAAAGTAGAGACACTCCATACTGATATACACCTGAACATCAGCAGGAGAGGACTCTTTAAAGTAGAGACAGTACATACTGATATACACCTGAACATCAGCAGGAGAGGACTCTTTAAAGTACAGACACTACATACTGATATACAGCTGAACATCAGCAGGAGAGGACTCTTTAAAGTAGAGACACTACACACTGATATACATCTGAACATCAGCAGGAGAGGACTCTTTAAAGTAGAGACACTTCATACTGATATACACCTGAACATCAGCAGGAGAGGACTCTTTAAAGTAGAGACACTACACACTGATATACATCTGAACATCAGCAGGAGAGGACTCTTTAAAGTAGAGACACTTCATACTGATATACACCTGAACATCAGCAGGAGAGGACTCTTTAAGGTAGAGACACTACATACTGATATACACCTGAACATCAGCAGGAGAGGACTCTTTAAAGTACAGACACTACATACTGATATACACCTGAACATCAGCAGGAGAGGACTCTTTAAAGTAGAGACACTACATACTGATATACACCTGAACATCAGCAGGAGAGGACTCTTTAAAGTAGTGACACTACATACTGATATACACCTGAACATCAGCAGGAGAGGACTCTTTAAAGTAGAGACACTACATACTGATATACACCTGAACATCAGCAGGAGAGAACTCTTTAAAGTAGAGACACTACAGACTGATATACACCTGAACATCAGCAGGAGAGGACTCTTTAAAGTAGAGACAATACATACTGATATACACCTGAACATCAGCAGGAGAGGACTCTTTAAAGTAGAGACACTACATACTGATATACACCTGAACTTCAGCAGGAGAGGACTCTTTAAAGTAGAGACTACATACTGATATACACCTGAACATCAGCAGGAGAGGACTCTTTAAAGTAGAGACACTACATACTGATATACACCTGAACATCAGCAGGAGAGGACTCTTTAAAGTAGAGACACTACATACTGATATACACCTGAACATCAGCAGGAGAGGACTCTTTAAAGTAGAGACACTACATACTGATATACACCTGAAATTAAAAGTATAAGGCCCCTTTGAGGGAATCATGCCTGTATTTTTTGATAATTTGCAGGAAGTTCTCATAACTTAATGACAAAATCGTTTTTTTCTTGTCATAAATCACACAGAAAATAAATTAACTAAAACTGAAACTCAACACAACGGAAGATAAATATGTTTAAAGCTCAGCCGGTTTTGTTCCTGCATTGATGCACTTAGTGATGTTGAAGAACCGGGGCTGCTGATGTTCATTATTTGGGACGCAGTTTGGATTGCACAGTCAAAATGTGGCAAACAGTGTGCTGCAGCCATAACTCACTTAGCCTAAAGTGAGTGGACAGGTGGATTTTTACATAAAAATCTTGCTGAGTGCAGCTTTAATGTGCTTAAAAGCCATTTAAAGTTTAAACTAATTTACTCAGTCAATATATCTCGCAAGTGTGCGTGTGTGTGCTCCATAAATGTCCCCAGTGTAACGGTTTCATTGAGAAAAAGCTGAGGCATGAAGGGTGAGGCGGTGCCCTCGCTAAGCGACTGGCAGCCGGCCAATCACAAAGAGGGGGCGACCCTGAGTGACAGCCGGAGGGAGAGGGGCGGGAGAGTGAGAGCTCTTAAGAAAAGCACAATGTCATCTTGCAAAAATGATGCTGTCACCTCTGAACCAATCAGGAAGGAGTACTGCCTTCACTCAGTCATTCGTCACTTCATGAAACCCTCACTAGTTTACCCTTGATGATTCATTATGATGTAGCATCTTTACTGCAGGAGAGGGGGTCACACTTATTGTAAAGTCAAACTCATCAGGATAAAGATGGCATGATTTGAACAGCTGAAACAACCAACTACGTTTTTAGGAAAACAGTTACTTTGGGCCATGCAAATAATGACTCAGGCAAAAGCAGAATACAACGTGTAAGTAAAGCGCTGTAAAACTTTTATAGGATAAGGTTGGAGTCGACCAACAAAAAGGGGAGTGTACTTTCAACAATAGTTAAGTTGTTCACGGTAACTTTTTCTTTTGTTATTAACCTAGTTGTTTTAGTTTGTCTAAATCCATACCTCATAAAAACGTGCTGTTCCAGGATAAATCACTTGGTCACAACACCCAGGCTCCTTCCTTGAGATTCACGCGTGGTTAACGTTGAAACACTTGGTAAGTTTGCGTCATGTGACATAACGTCGCCATAAGAAACACAACTACTTGGCTAAGTGAGTTGTGTTTCTAAACTTTAGATAACTGAAAATTGTTGGGTTAAATAAGCTATGAACTTCATGACTCTCATCACATATAGTGTTGTCAGTAGAAAAGCCTGGATTATACAACGCTATTAGGTCGCGTTCACACCTGCCTTGTATAGTCCGGTTGAATGGAACCCTGGTGCGTTTAGCCGCTTGGTGCGGTTCGTTTGGGTCGGTGTGAACGCAGTCCGAGACCTCTGAAGTGAACCAACCAACCAGACTCTGGTCCGCTAAAAGAGGTGGTCTCGGAGCGCTTGCTAGTGAACTCTGGAGCGGTTCATCGTGAACGCAGTCCGCACTAAAACATAGGAAGCGTAGTATTTACGAGTCACAAGAACGCGGATGTCTTCAAAATCGTTAGCGAAAGAGTGAAGCAGAATGAATTGTTGAACAGTATCGTGTAAATTAAAAACAACTATAAAACTAAAAACTATAATCATATGCGCCGTTGCTGTTGATCTCCAGATTAACAGCAGCATGAAAATAACCTGCCGATGCTCCATGGCGGAGGCTCCGGTAGAAATGGCCGGGATTTGCCTTTTTACCCCCTTAATGTCTGACCAATTGTTGAACAGCATTTCCGAGCACATGACTTGTGTTTAAAGTTTATAGTTCGTTTGAGTTTTCCCGTGTGAACGCAAACCGAACCTTCTGAGAAATGTAACAATGTAACAAACTGTCGTCTGGTGCGCAGCAGAGAAGCGGACTATTAGGTGTGAATGCGACCGTCACCTGAAGACCTTTGGGATTTTTATAGAAGTATTTAGCAGTAAGTATCATATTTTGAAATGGATTGTTCAACATTGAAGTTACCTGAAGCCTGAAAGCCTCTCATATAGATCCTAAAATGGTGCATACTGCCGAAGTGTTGGGATTTGAAGCCTTTAGAGTAAGATCCCATGTTTTTATTCTCTGAAATGAGAATTCAATGTTGTTGAATGAAGTTGTGTTGTACTTTGAAGGTAAGGAGTTCAAAGCATCATTACAGTTTACTAGTTTTCAATGTGTTGAATTATTGAGTCTTTGCATCAAACATTTGTCATTACAATACCATTGAAATATAACTGTAATACTTGGGATTGTTGGATGTTTTTTGCCACCAAGTTAAATCTTTAGATTACAGTTTTTCTGTTTCAAATAGTAGCAGAACAGTCCAAAGTCTTGAATCGGCATCGAAACACAACGTTTTGTAAGATAATCAGACCCAGAATGAATCATTTTAACGAGTATTGAGTCTGAAGGTTGAAGGGTACCACGTCCCTGTTTCAGACGGAGAACTGCACTCAACTAATTACCTTTATTTTGCAATTTGAACGAGGGACAAAAACTTCTTTCTAAATCTGCACCACTGCCATTATTATCCCGCCGAGCAGCCCAACCCAAAACAGAGCGCCGTCCAACAGCCTCTCCTCTCCAAGAGAAACGCTGTGTCATTATGGGAAGATAGCGGTGACTAAGACTATTAGCTAATTGATAGGCTGACCGAGCGTCTGGCAGTCAACGCTGACACAACAAATCCTGCAATCATCATTTCAGACACAGTGGCGGTTCTGGCAGTTATTTCATGAGAGGGGCACAATAAAAGTGGGTTAAAAAGACAAAGACAGTATCAAGTAATTGGGTAAAATAAACAGAAAATACAGTAATTGGCATTTGTTTCAGTCAATTTAAGTTACAGTCCTTTGTTTCAGTAATTATTTTAATTTAGAGTATTTGTTTTATTAACTTGAAGTGACGATTTAATTTCATATTCAATAATTAAATAATAAATAATAATTAGCTTTAATAAGGTAATGAACAGTTTAATCTCCACTGTACGTCTGGGTCTCTGATTCACACAGCCACAGGGGGGGGTCCCTGGTCAGTGTTAGGGGGGCACTGGCCCCTGTTGCCCCCCCTAGAACAGCCCCTGCTCCAAGACCAAACACGTGTGAAGCTTCCTCCCAAAAGACGCGAAGAAAATACTGACGGGAGCTTTTCATGCCTTCAAGAATGTTCCTCCATTTATGCGTTGCACTTTAATTTGGAAAAGTACATCTGAACCCGCAGCACGGAAAACCGCTGAAAATGCAAACCTGTCCGAACCAGCCAACATGTGAATGGGTTCTAAACGAAATAGTGTAGATGAGGCAAGCAGCCAATACACCCCCCCCCCCCAACACTAACCCCCTCATGGGTTCAAACTGATTTACAGCCCCTTCATTGTGATAGTATATAAGTGCAAAAGGGGATTTGTTTTATAGCCGTGAACTCGTACTCTGCATTTCACCAGACGACGATAAATGTGAGGCTGCGATGTTTTCAGAGGTGAAATGTAACAAAGCACATTTACTAATTACTGAACTTCAGTTCCATTTTGAAGTCGATTCAATTGAGTATTTCCATTTAATGCTGGTTTACAGTTTTACTACACTGCAGGTAAAATGATGTGATTTGAATGTACATTTATTTAGCTTTAGTCACTTTTCAGGTTAAAATGCTTCACTAAAAAGGCTCTATTATGTTGTTTGTTGGTGTTATCCCTTCCCTGTAGAGTGTTCTAAAGGTTTTAGTGCATGTAAATGGTCTGCAAAGGCTAAAATCCCAACGTTTCTCTTGTTAACACTTCTATACCTAAGAATGTAGGGTCTTCACTTGTAATGGACGATTTTCACATTAATGTACTTCTACTTAAGTAAAGGATCTGAGTACTTCTTCTACCACTGATCAGAATCCACTAATGTTATATCTATGATTCTGAAATGGGCTTTAAGCAAAACACGTACCTCTTCTTCACGTCTCTTCTACATCAACATGTGTCCCCTCTTCTTCATGTCTCTTCTACATCAACATGTGTCCCCTCTTCTTCATGTCTCTTCTACATCAACATGTGTCCCCTCTTCTTCATGTCTCTTCTACATCAACATGTGTCCCCTCTTCTTCATGTCTCTTCTACATCAACATGTGTCCCCTCTTCTTCATGTCTCTTCTACATCAACATGTGTCCCCTCTTCTTCTTGTCTCTTCTACATCAACATGTGTCCCCTCTTCTCCATGTCTCTTCTACATCAACATGTGTCCCCTCTTCTCCATGTCTCTTCTACATCAACATGTGTCCCCTCTTCTTCATGTCTCTTCTACATCAACATGTGTCCCCTCTTCTTCATGTCTCTTCTACATCAACATGTGTCCCCTCTTCTTCATGTCTCTTCTACATCAACATGTGTCCCCTCTTCTTCATGTCTCTTCTACATCAACGTGTGTCCCCTCTTCTGCATGTCTCTTCTACATCAACGTGTGTCCCCTCTTCTCCATGTCTCTTCTACATCAACATGTGTCCCCTCTTCTTCATGTCTCTTCTACATCAACATGTGTCCCTTCTTCTTCTTGTCTCTTCTACATCAACATGTGTCCCCTCTTCTCCATGTCTCTTCTACATCAACATGTGTCCCCTCTTCTCCATGTCTCTTCTACATCAACATGTGTCCCCTCTTCTTCATGTCTCTTCTACATCAACATGTGTCCCCTCTTCTTCATGTCTCTTCTACATCAACATGTGTCCCCTCTTCTTCATGTCTCTTCTACATCAACATGTGTCCCCTCTTCTACATCAACATGTGTCCCCTCTTCTTCTTGTCTCTTCTACATCAACATGTGTCCCCTCTTCTCCATGTCTCTTCTACATCAACATGTGTCCCCTCTTCTTCATGTCTCTTCTACATCAACATGTGTCCCCTCTTCTCCATGTCTCTTCTACATCAACATGTGTCCCCTCTTCTCCATGTCTCTTCTACATCAACATGTGTCCCCTCTTCTTCATGTCTCTTCTACATCAACATGTGTCCCCTCTTCTTCATGTCTCTTCTACATCAACATGTGTCCCCTCTTCTTCATGTCTCTTCTACATCAACATGTGTCCCCTCTTCTTCATGTCTCTTCTACATCAACATGTGTCCCCTCTTCTTCATGTCTCTTCTACATCAACATGTGTCCCCTCTGTGGAAAGAGACTCTGAAAGTTTCAGGAACAAAGATTCTCTCTCTTTTTGATCCATTTCTATAAAAACCTGTCTGAAAATGAGCTGATCAGATTTTGGCCACTTGATGATGTCATAACGATGTTTTGTCTAGTGTAACCATTAGCCAACCAGCAACCAAGGTAACCCCCCCCCCCCCCTTATCACCCGAATCTCCTCCTAGAGCACCATTGAGTTCTTTGTAACCAAATGTCTCTCAGAGGGGTGTGGGGAGGGGCTCCTTATTTTCATCTAAAGTAACAGACAGAGAATCAGCACTTTGGAAACAGGGCTGAAACAGAGGGGATTATGGGTAATGCTGCAATGATCTGTTTGGTGTTCCAGCCAATCAGAGACAGGTTCTGGATATATCTGAGACCTGTGATATATTGATGAGAAACAGTATAATAGGAGACCTTTAAGTAAGAAATCTGCTTCTTCCACCACTTTGTATTTTTTTAAAACAAATAAAAGTCGCCTTCATTCAACTTCACTGCAGGAATCAAACCTGTGATCATCTGTCTGTGTTTCTCTTGGAGAAAACGTTAAGTGTTTTTCTAACAGAACCACAGTGTGTATTAATGCATGAAGAACATGCATTTCCCTGTGCGTGGTTTAAGAAAAGCATATTTGTTTAAAGTGCACAGTTTGTTCCCGAGAGAAAAACAAACGCGCTCCCGACGGACGTCTCCTCATTAAAATAAAGGACGAATCAATGATTTCTAGAAGTCCTGTTTAGACGAGGACTCTGCTGAGCAGTCGGGCTGTTTCTGCAGAACGGAGAACATCTGAAACAGCCCCTCTGCTAACAGCTTTAAAGGATTGTTGCATAGGATTTATGTTGTTGGACAGCAACGTTTCATTGTGTTTGACTTTGGGTGGTAAAGTCAATGTGAATGAGCTCCACAAAACAGTCGAGGAATGACATTCATTGACTATAACTCTAAGAAGGACATTTTGTGTGGACTCATTGAGACGAATCGTACCGTGTGGTGATTTTGTTGATATTCAACCACAATAAATATGCAAAAACTTGTATTTTACAATAGATACAGTGTGTATTAGTTTGATGGGGTACAGACAGAAGTGCTGGTGATCCAAATGCTGAACAGAAATGCAACTCTTGCAGAAATCTCCATGTATTTGTATTTACTTTGACATCTCACAGCATTCTCTTGCACAATTTCCTTTTTATTGTTATTTCTTTTAACTATTTTCATTGGTTTAATTTGTTTTATGTCCTATATACATTCATGTTGCATTGTTAGAGGAGCCTGGGACTTTTCATTGCCAAATCTACACTGTGGCTACAGTACTGTGCACGTGACGATAAAGCGTTGAACCTTGAATTGAATCTTGAATCTATATCTTGTAGTCAACGCAAACATAAATATGAAACATAATTGAACATGGGAAAGGCCTTCATATACTTCCACCATACTGACCTAAGCCTCTATACACTCTAAACTCTCAGCTTTTGAATAAACTTACCAAACTAAAGCACAATATATATTTCTCCAACAGACGATGTACCGTAAACTAATTAAGCGTCTGTTGTTGAGATGCTTCCTGGGTTAGGGTACACACTACTGTCATCTTTATATCATGATGTGATTTAATGAAGGAGCTTTTTAAATCCACTACAACAGACCTATGTGTATTCTTATTATTTGAGAAGGGGGAGACAAAGAAGCAGGAAGCATCTCAACAGCAGACGTGAGAGGGCAGTCCTCTCCTGACACCGTGTGGTCAGAGGAGGTACTGCAGACACCTGAACACTGACATTACCCAATGATATTTATCAAGTATTTGAGTTGATTTGATTCTTTCTAATGACTTTTAAAATGTCCCAATTCACATAAAATAATACATAATGATTAATAATAATAATACAAATGTAAATCAACAAAGATATGATGAGTTCATAATATACGTTAAGGCATTAATACATAATTAAATGTATTTTTGTCTGAAATGGGCCATTCAACATAATACTTTCGGTGTACTTGGATACTACAAGTTCTGTAATATCAAATATACTTCATCAAGTGTTTCAGTTGATTTGATTCTTTCTCAGGGTATATGCAGGAATCCTGAAGTCACATGTAAGACATTTTAAGACCTTTTTTAAGACCCTTTCCACACATTTTAAGACCTCATCGCCACTTGGAGTTCTAACCGGTTACCTTGGCGACACACTTTACCTCACATTGACTATATACAGTATTGATTCTCCTTCCTCTTTATCTTCCAACCATTTGGACGCAGACTTGCATTTCCCCATAACGATGTTGTTTAACAACCGGCGTAAACGGACCTTCGCGCGCTATCAAGCAGTGAGCGTGCGATGTCCTGTTCAGATGACGTCCAACCCAACGGGATGCCATCAATAAACTACACAGAATCACACTACACACCTACGCCATGATTACATTCAGGCAGACTGTAGAATACAACCTCTTTGGACCATTTATATACTTATTGAAAACAAGCTACAAAATGTAATACCTTGGGAAATACCGTTTCATACTTTTTAATAGCCTTCATTTTCGCTAAATTGATTTATCAACTTTTAATACTTTTTAAAACCCCGCGGACCCCCTGTTTCTATAAAATGTCAAAAATGTTCATCAAATGAGGAATAATTACTAATAGGTATAATATTAATAATATACACAGTTGATAATATGTTAAGGCATTCATATACGGTACATACTAACTACATGTATATTTGTCTGAAATGGTTTTGTACTTTAATATAAATTAAAAAAAGTAAACATTTTAAATAAAAAAAACTCTAAACGCTTAACTCGAATGCAAAACTGAACTCTGCTGCTGCCTAAGGTAGATTACATATTGATAATTTATCAAATTATACACACAATATTTGCTATTTTAAGGCTCATTGTGATGTATAGCTTGTCTCCGATGCATTTCCCCACACACACACACACACACACACACACACACACACACACACACACACACACACACACACACACACACACACACACACACACACACACACACACACACACACACACACACACACACACACACACACACACACACACACACAAAGTTGGGGTGTTGTTGCTTGACTCTGCTGCCCTCTTGTGGTAATGATGAGAAATGATTACATTTGTTAAATTAACACACTCACTAACAGTGCAGTAAAAAGAGCAAATTAAACAACTTCTAGAAACACAGATGGTCGAATAATGAAAGTAAAAAACTGTACAGTAGCAGTTTTTAATAGTTCAAAAAGACGTTGCAAGTTAATATCGCACATTGTTATTAATACTGCACATGATATAAGAATAAAGCATAACGTAGAGAGTGTTTGTAATGACGATAAGGCTATTTATTTTGCACATAGTGATGTTGTGGAAGTTCTCCGTTCTCCTTGCTGAAGGGTGGGGAGTTATAACGTGGAAAAGACCTCCTGTGGTGGTCATCGGTTTACTTTCAGAGTCTCTCCCTCTCTCTGTTCTTTGTAACCCTCTTCTCTCCGCCTGATGACTTTAGTTTGTACTCTCCTGTTGTTCCTGCTCTGACCTCTCCTGGAGCACAAGAGCTGTTTTCTTTTTTAGATGTCCATGTTTGTTTAGAGAGGAACACGGAGAACGGAAGGCAAAGTCATCCCTTACCGACAAAGTGATAAACTATGAAACAAAATGCTCTGATAACTTTGCCATCAAGAATTAGAAAGCAGTTTATATAAAGTAATCAATCGTACAGAACAACACTGACACTGTATGCCTACTTTGCTGTTAACAAAGTTGATTTGAGATCAGGACAAAAAGAGAGGGGGTCTTTGTTCCTGAGTCTATTTACAGAGGGGACACATGTTTTTGTATAAGAGTCATGAAAGAGTGGATATTTTAATTTCTTTTTTAGATTTGACCAATTTGTTGGTTCATTTAAAAAGGTCTACGAAATAAGGTTGTCAATTTTGAAGATTGTTACCAAGTTGCTAGAGAGTGATTCACATTACTTTAATATCAATTCAGTACATCTGCTTTTATTCGTTTGATGTATATGACATGGCAAAGTTCTCTGAACCGACTCTGGTCCAGTTCCCGCTCCAGCAGCACATTATCACACACACATTATCACACACACACTTTATCACACACAAGGTGACAATAATACAGGACACACTGTCACTTCTGGTAATAGTGGGAGGGTTTCCTGCTCTTGAATGCATCATAAGCCCCACAAGACTTTTGTGATGGGTATTCAAATCAGTGACGCTGGTCTTCTAATCTTTAAATGAAACCCTGTGTGTGTGTGTGTGTGTGTGTGTGTGTGTGTGTGTGTGTGTGTGTGTGTGTGTGTGTGTACAATGCCAACCTGCGTCACAGTGTGTCAGCATGACGCATATGGCATGTATCACCTTGCTTATTAACACACCCACACCCACACCCACACCCACACACACACACACACCCACACCCACACACCCACACCCACACACACACACACACACACACACACACACACACACACACACACACACACACACACACACACACACACACACACACACACACACACACACAAAAGACAGGAGAGACGAGGGAGAAGTTGGACCAATAAAATCAAATATCAGAAGTTAAGAAAGAAGACAAAATATGTTCTTAAAAAGTTGTCTCATGAAGAAGCAAAGTAATTCATAATTGTTTTGTTTTTTTTGCCATAACTTCCGCACTGCTCCCCTACACATGTGGCTAAAGATGGCTTTCATAAAGGTGACAAAAAGTGTTATTTGCCCAAAAAGACACCATCGAATTCATCAATTAACATTAAAATATCTCAATGTTTTGGTTTCTAATCAACACTTGGAGATACATCTAAATGTGTTTATAATGTTCCTGCAGATCCTTAAAAAGTCAATGAATTAATTTAACAAATGTAATAATTTATCATCATTACCACAAGAGGGCAGCAGAGTCAAGCAACAACACCCCAACTTAAGTGTGTGTGTGTGTGTGTGTGTGTGTGTGTGTGTGTGTGTGTGTGTGTGTGTGTGTGTGTGTGTGTGTGTGTGTGTGTGTGTGTGTGTGTGTGTGTGTGTGTGTGTGTGTGTGTGTGTGTGTGTGTGTGTGTCTGCATGGTTGTCTGCATGGTTGTCTGTAAATGTCTTTGAGTGTTTGTAAGTGTGTGCATTTGTGTATGCCAGTCAAAGAACCAGCAGACCTTTGATCAAACTGACCGTCCGGTAGGTGAGTCTCTGTCTGTGTGTGTGTGTGTGTGTGTGTGTGTGTGTGTGTGTGTGTGTGTGTGTGTGTGTCGAGGTGAAATAAAGGAGGGTGAGTCACTGAGGATTTGGATGAAAAGGTAAATTACAGAGATGAGGTTTCTGTGAAGTAATCATAATAATTTGAATCCTTCTTCAGAGGATGAAAACAGCAACCTCCTGCTTTTGTACAAAGAGTGTTTGTGTAAAGAGTGACGACGTTACAGCGAGGCTCTCTGGGACGAGGACGTTCAGGACGCTCGGACAATCATTTGACTTCAGCCTGGAGACCAGCAGAGGTGCAGCATGGGGATTTATACAATGTGGACAAAGTGTTTCAAACAAGGGTTACATCTTTAGGTTAAAAGGGATTTAACTGCGCCTGGGCTATGGCCAAATCCTGATAATGATATATAGCATGCATTCTGGCAATGTCATACATTACCAATCTATATAGGAACAACTCATGGTTAAGCCTATGTTTGTATACTCCTGTGTCAATTAAATGCTTAATAAATGTAAAGATATTTTTTTTCATATCCACATATTAACACCACTATGATCTTGGAAGTAAAAAGCTAACATTAGGCTATAAAGGAACTACAGCACTGTCACATGACTTCACCTCACCTCCGCTAAGCTAAAGGCGGCTAATGTTGGGCTATGAAGAAACTACAGCACGGTCACATGACTTCACGTCACCACCGCTAAGCTAAAGGCGGCTAATGTTGGGCTATAAAGGAACAACAGCACGGTCACATGACTTCACGTCACCACTGCTAAGCTAAAGGCGGCTAATGTTGGGCTATAAAGGAACAACAGCACGGTCACATGACTTCACGTCACCACCGCTAAACTAAAGGCGGCTAATGTTGGGCTATAAAGGAACAACAGCACGGTCACATGACTTCACGTCACCTCCGCTAAGCTAAAGGCGGCTAATGTTGGGCTATAAAGGAACTACAGCACGGTCACATGACTTCACGTCACCACCGCTAAGCTAAAGGTGGCTAATGTTGGGCTATAAAGGAACTACAGCACGGTCACATGACTTCACGTCACCACCGCTAAGCTAAAGGTGGCTAATGTTGGGTTATAAAGGAACTACAGCACGGTCACATGACTTCACGTCACCACCGCTAAGCTAAAGGCGGCTAATGTTGGCCTATAAACAAACTACAGCACGGTCACATGACTTCACGTCACCACCGCTAAGCTAAAGGAGGCTAATGTTGGGCTATGAAGAAACTACAGCACGGTCACATGACTTCACCTCACCTCCGCTAAGCTAAAGGCGGCTAATGTTGGGCTATGAAGAAACTACAGCACGGTCAGATGACTTCACGTCACCACCGCTAAGCTAAAGGCGGCTAATGTTGGGCTATAAAGGAACAACAGCACGGTCACATGACTTCACCTCACCTCCGCTAAGCTAAAGGCGGCTAATGTTGAGCTATAAAGGAACTACAGCACGGTCACATGACTTCACGTCACCACCGCTAAGCTAAAGGTGGCTAATGTTGGGCTATAAAGGAACTACAGCACGGTCACATGACTTCACGTTACCACAGCTAAGCTAAAGGTGGCTAATGTTGGGTTATAAAGGAACTACAGCACGGTCACATGACTTCACGTCACCACCGCTAAGCTAAAGGCGGCTAATGTTGGCCTATAAACAAACTACAGCACGGTCACATGACTTCACGTCACCACCGCTAAGCTAAAGGAGGCTAATGTTGGCCTATAAAAGGAACAACAGCACGGTCACATGACTTCACGTCACCACCGCTAAGCTAAAGGCGGCTAATGTTGGCCTATAAACAAACTACAGCACGGTCACATGACTTCACGTCACCACCGCTAAGCTAAAGGAGGCTAATGTTGGCCTATAAAAGGAACTACAGCACGGTCACATGACTTCACGTCACCACCGCTAAGCTAAAGGAGGTTAATGTTGGGCTATAAAGGAACTACAGCACGGTCACATGACTTCACTTCACCACCGCTAAGCTAAAGGCAGCTAATGTTGGGCTATAAAGGAACTACAGCACGGTCACATGACTTCACGTCTCCACCGCTAAGCTAAAGGTGGCTAATGTTGGGCTATAAAGGAACTACAGCACGGTCACATGACTTCACGTCACCACCGCTAAGCTAAAGGAGGTTAATGTTGGGCTATAAAGGAACTACAGCACGGTCACATGACTTCACTTCACCACCGCTAAGCTAAAGGCGGCTAATATTGGGCTCTAAAGGAACTACAGCACGGTCACATGACTTCACGTCACCACCGCTAAGCTAAACGAGGCTAATATTGGGCTCTAAAGGAACTACAGCACGGTCACATGACTTCACCTCACCACCGCTAAGCTAAAGACGGCTAATATTGGGCGTTTAGACACACCGTTTTTTTATTCCCCAGTAGGGTACTGACGTATTTATGTAAGGAACTACATCACTGTCACATGACTTCACATCACCAGCTATTGGCTTTTTCTTTCGTGTGATGTTTGCTTCTTCCTTGGCCAATGATTGACCCTTACACCAAGTTTCACGACAACAAACTAACCGCACGTCTTCAGTGGAGGTAATAAACCCAAAGCACCATGTTGGAATAGAAGTGTGTGTGAAATTAAATCACTCTTCATGAAACCAAACGACCTTGGCTGGCAAAAACTAATGTGTTCAATGTTGCTCCATACAGTCACATCAATTTAGCAGAGGAACAGCGATGAGTGGTCGCTGCTAATCAGAATACTAATTCTCAGAGTGACGGGGAGGAGAGAAAAGGAAGGATGAAAGAAAGATAAAGAGGAAAGGGTGATAAAAGGACAGAGTGTGTGATATAAAAAGGTGGAGAAACAGCAGGAGGGGAGTGATGGGTGAGTGTAGAGGGGAGGTAGAAGGTGAGAGAGAAATATTAAAATGAATGATGTGCACTCCGAGCAGAAGTGCAGCTGGCAGCAGAACACACTGACTGATGCTGGCACTAATACAACACAACAGAGAGACAGGCAGCGTGGGGGAGACAGGGGGGGGTCTGACTGCTGTCACACAACCCCGACGCTGGAACATTTAACATGTATGTGGTTCTGCTGAATGGGACTAAATGGACAGCAGGTCAATCTGTTCACACAAAGAGGTGGGAGAGAGGCAAACACTTTTAAAGACACATTTTTTCAAGATTTGAATTCGCAATTCAATTTATTTATTTTTGTTACGTTTTATGTACTTGTTTGTTTTTTTCATACATATTTTGCTTTTTGCCATTTATTTTATTGTATTTAGTAATTGTTTTGTTTATTATTATATCAATATTAACATTATTGTAATACTTGTTTTTCTAATTTGTATTACTTTTTTAATATTGTATTTATTTATTTTGAATATTGGAAAGAAATATAAAACGCATTTTCAAAAATGATATTAAAATATATATAAAAAATAGAAATACATTTATTTCACTCCGTTTCCTTGAGTATGAACATTTATGAATATGAAGTCCCTAACCCTAGTCCCACTGTTTAATGTTCAGGCTATGTGTTGAAATGCTGAACATACACTTAAGACTCAAATGAAAAAACAATTAAATAAGGAAACAGTTTATATATATAAATGTTACTACTTAAATTAATATTTAAAGGTCACCTATCATGCTATTTTTAGGCAATAGGTCTCAGATATATAAAAATATATAAAAAACATGTCTATGAAGTGTTTTGCTCAAAATACCAAACAGATCATTCTAGCCATCCTATCCCTCTATTTCACTTCCTGTTCAAAAGTGATGATTTGGGATAAAGCTTTAAAGAGGAGGGGTCTGAGCTCATGCGGGACCCGGCAGCTACTGTCTAAACTAAATGCTGCCGTGATGAAACGCCATATCATGGATTATCAAGGATTCTCTCTGAAACAGTCTGGAGCTCAAAGGCTTTCTCTCTTGCCGGTTATACCACAAGGTGAGTTCCTTTTACTTCCTGCTTCTTCACACACATGCTCTCCAGTACAGGTTAGCTCTGAGTGTTAGCGATGCTAATGTAAACACCGACCATTACGTCCAAAACAGTCGGGCATTGTTTCTGATAGCAACGTTTCTGATTGGGCCGTGGGTCCACATTTCAGATATTACGTCATATCGGACGCAAATCTGGATCAGCTCCGTTGTTCCCCGTTTTTAGAGATTTGGGTACGGAGGAAAAGAGAGAGGGTTTTATTTTCTGACGCTGCGTGAGTTCCCCGACACACCGGGGACACATGTTGATGTATAAAAGACATCAAGAGTGCATTTTGCATGATAGGTCCCCTTTAACTTCCTTACTGACATAAATCCTGTTTGCAGAAATTCCTGGTTTAGGGATTAGAAAAGACAGAGGATTTGCTCTGATGCGTTACATCACTAGAAAGCTCAGATGTCTTTTCACATGCAAATCAGGACCCTCAAAAAAACCTGCATGGTGTTTCAAATAAAAGTGTCAGAGTCATATCCTTTATGGACAGAGGACACAAAATAACTGCTGTCAGGAGAGAGAGAAAGTTCCTCGAAGGTAATGTGGTGTTAGTTGTGATAGAAGGATAAAGTGGTTTTTAAAAGAATGTCTGTTTTGCAAATTCATACTCTAAAAAGGTGTTGTGTGTTCAAGGTTTTATTTAGGTGTACTAAAGAAAGGAAACGTAAGTACTTATTTTAAACCCTAATAGGACCTGCCAAAGTCCTGAGCTTTTTAAAGAATAGTCTCAATGAAGAAGCAGAACAACAAATACAAAGTAGATATTTTGGGTCATTACTTCAAATTTCTTCTCCTGCAGTAAAAGCAAAGAAGGTGGCTTTTTGTACGGGTTGGAAAATGTCTAAAAATGAACTTGTGAAATGAACGAGTAACTTGTAAATTACTTAAATGTTCAATAAATAAAGTATGTCTTATATTAATATTTTAAACATTGTTAAAAATGCAAAGGCATGGGGAACAGGTTGTTCTTTAGCAATTAAGATGATTATTTTCATATTTTGTAACCATATTTAATGAAAAAGGCATTTAATTCTCTATATATTCAAGTAAAATAACCTCTCCCTCCCTTCTAATGTTCATTTAAATGGACAGTATGGTCACAAACTGTCACTAAAATTATGACGTCTGTCGAAAACATTGAAAACAGAACAAAGTTAACTTTAAGTGTCTTCTCCTAAATATGCTCACAACCGATAATAAAACCTCTTCACTCTCAAACACTCTCTCTTCCTCTCAAGAACAATCATGCTCAGTTCCTGCTGTTTGGGTGATGAAGAGGACGAATACATCACTGTGTGTGTAACGCTGCTCCTGCACTGAAATGAAATGAGAAGGGGAAAAGTGGGGTTTTATCTGACACACACACACACACACACACACACACACACACACACACACACACACACACACACACACACACACACACACACACACACACACACACACACACACACACACACACACACACACACACACACACACACACACACACACACACACACACACACACACACACACACACACACACACACACACCACACACACACACACACTACACAACACACACACCACACACACACACACACACAGTGACTTGTGGGTGTTGAGGTGACAGATCTTTTTGGCAAGACGTTCGTATCTGCGTGAGGGCACTGCAAATCCTGAACCTGAATCCCTCTGTGGAGAAACAGGAGGAGAGGCACGAAGAGGGGAGAGAGGAGACAGGACGAACAGAGAAGAACCAAAGACAGAAAGAAAAGAGGTTTTGCTTTGGTGAATTATGCAACTTTAATCCTATTTATAGTAGTCTTTTGATCCTCACCATAACGTTGACCTAAATCAGATTGGACAGCTGTTTCTGTGTCGTTACTTATACAAAACCTGTTTTTATGAATATCTAAACATGGACATTTTATTCTCAAAACACACATAAAGAAAGAAATAGCCCAACTTCATGCCCACAAATTTAAATTAGGAAGGTACTATTAACTCATACGATATGTTACGATTAGGGCTGTCAGTCGATTAAAATAGTTTAATCGCGATTAATCATTTTTGATCTGTTCTAAATGTACCTTAGAGGAATATTTTTCAAGTTTTTAATACTCTTATCAACATATGAGTGGACATAATATGCGTTATTGCTAATGTTTATTATCATTTGAACAATGACAAATATTCTCATGAATATTAATACACAACAACTCTCTGAACATTACAAATATTCGCCTCAATTCAACCTGGAACCTCTCATACTGTGTGTGTGTGTGTGTGTGTGTGTGTGTGTGTGTGTGTGTGTGTGTGTGTGTGTGTGTGTGTGTGTGTGTGTGTGTGTGTGTGTGTGTGTGTGTGTGTGTGTGTGTGTGTGTGTGTGTGTGTGTGATGGATGGATCGTTGGAGCTATGTGCAATTCAAGGCATGCTCGAACGGGAGCTGCCTGGACGCTGCAATCATGTTGCGCGCACTATCCGTGCTGAGTGTGCTGACTTTTCGTACAATGTCCCACTGTCTGGCTTCCTGCATGAAGTCAACTCCTTGGCGCAGTTGTGGCGAAATGTCGCTCCTCTGTTTTCATTTAAACAGCTCCTTATATCCGTTAGCGCAGCTAGCTAGCACCAGATGCTAACAACAACAACAATGCACGTAAGGTCTCTCTCTCGCTCGGGCCACACATACACACACCCTCCCGGTCCTCCCGATGGCCAGTCGGTGCCTGCCGGTGAGCGTGGAAGTGTGGTCTGCTGCAAGCGGGCAGCAGGAGCGGGGCTGTCAGCATCAGCTTGTAGATGGTATTTTTAACTCGATGCGCTCTGAAGCTACGGGGCGGACGAGGAAAAAAATACACATGAGTTAATCGCGTTAAATAATTAGTGGCGCTAATTTTTTTTTTGCGGTTAACGCGTTATTAACGCTATACGATACATGGCGATACGATACATGGCGATACGATACATGGCGATACGATACATGGCGATACGATACATGGCGATACGATACGTGGCGATACGATACGTGGCGATACGATACGTGGCGATACGATACGTGGCGATACGATACGTGGCGATACGATACGTGGCGATACGATACGTGGCGGTACGATACGTGGCGGTACGATACGTGGCGGTACGATACGTGGCGGTACGATACGTGGCGATACGATATGTGGCGATACGATATGTGGCGATACGATATGTTGCGATACTATATGTTGCGATACGATATGTTACGATATGATATGTTACGATACAAAACGATACGTGATGATATGATATGCCATTACAATCACTGAAGACGGCATGTTAAAGACCCTCTAAAGTACATTTGATCTGGGATTTAACTCTGCATTTAAGTTTAAGATTGACCAACGCACAGTGGGGAACATGTACCATTGCTACAGCAAAGTGCAGATAAAAGGCAAACTAGTTGTGTCATGCTCGGACTTCACATTGATCACGGCAGCAGCAACTGTATCTCAAACCAATTTATTTTTGGGATGCAGTGACAAGAAGCAATGATGTGCCATGAAAATTCAATAAGTAGACGGTGGATGGAAATAAGGTTTTTACAATTTACAAATAACACATATGTTCTACTGTATTACTCAGCAAAAAAATGGCAAATTTCACTCCTTTGAAAAACATGGGTCATGATAGATCAGAAGAGCAGTATCATTTATCATTGGACCTTGATAATTGGTCATTTAGCGCAATGTATTCATTGTAAATTCACTTCAACAAAAACAACATCTGTCTTACTCCAATGACACCACAAAGATCCAATAAACAATGAGGCACTTTCACATCTAAATCACAATGTAAATTGATATTTGAACATAGATAACGTAAAGGTCTGGATCATTTATCATTTCCAACGTGCCTCCATCTCTTCCCTCTGACCCGGCCTTCGCCTCTTCCTGCCTCATGTTTTCCAAACCACAGGCTTTCTCAGCTTACTGTGACCTTAAGCAAAGTCACAGTCTAAAAAGCACGCTTACAGTAACTGAGTGCAGCAAAGAGGTAATGGAAACACGAGAAAGTGCCGCACAGTGTCGGGTTTGGCTTTCAAGGCTGGCTAAAGTAAAAATAAACAGGGTAAAGAAGTCGATAAAAGATGTGCTTCTCACTTTCACAACAACATGTAATTAAAATGGGCCACAAGTTATCAGAGAAAGTTAAAAGAAGAATCAAATAGGTCATACAATTATATTAGTAGTTGATAAATGGGTGTAAGAAGAAATACTTAAATAAAGTAATACAGTTACTACAGTAAAAATGAATACAGTAACCTATAATCCATTGGTAGAAATAACAAAATTGAATATGCCACCTCAAATTAGTTGAATTTAAAGGGGGCCTATCATGTCAGAAAACACAACCCTCTCTATTTTCCTCCGTACCCAAATCTCTAAAAAAGGGGCTGCAACGGATCTGATAAAAACTGATCCAGATTTGAACACTGTCCTGACGTCAGGACGGTGGCGCTACGGCTATTGGCCAACTCTCCACCTATCAGGGGAATGAGAGGTTGGGCCACGGCCGGCCATTGCCGCTCGAAAGCGCTGGAGACGCTGTAGTATATATGCCAGGCCTGTAAGTGGCGCTGTAGTCTGCCAGAAAAGCAGCGAAGAAGACTTCCCTTGCATGGTTGCCATGGTTGCCCTTCTGTTTATTCTCCGCTGTGGCTCTTTTTCTCCCTCCCAGAGGCAAGCGTTTGCGTCTCCTGCTTTAAAACAAATGTATAATGACTCTATATAATCATATGTAAGGGATAAGGTGCAGCGACGCGGTCATTATGGGGAAAAGAACACCGACAGGCTGATCAGGAGCCCGACGCGAAGCGGAGGGATCTAGATCGGCATGAAGCTGCACATTATCCCCTTATTACATGGCCACATTCTCAACAAAGTAACGACATTACTCCCAATATTAATTGAAATGCTTTTATGGATTTAGAAAATGATTTTAATGATTTAAAAAATAGTTGTGTATGTATTGATTTAAATTGACATGCATCCGCTAAGAAAAATAGTCCGTTGTTACTGTTTGAACTAACGTAGCAACGGCCGGATCTGCTTCGATAGTGTTTTTGAGGAGCTTTTTGATTACAGATTTGAAAACATCGTTGCTTGCTTTAAAAGTAGCACAATTCATTATGTTAAACCTTGGAAAGTATCTAGATATCCCTGCCCTAATGCCAAAGGAACTGCCAACTCCCCTCTCCTGCAAGGGGGCGTGGTCAGCTGCAGCTCACAGAATCAACCCCCTGCAAAAACCGGGCTGGAAAGAGCAAATAGAGTGAAATGAGGCATGGCTAAAATGCAGGATCTGTTTGGTATTTTGAAAAAATAACTATATTTATATACTTTATATAGGTATGGCCCTACAATATATTGTTCAAATATAGCATGATATGTCGCCTTTAATTTATCTTTTACTGACATTTTAAATCCAGAAATCAAATGAGGAAAGAAATAATTCAATGTCTGATAAGAAAACGAAATTAAAAGGAATTGAAGGTAGAAGGTATATAAGTAATTTTAGTACATCGAATAATTGTTGGGAGATGTATCTGACGATGATGCTGAAAGAACATAAGGTTGTTTTTGATTATTTCATGTTTCTGGTCAGGATTGTCTCCATACCCTTATTCCACTCACACACACTTCTCCAAAACTAAAACTATCCACAAGGTGCACTGAAATATAGCATGAATTGTGACCAGAGCACTAAAGCTGTTTTTGTATTACCACTTTATTTTAAGGTAGATTTATACTGTCTTTAATACTGCCAGAACCGTTTGAACTGTGTTCCCTTTAGTGATTACTTCCTGTCTGTCTTCTGATGACTTCTCTGACGTCCACTGCTTTTAACCTCTTTGCTTTGATTGGTCTCTTTTTACATGTAATTTACTGGGGACAGTATCCTTAGCAACGGTCTGCTATCCTTAGCAACGGTCTGCCATCCTTACAAACGGTCTGCCATCCTTAGCAACGGTATGCTATCCTTATCATCGGTCTGCTATACTTAGCAACGGTCTGCCATCCTTAGCAATGGTCTGCCATCCTTACCAACGGTCTGCTATCCTTATCAACGGTCTGCTATCCTTATCATCGGTCTGCTATACTTAGCAACGGGCTGCCATCCTTAGCAATGGTCTGCCATCCTTACCAACGGTCTGCTATCCTTATCATCGTTCTGCTATACTTAGCAACGGGCTACCATCCTTAGCAATGGTCTGCCATCCTTACCAACGGTCTGCTATCCTTATCATCGGTCTGCTATACTTAGCAACGGGCTGCCATCCTTAGCAATGGTCTGCTATCGTTAGCAACGGTCTTCTATCCTTACCAACGGTCTGCTATCCTTACCAACGGTCTGCTATCCTTATCATCGTTCTGCTATACTTAGCAACGGGCTGCCATCCTTAGCAATGGTCTGCCATCCTTACCAACGGTCTGCTATCCTTATCATCGGTCTGCTATACTTAGCAACGGGCTGCCATCCTTAGCAATGGTCTGCTATCGTTAGCAACGGTCTTCTATCCTTACCAACGGTCTGCTATCCTTACCAACGGTCTGCTATCCTTATCATCGGTCTGCTATACTTAGCAACGGCCTGCCATCCTTACAAACGGTCTGCTATACTGTACTTAGCAACGGACCTCTATCCTTAGCAACGGTCTGCTTTCCTTAGCAACAGTCTTCTATCCTTAGCAACGGTCTGCTATTCTTATCAACAGTCTGCTATACTAAGCAACGGTCTGCTTTCCTTAGCAACGGTCTGTTATCCTTAGCAACGGTCTGCAATTGAGAAAAAGCATGCCACTGAATGTCTAAATGTACCAATCATATCTTGTATTTTTCTAAGCCGTGTTATAACTCTTTTACTTATTACGTCCGTCAAGAGGGTTATATTTTCTGTTCAGTTTGTTCTTCTTTGTTCTCAATGTTTTTTTTAACAGAATTACAGAAAAACTACAGGCCAGATTTTCTTTCAAAACTTGGCAGTAGAATATGCCAAAGAAGAACCCATTACATTTGGAGGAAATCTGAATCACTGTGTAAATACACATATTAGTTTTCACTTATTGATGTATTACTAGTTTCCCTCCTGGGGATATATCTTATCATCTCACCTTAATTAACTCATGTTCTTTTGTTATTCAATCGATTTTTTATGATTGTTTGGCAATGATGGGAATCTCGGTGTTCTGCCAATAATAAAGAGATTGTTCTGACCTGGTTCCAGGAACAGGTGATGCAACAGTAAACATGCTCACTATCACAGTTAAGGGGGGGATAATGGCAGAGGAGGATGCAGCTATTGGTCCTGTTGCAGTAAATGTCATCTGGGTGTAATCAACCAGTCACGATGGACTAGCTTAAAGTCAGAGGGGGGACATTAAAAAAGATGGAGCGGCGGAAAGGGGAAGAAGTAGACAGAGACACAGGACCAGAGGGTGGTAAAATCCGTCTAACCTCCTACAGATTAGTGCCTGAAGATGGCTTTTGTAAAGGTTATAACATGTCTTATTTGCCCCAAAATAAATGATGCAATTCACAGAAAAATCATTCAAACTTTGCATCTAATCAACAAAATCAACAGGGTTCCCACAGATCACCTATAAGTGTTAAAAGGCATTGAATTAATTTATCCAAAAAACTAAATTGTATTGTTGTTAGATCTTACAATTCTTAAAGATGCAGGCATGTCAAATGTTTTATTGTTCTTGTTTAATTAAAGATCATAATTTTATGTTTTTCTACTATGGTTTACTATAAAGGCGCTTTATTCTTGATCAAATTAGAACAACATCTAAATATTAAGAAAATATACAGGGTTGGCACAGATCCTTAAAAATTATTGAAATGCATTGAATTATTTATCTAAAAATAAGGCCTTAATAGGTAATAACTCTTTTGAAATTCTTAGAAAAAGCCAAGGCATTGAAAACATCTCCTTTAAGAACTGAGCGTGAAAAAATACCTTAAATATTATTTTATCTTGGCCTACTATCTTTCATGAAAATAATTGTTCATTCTCAATGTCCAAGTTCAATTACCTGGCAGATGTCCTGTGTAACTCTATTTTTCCCTTTAAACTAATGTCTTGTGTAAAGTTAAACAGGTTGAATGGTCACGAGTAGTGCTGCGTACCTGGACTCACATTCAGGTTCAGGTCCGGACTCAAGTCCAGAGGTTCAGGTTCAGGTCCGGACTTATAAGTCCGGACCTGAACCCATGGCTTGTGTCAAGTTGTGTGAGTAACTAAAGTGAACTTATTGTGAGCTAATTATCAATTGAAAATAAACTCATAATCAACTCAAACTCGTCCAACTTGTGTCTACATTTCTCTACAAAGTACAAATGTAAAAAAAAAACTTTTTGCCACTTAGTCTACAAATGACTTATGACAGCAACTACAGTGAACTACTACAAAGTTCAAAAATGTATTTCATTTACTAAACTAAAGTAACCAAACAGTCCCTGAGCTGACTGAGCCTAAATCCCTAAAACGTTGCTGAAAGGTAGAGTGTAGAGTAAACTATACGCATTACACTGTTACACACCTACTATACAGTATACACTGTACAGTCAGAGTGTACTGTACTGTCTGTACACCATGTCTTTTCTACAACTCTAAGCCAATCACATCGCTAGCTTCCCTTGACGTCACACAGATCTCGCGAGCAGTTGCGATATTTTGCGAGACTTCGTGAGTTCAGTAATGGCCGCCATATCAGAAGCCGACACAATGTTTTTCGTCTTTTCTCAGCGCAAATTTCTCGAACTATGGAAGGTTTTAGATGGTTTAGAACAAAAAGGAGAATATACGTAAGTGCTAGTCTTTTTGGGAGTCCAAGTACCGGTTCCCGACGTTCCGGTTTTAACCGGACTTGAACCGAAACCTTTTACAATTCCAGTACCGGTTCGGCGTACCGGTACGCAGCACTAGTCACGAGCGTCACAAACAATGAAAACACAACAAACATAAGTTGAAAAGTCTTCTCCAACATGTACCCTCTTTTCTACCTACCAAGAACAAACATGCCTTAAACCCAGTGTCAGGGGGAGTTTAAAAGGGACCGAAAGTGGGAAGAGGCAGACTAAGACACAAGACCAGAGGGGGATACAATCCATCCAACCCAGTAGCAACCTTTCCATCCATGGATCTGCTGCCTGACAGGCTAAGTGCGGTCAGTCAGGTCTGATCAAAATCATCTTAGCCCCAAGGCTACGCTAACACACCTGGTCTGATCTGCAACTGGGTCAGCAGCTGTTTGTCTGTACTCTTTCTGCTCGTCTTCATCGGCTCACACTCTCTTAACCGCTTCACCCAGGACTTTTTTTCTTAAGATTGACGCCTCTAGTGTCAACCCGTCCCCTCGTTTGTACCCTACCCGTACTTTCCAACCTCACATACGTAAATCAGATCACAAAATCTGCTTTTTTCTACCCAAGGAAAAATCACACAATCCAAGCCTCTCTTTCTCCTTGACTGACACTGGAAATTATGCATCGAAACATTCTCTATGGTTCCCCTGCCTACATTATAAAAAAAATATTGGTATGTCCAAATTCTGCTACCCAATGTTCAGCCCACATTACCCATATTTACCATCACCTTGAATGGCTGCCGATCAAACAACGGATTGACTTTAAAACAGTTCTCACAACCTACAAAGCCAACAACAACCTCGACCTCCACCAACAAGTAGGTGATGCTAACATACTTAAAAATGTATTAAATCACAAACAGTTTAAAATATAAGTCCAATCATACAATATAACCGAAATATGTGAAATGGGACACCCCGATAAACTATTCTCAGCCTTGTGTATAAACTATAATCTATGTAGGCCTATTGATAACACATCTAGAGTTTGACATAGATCATGTTTTAAAAGGAAACATAGCAAGCTAAAAAAAACCTGTAATACAAACCAAATGCCCTAAAAAGCTTAACTAAAACTGACAATAAAGTTGACTTTGAATCAAACTATACATAAGGGAAAATAAAGGCATACATTGAAAAACATCTCAGAGGGTTGTTAAGAAGAAGTCCCCAGCCATTTATTTTATTTATTAGTCTATGACATATTTGGTTAACAACTGTTTCCTTAGCAAGGTTTTATAATCAATCTTATCCCATAACTTAGGACTACAGCAAACACTGAAGTTGGTCCATATACACAGACCTGATCGAAAAAGCCCTTAAAAGCTCATTTGTTTGTCAGGAAAAAAAAGCCAAAGCAATATGAAGTATCTTTCTGTCCCCACCCACTGCCTCTGTAATAAGGCTTTGGACTCTTTCTAAAATGGCGCCTAATGTCGGGGGAAAACAAGTTGTGTCGTAGCGGGTAAGAGAGTCATCTCAGGTCACATCTCAAGGAACTTTCCTCCACTGTGAGCCATCTTGAGGGAATAGTCTGGAGCTGAAGTCACTTTCATTTCACTGATCACTTCTCTGTTTGAAGGTGACAATCAAATCAGCTGCTGTAGAGTCTGATTGCAAGAAACACCTGAAGACTCTCGAAATTACTGTTGCTATAACAGCTACTGCACAAGATTACAATCCCATACTACACTTATAGATATACAGTACAGTATACAGCAGGGAAGGGTGCTTTGGTGGAGCCCATATCATAAACAATTATTATATACTTTTGTTCTAGGGTGGTTGCATTAAAAGCCAGATTACATTTGTTTGAATCTAAAAAATGTCAGTCCTTAGAATACAACCAATTTCACTACATCATTCAAACGTTCTGTTCGTCATAAATAGTTAAGTAGAAGAACATTTGCTCAGTGTATGGGTCAGCATTAAAGGTCCTATGTCATGGCCATTTCTACTGATCATTTAAATTGTGCAATTTTCCAACCTCACATTGGTTTCTCATACAGCATCTCTGTATAGCATGTGTATTCACTCTCTGTCCTAAACGGCTTGTTGGAGCTCCGGCCCCCCCCCCTCCCTGTGAGCCCAGTGTGCTCTGATGGGTCGAGACGTTGCGAGGCTCGTTGCTGCTCGCCGCTGCTTTGAGGAGTGGACAGGTTTCCGGGTCGGCGATACAGCGAGAACAAGCGAAACTCATCCTGAGCACACAAACACTCACAGCCGAAGTAAAAACAATAAGTGTGGCTTGATATTGAGTAAGAAAAAGGTTTCAAACGCTGTGAGAATGGGTCTGCGGAGAGCATTTCTCCACCTTCCCAACTCGTCTGTTACCAACCAGGGAGCTCTATGCAAGTCAATGGGACTCCCTGTTAGTTAGCCAAGGGATCCTGGTGTGTGAGGTGCTCCGCGGATTGGTCCATTTGGGCCAACCCGGTCATTTGTTGTTGATGTGGGTGTTCACACGTCACAGAACCCAGGAAGTAAACAATGGAAAAAGAGAAATCTCCAACGAGGCGTTCTGGGGCAGCACAGACAGGTCTTTTCTGTGTTAGAGTTTTACTCGCTACAGGGTGTACTTTGAGGGTTTGTGACTCTGCAGACCGTTTTAAAAAAAATAATAATTTGATTTCGATGTACTTTATTAATCCCCGTGGGGAAATTGTTTCTCTGCATTTGACCCATCCTAGAGTTAGGAGCAGTGTGCTGCCATTTTGAACGGCGCCCGGGGAGCAGTGTAGGGAACGGTGCCTTGCTCAGGGACACCTCGGTAGCACTTGGTCTTTCCGGGACTTGAACTGGTGACCTTCCAGTTGCCAAGCCGAGTCCCTATCGACTTTGCCACCACCGCCCTACATGCAGAAAAACCTTCATAACACACAAGGGGACGGGTAATAACCGGAAAAGCATCGCATGGGACCTTTAAAGGGCTGAGAGAGGCAAAGCAACTCTTAAATGCTGTTTTAAGACTTTTTCTTGCAGTCTCAATGTGATTGACAGAAAACAGCTTGCGTTGTATCTTCCCGTGCTGTCCATCAGAGACGTACACTCAATACAGACACTAAGGGATTGATTTTCTTAGCTTTGAATCAAGTTTTTACTAAAAGCTCAAACACTATTTGGACATGACATATTGATCTTGCAATGAATCTTATAGCCTCCAGTTCTGACTCCACACTACTGTCAGACTTTTCCTCTGCTCTGCATCCTTGTATTGAAATGGAGATAAAGCTAAAGAACACATGCTGAAATGGCTTCTCTTGAGTAATAGTGTTGCTTCATCCAATCTGTTCTTGTCTTTGAGTTGCGGGAGCATTTTCAACCATTTGGAGCTGCTTTGAAAAATCACATATCAAGGTGCTTATTGCCAGACTTCTTTTATTGCTTCTACTTGACATGCAACTTAATAAGACCCTCATTTGCAGCACTACCATGACTACACCACGTATTTAATAATAATGTCTGAACTGGCACCTTGTTAGGAGTGCTAGATCCCAGATATGATTAACGCAATTAGTTTTGAACAATAGTCATTATGTTTTATGGCTCTTCGTCTGTCTCTAGGTAACCAGTACAGAGCACTATGCTAATAAAGTAAGAGGTAAGCTAAAATACTTTGAATATAAGAGATAGTAGTTGTGCAGGATAATGAATTATGTTTTGATGGGGAAACAGGAAGTGGGAAAGTGGGTGTGGGGGTGTGAGAGGCAGATAGAAGGATGTAAATATTCCTTTACAACCAGGTGGAAGGAAAGCGCTCTGACTGGCTGATACCATGCCGCAATTAGAGACAAAAAAGCTCTATGCATACATTCAGAGAGAAATGTCAGTCATAGTATAACTTGAGCAAGCCCTATAGGACAGGTTGGTCAAGCTATTTGACCAACGGCATCATCAATTTTTCAAACTGAAATCGAAGTATAGAAGTATGTGAAGAACCACGGCAGGAGACTCCAGAACCACAAACAACAACACACCCCCTCCCCTTCCTAACTAATTTCCCAACATTAAAAAGTGAACTGTACTCACTCCCACTCTTTCCTCCTGGCCTGCGGGGTGTTGTGCAGCTTGTGCGCCTGGTGGGCCATGATGACATCCCGGTAGTCCACCACGCCTCCCCTCCTCCGGACCAGCGGCACTGTGGGGTCAGTGCTGCTAGAGACCAGGGACAAGGAGCCACGCCCGGACCGGACCCCCCCGCTGAACGGCACATCTCTGTACTGATCCACTCGCACGTCATAGACGGCGTGGTAGTAGGTGGGGTTGGGGCCCACGCTGCTCCCGCTGATTGGGGGAGGGCGGCATCGTAGTGGCCTCTGGAGGACCTGAGAGGAAGAGGTGCAGGAAGAAGGCTGGGGCCACACCGCCGAGCCGCCATGGTCCGGATAGAGGGGGGACAGCATGGAGCTGGAGGGAGAAGAGATGGGGAACGATGAGAGAGGATATAGGGGTATGGGACAGTATAACATCGTAACATAAACCTTCAATTGAAGCTGTGTTACAAACATTCGTTCCCAGAGTGACCTAATGTGATGGAAACTTCTGAAGCTATGGATAATACTTTATTATTTGCCCCTTTTGTTGTGTTTGTTTGTTTGTTTACCGTGTAAAGCAGCCTTGGGTCCCTCGAAAGGCACTATACAAATGTAATCTTATTATTAGACGAGAATCAGAGAGAGACAGGGAGAGCAGGAACTTTGATGGCAAACACTGATGGTTGATTTGGAGCTTCGGCCGGAGAATTCACAAGACATGTTCTGAAGATCTCTACCCCAGACCCATGTATTTAGCTGGTTCTGAGAGAAGAATCAACATTGTGCGTAACAAGATAAAGCACTATAACACCTCTGTCAGCTGACGCCAACAGGCAGGAACAGGGAGACAACACACTGAGAGCACGGCAGCCCAAGGTTGAAGGCCTGTGCTCAGTGAGGGCAGTACAGGCTGATAAACTGGGTCAAAGTTATGGGCCTAGGAAAATATTTCCCCAACACTGACGTTGAGTCAATATAAGATGAACAGAATGTATGTAGTGTTACAGAAACATGGTATTACTTGATTAAGTGCCCCCTTTATCATCCTGCAATAGTGGAAAATGCATGTTGGTGTGCATTCCTTTACACCAATAACAATCGTCTTTGGTAGTGCTCAGTACAGGATGGTGTTGCTGAACAAAACAGTTACATCCAACTAGCGAAAGCTAAGGAGAATGCTAGGTAAATCAGACAGAAAAAGGCTACATGGGGCAAGTGAAACTTATGTTAAGGCAAGTTAACTACTTGGTAAAGGTTTGGCAAAAGATCAGGCTTCAGGGAAAAATAGGTATGTTTGTTAAGTAACTCAAGTTAATCACGCAAGGTTTGTTAGGTACTGCTTCCAAGTTTAAATCACCGTTGAATATTCATTGGTCATGAGACATGACAATTGTATTTGGTAAACCTACTCATACACCCCTCCACCTCCCTACTTGGATTTTGATTGGAAATGTGTTTGGCATTGGTCAACAATCGAAAAGGAATTAAGTATAAAAGTACAACGTCCTTATTGTAACTTGTGCACAACACAGAGCATCCCCGTAAACCTTCAAAATCTTTAAAACCTTTAAAAAAACATTTTGGGAAATGGCAAGTTTAAGTACAAAGTCAGATTTAATAGAATTGTAAAATGACAGAACCAAAAGTGACACCCTTTGATGAAAATGCTGCTCACAGATACAAAACGGATAAATCCATTAAAAAAACATCAAATGAAATCTGGTTTGACGGAGTCTGTGGTCTCTGTGGAGTAAACCGGGAAATGAGTGTTTCATATCAGCTTCAGTCCTCTGGTTATAATAAAACTCATAATGAATAAGCTGTTGGATTTATTATTGGATTGTTGGTGGACTTTGTGGAGGAAAGAAATAAACAGCAGGAAACTAATGAAAATAAAAAAGTCAATATGTTAATGCTCTGATTTACTGCAGCTTGTTCGCAGGTTGCACCAAACATATTTCTTGTTGTCTCTTCCTGACTCTGTTAATCAATCAGAGGGAGACTGCAACTTCAATTAAAAGTAGAGAGGGACACTCTCAAATAGTATATTTGAGGAAGGAAATGATATGGAGTAAACGAAGGCTGGAGAAAGACTAATATAAAAGGGAGGCTCTGGAGAAAGAGGTAACAGCTGAGGAGAATTATAGTGAGGGATTTGGAGAGGAATCCAATGTTAAGTCAACAGTAAAAGAATAGTAATACATCCATAACAAAATGTACTACTTATGTGTACTTGCATAAGCACTATAATGAAAAACAACAAAAACAGATAGATTCCAATAATCCACTTCAGCCGCGTTTGAATAGGAGAATATCTTCAGGAGCTCATCCATAATTACCGTAATATATTATTTAATAGGCATGCACGGTTGGAAAAGGCATCTCTTTGAATATAACAGATGTATTCCTCATTGTATGTTAAAGAAAACACGAGATTTTATGAATTATTGTGTACTCTTTAAAATGTTTGACTTATCAAAAACAATGTACTTGCAGGTTTCTTTGGTTGATTGCGCTTTGGATAAAAGAGTCTGCTTAATGATATTTAATGTAGTGAAACTAAAAGTCAGAACACACAATAAAATGTCTGGTATGTTAAAAGATAAGATGGGTTTTTTTGTGACTTCCTCAACTTTCCATCTAGAAATTAATGTCTATACATCTTCAGATATACATTTGAGTTGATGTACCTCTTCAGTTCAGTGTGGTTTGCATTGATTAACTTCACTGGCAGGAAACTCTGCCAGGATGTAAATTCAGTTGCATTTTTCCTGACTAAGATTTTTTTTTTTTTAAAGGCAGCTCTGGTCTTTGGTCTCTTAAAAACCTGAGGGCAGAGAAAAAAAAGTCAATTTCCCCTTCCAATTAGTCAAGAAGAAAAAGGAGTGAGCAAAGATGGCAAACATGAATCCACATGGAGAGTGGGCGCACAACAATGAGAGGAATGAAGAGAAACAGAGAACAGAAAGATGTGAGGGCAGGGAGATTAAAGGGGAAACACTCTTAATTAAACGCCTGCAAAAGAGTAATGACGCTAACCTGGCATTTTAATTTTTTCTAGGTAATTGCAAAAAAAGAAGCGCCCCTGGCTAGTGTGTGTGTGTGTGTGTGTGTGTGTGTGTGTGTGTGTGTGTGTGTGTGTGTGTGTGTGTGTATGTGTGTTTGTGCATACAGACGTATTGTAAACACAATTTTTGCCCCACCAGATATCTGCTGAGGGTGCATTACACATTATTTCTCCCTGACATGGTGTAAAACGAAAACTAATTCACAGAGACAGGCGCACACACACAGATTTACGCTCACACACTGCAATGATGAGACATACTGCTATGGTAAGGACTATGTTAGGTGATTGAGGGTGTGTGTGTGTGTGTGCCGCAGGGCTCGAATAACATAGGTCTAGTTGTATTAGTGGTAGTAGCAGAGAACACATAAACTCAGGAGCATGCACACAACATGGGGCAAGGGAAAAGTAGTGGACTAACGCAGAGGACAGAAGACTTAAGAGGGGGGAGATATTGAGGGGAGACAGGGAGGAAGATGGACAGATAAATGAGAGCATTTGTGGGTGAAAACATGAGGTGGGAAGACAGTCATGTAGAAGAAAATTGAGACAGGAATGAGTCTTAATATCCCGAAATTAGTCAGCATTTTACAACTTCCTGTTCCCTCGCTTCAAAGTCAACGTGTTTTAAAAGTGTTTTTGGTTAGAGTCCTGAAATAAGGTCTGTTGTTAACACAAGCTGAAAGGAATTAAAAGTTTTGATCCACAATATCCAATATTAACTGTGGGCAACCAAGAATGGTGCAGGAATGAGTCCCTAAAACCTGGATATGAGTCAGCATTTTGGCACTTTTTGTTCGCTAGTAAGGTCTGTGGTTAAAACAAGCTGAAGAGATTATTGAGTTTTGTTCTACGACATAAAATACGTAAGTAAAGATTTAAAAATGGCGGTTGCTCACAATTGTCTAAATGAGACGACTAAACGTCATCCCGCTCAACGTTAGCCACCTTTAGCTTAGCGGGAGTGACGTGAAGTCATGTGACCGTGCTGTAGTTCCTTCATAGCCCAACATTAGCCACCTTTAGCTTAGCGGTGGTGACGTGAAGTCATGTGACCGTGCTGTAGTTCCTTCATAGCCCAACATTAGCCACCTTTAGCTTAGCGGTGGTGACGTGAAGTCATGTGACCCTGCTGTAGTTCCTTTATAGCCCAACATTAGCCGCCTTTAGCTTAGTGGTGGTGACGTGATGTCATGTGACCGTGCTGTAGTTCCTTCATAGCCCAACATTAGCCGCCTTTAGCTTAGCGGTGGTGACGTGAAGTCATGTGACCGTGCTGTAGTTCCTTCATAGCCCAACATTAGCCACCTTTAGCTTAGCGGTGGTGACGTGAAGTCATGTGACCCTGCTGTAGTTCCTTTATAGCCCAATATTAGCCGCCTTTAGCTTAGCGGTGGTCAGGTGAAATCATGTGACCGTGCTGCAGTTCCTATAGCTTAACGTTAGCTTTTTAAATATGGTGATTGCATTTATGCTTACAAATCATAAAGTGGTTTAATATGTGGAGAATATCCTACGTGTAAGTATCAATAACTTTTGTATGCAATATTCCCAAATCCAATAAAAATAAATCACATTGATTTTTGCCTAGGGACCATTTGCAATGCTATCTTTTGAGTTTGCTTTGAAAGAATATGTCATCCCTGCACAAATATATTCACCCAAAGGCACAGTGGTTTGATGGAGACTTACAAAAGGCAGCAGAAGAGGGCAGGATGAGGGAGAAAGAGGGTGAGAGATTAGGGGACATGAGAGATGAGTGGAGGAATGACTAATTACTGAGATTCATGCAGATGAAGCAAAATCCTTTCTCACTTTCAGTCAGCGTGTCTCTGTCTTTCACTCCCGGGCATTGATGGCAAAAGAGACAGGAAGACTTCTGCTCCTCAGGCTTAGCAGGGAATTACTAAAGCTTTACTATGGATCTCCAGAACAAAAATCAAAGCTCTGCCTTTTAACAGTTCTGATATCACTGAGGAGCTTGTATGAACATTTTTGTTTAAAGAGGCCCTATTGTGCTTTTTTGGCACAATTCCTACCTGAAAAACCTCCATTTGACTTCTTTGTTTACGTCCGGAACTAGTGACGTCAATATGTAACACTAACGCTCCTATTGGCAAGGGCTCCAACACATTGTACGTGATAGGCTAAGGGGCGGGACGGTTGACCAATCCCAACAGAGCCGGCCAGCTAACCAATCAGAGCAGACTGGGCTCTGGTTTCAGACAGAGGGTGAAAAGAGGTGCTGCAGCACAGAGAGTATGAGAAAAATAAAGAGCTTTTTGAACATTAAAGCATGGAGACATGAGTAGAGACACTACATACTGATATATACCTGAACATCAGCAGGAGAGGACTCTTTAAAGTAGAGACACTACATACTGATATACACCTGAACATCAGCAGGAGAGGACTCTTTAAAGTAGAGACACTACATACTGATATACACCTGAACATCAGCAGGAGAGGACTCTTTAAAGTAGAGACACTACATACTGATATACACCTGAACATCAGCAGGAGAGGACTCTTTAAAGTAGAGACACTACATACTGATATACACCTGAACATCAGCAGGAGAGGACTCTTTAAAGTAGAGACACTACATACTGATATACACCTGAACATCAGCAGGAGAGGACTCTTTAAAGTAGAGACACTACATACTGATACACCTGAACATCAGCAGGAGAGGACTCTTTAAAGTAGAGACACTACTTACTGATATACACCTGAACATCAGCAGGAGAGGACTCTTTAAAGTAGAGACACTACATACTGATATACACCTGAACATCAGCAGGAGAGGACTCTTTAAAGTAGAGACACTACATACTGATACACACCTGAACATCAGCAGGAGAGGACTCTTTAAAGTAGAGACACTACATACTGATACACACCTGAACATCAGCAGGAGAGGACTCTTTAAAGTAGAGACACTACATACTGATATACACCTGAACATCAGCAGGAGAGGACTCTTTAAAGTAGAGACACTACATACTGATATACACCTGAACATCAGCAGGAGAGGACTCTTTAAAGTAGAGACACTACATACTGATATACACCTGAACATCAGCAGGAGAGGACTCTTTAAAGTAGAGACACTACATACTGATATACACCTGAACATCAGCAGGAGAGGACTCTTTAAAGTAGAGACACTACTTACTGATATACACCTGAACATCAGCAGGAGAGGACTCTTTAAAGTAGAGACACTACATACTGATACACACCTGAACATCAGCAGGAGAGGACTCTTTAAAGTAGAGACACTACATACTGATATACACCTGAACATCAGCAGGAGAGGACTCTTTAAAGTAGAGACTCTACATACTGATATACACCTGAACATCAGCAGGAGAGGACTCTTTAAAGTAGAGACACTACATACTGATATACACCTGAACATCAGCAGGAGAGGACTCTTTAAAGTAGAGACACTACATACTGATATACACCTGAACATCAGCAGGAGAGGACTCTTTAAAGTAGAGACACTACTACTGATATACACCTGAACATCAGCAGGAGAGGACTCTTTAAAGTAGAGACACTACATACTGATACACACCTGAACATCAGCAGGAGAGGACTCTTTAAAGTAGAGACACTACATACTGATACACACCTGAACATCAGCATGGAGAGGACTCTTTAAAGTAGAGACACTACATACTGATATACACCTGAACATCAGCAGGAGAGGACTCTTTAAAGTAGAGACACTACATACTGATATACACCTGAACATCAGCAGGAGAGGACTCTTTAAAGTAGAGACACTACATACTGATATACACCTGAACATCAGCAGGATATGACTCTTTAAAGTAGAGACACTACATACTGATATACACCTGAACATCAACAGGAGAGGACTCTTTAAAGTAGAGACACTACATACTGATATACACCTGAACATCAGCAGGAGAGGACTCTTTAAAGTAGAGACACTACATACTGATATACACCTGAACATCAGCAGGAGAGGACTCTTTAAAGTAGAGACACTACATACTGATATACACCTGAACATCAGCAGGAGAGGACTCTTTAAAGTAGAGACACTACATACTGATATACACCTGAACATCAGCAGGAGAGGACTCTTTAAAGTAGAGACACTACATACTGATACACACCTGAACATCAGCAGGAGAGGACTCTTTAAAGTAGAGACACTACATACTGATATACATCTGAACATCAGCAGGAGAGGACTCTTTAAAGTAGAGACACTACATACTGATATACACCTGAACATCAGCAGGAGAGGACTCTTTAAAGTAGAGACACTACATACTGATATACACCTGAACATCAGCAGGAGAGGACTCTTTAAATTAGAGACACTACATACTGATATACACCTGAACATCATCAGGAGAGGACTCTTTAAAGTAGAGACACTACATACTGATGAACACCTGAACATCAGCAGGAGAGGACTCTTTAAATTAGAGACACTACATACTGATATACACCTGAACATCAGTAGGAGAGGACTCTTTAAAGTAGAGACACAACATACTGATATACACCTGAACATCAGCAGGAGATGACTCTTTAAAGTAGAGACACTACATACTGATATACACCTGAACATCAGCAGGAGAGGACTCTTTAAAGTAGAGACACTACATACTGATATGAAACTGAAAATTAGCACTGCATGAGTTTTATTCCAATATCCTGAAAACTTGCGATAAAGAAAACATATTACTTTATGTTATCAACAGAAAACGTTTACCCTATCCATCTGTGGTGCCCCCGCTTTACTGAATAAACATTTATCCTGCCGAGCAGAGATACTGCACTGACGTCAGAACCCTACATTTCCAACAGGACAGAGATGAACAGCCACTAAATCAAATCAGCTCACTCCAGTAAACTAAAAGTACACATGACTCACACTGAATTTGTTATTGTGAACAAATTCAAACTTGGAGAGTATCTCATAGTTCATCCTTTAAGCTGGCTCTACAAAACAAAACACACAATGGCAGCAATACCAGTTCAATGTGCGTGACTAACAATGTGTGCACAGCTGTTTCAGAGAAGTAAAAAGGGAGCTTTGGTTTGCTGCGTTTCAGAAGGACAGAGATGAGAAACATGGAGTAATGCCTCAAAGTCACAGAAGCAGGGTTTTGATTGGAAGGTCGCTGAACTGAATCCCTGGGCGGCGGCGGGGAAATCTGTCCGGGGGAAAGTGGATGAGTAAACCATTTTCCTGCCCTCGAAGCAGCTACTTAGGCCATCATTAATCTAAATTCACTGTGAAAAACACCTTTTCATCAATACAGAAAGAAGTGGGAAATCAGCAGCGGCAGAGCTGACTGCTGATTTTTTGCATGTGTCAGTTCGAGAGAGGATGTTTGACTTGAAGCTGCATTTGAGTGCAGGACGGCATCTTTAGGAGATAATACTTCAGAGAAACGTTGATGATCCTGAAAGCATGGAGCCCACCGGCACAATATAGCACAAAACTCATACTATCAATGCGTTCACGGCAAAAAGATAATCAATATAGCACTAAAATGAGAGATTAGATGAGATAAAATTGACCTTTATTAATCCCGTGGGGAAATTCAGGAGCTTAAGCAGCAACAGAGTAAGAGCGAAAGTACAGTCCAGATTCACAAGATTAACAAAATGAACGATACAATTAAAATGATATACAGGCAAGTAGCTGTTAAAACAAGAAATGAATTAAATTAGTTAATGTATATATATATTTGAGTCTGGATTGTTAAATATATTAACATGTATGTGTGCAGGTCAACTAACTGAATGGAGCAGGATGAAATAAAGTATAAGAAATTAACACAAATTAAACGCTATATCGCAGAATTCCCTTTTCTTTTCACATAATAGCAATAATAACATGGAATAGTACTCGTGAAATGTACTCATAATTCAAGGTATTACAGTGCAAGAGTCTCCAAAGCTGCTATACTGAATCAGCCCCACAGCCAACAATGAGGACTGATGGTTCCAGTTGGGCCACAGAGCCTCAATAAAGCCCAGAATGACCCAAGGGCCGTAGGTTGTACATAATCTCTTTTATTGGATTATTATTCGCACACGGAGACCAATTAAGACAGCACGACTTAGTCTGCTGGCTAGCTAATTGGTTACGTTAGCTAATTACATGTTAGAGTACATTGCAGCCATGCTCCTGCCCACATCTTTTCCTCACACAATCAAACATGTCCCTTTGGAAAAAAGTACTAAAAACATGATAAAATAGCGAAGTCAGCGACTTTCAGGTCACATAGGACTAGGTCATTAAGGTTGCTTTGCACCTGGTACGACACACTGACATTTTTAAGCCAATTACTTCGTATCTAACATGACGATCCTGCTACTGTCCTATTTGACCAATAAGCCCCACATTATTACTTGTTAATTGTGAGAAAATACAAGAAACATGAAGAATTGCTTGAGCTTGACATTAAATATGAATGAGTCTCTGAGGTGTAGTCGTCGGGAGACCTAATTATTTTTCTTTTATTTATTACAACTGTTAAAAAGCTGGTGTTGTTCACTACAATGAGGTTGACAAATACCTTCCACCTCCACATACTTTTTTAACCAATGATATACTAGCTAGCTAAGTTACAATCCTCCTCCAGTTTTTACAACAAATTATCATATAAATAAAAGATAAAATACTAGAAACTCAAGAAAGTAGTGAGATCAGAGATACGGATTAATGTACATTACCTTTATCGAGGTTAGCTCTCGCTTAGACCTGAGTTCTCAGGATTTTATAATATTGTCACAAAGTTATTTATCTTTATAACATGTAAGGATGGCACTTCTCTGCATAAAGTTGACAGCTTTAAATATCTTGGTGTAGACTCTGAACTTTCATTTAAACTACATATAAAGCATGTAATACAAAAAGTCAATTACGGAATCACGATCAGTGTCCGAAAGAGAATTGCTTCTCAACTTATTCTTCCGATTATGGACTATTGTGATGTTGTCTACCAAAATGCACATAACTCAGATCTTGCTCCACTCAACATAGCCTACAACAGACTCTGCAGATTTGTTCTTGGTTGTCCTTTTCGTACACATCACTGCCCAATGTATAACCAACTTAAATGGCCTTCTTTAAATGTAAGAAGACACACGCATTGGCTTCAGCTGATATTTCAATGCATTTATCTTAACTATCCCCCTTATTTAAAGCAGTATTTTGAACCCTACTCGCCAAATCATCAAGTTAGACTCTGTTCAGATTTATTTCTCTGTCCCCTCTGCAAAAACATGTATTGGCAGAAGAGCGTTCATGTTCAAAGCCCCAACTGACTGGAATACTTTACCTGCTGCTATTAGATCTCTGTCATCATTGGGTTTATTTAAACATGCATTCTCATCTCACTTTCCACTGGTCTGTACTTGTTATAACTGATATTGATGAAACTGATTTGCTCGACTGTCTCAAATTGTAATGATTGTATGCATTGCTTGAATTTCACTTAACAGACTGTATGTGGTTTGTCTTGTGTGTCATGTTTTGCTTTTTGTGGTTTTGTTTATGTACGTCTGTAAGTTGCTATTGTCGGGACCCCCTTGAAAACGAGATGGTGCATCTCAAGGGGTTTATCCCAATCAATACAAATTTCTATATATATCTTTCCATCTAGACACTTTATATTTGACTCAAAAGCACTTGCCACGCGTTGTTAAACGATGGCACACTTGTGACCATACAGTAGCTACTTGCTAGCCTAACAACACAATAGCATTTGACCATGATACAAACCTTCTCTTACAGTGGCAGATTTACCTTACAAAATGTTTATTAGCACGCCTGCAAACTTTAAAATGGAGCCATTCAGAGCATTTAGAGTCTGAGCTTGTATCCACAGCTCTCAACATAAGGAAGGCTGAGCTGGCGGCTAGTAGCTAAGGATGCTAACAGCCCAAACAACTGCAGTAGTGCTGACAAGCTAGCAGTTCTAACCTGAGGGAACGGTGGGTTAGCGCAGTGCAGCCGCGGCAATTAGCTAGCCAGCGGATATAAATACACTCAGGGGAAGGAGTCACATGCAATACTACAGAAAGCAGTGACGCTCCGATTACAAAAATTATAATTGTTTGCTGCTATTAAAGATGCTCTTATAGACCATTTCATTAAACAGCCTCTTACCCAAATGGGCTTCATATGTGTATGGCAAGTGTTGACGTGTTTAACCATAACAACAACAATAAAATATAAAAAACTAACTGTATGAAATGGAAAAGGGAAGGTGTTTTCTGTTCACTGCTTTAGCACTCTCAGCACCGGCGCTGGAAACAGCCACGTCAGCTAAAGTACTTTTTTTTTGTACCTCCTCTGCTGCCATCCTGTGATTGACTGTGCCGCCGGCTGACAGCGCTGTCAGCAGCCAATCAGGAGATATGCTCCATGGTGCAAAAGGATTTTATCACTGTGCTATGACCAGCATGCACACTTTCAAATGCGTTGACTGTGTGTGGAAACTGATATGTTCACTTCACAGATCCAGAAAAAAGGCATTTAGATGTATTTTACAGATACAGCTCAAGACTCAGGCCGTCGGCTGAACTCACTGCGAGTTTGCAGTTTGGTCCTTTTTGGTTGCTTTCTGTATAATTGATGATGTTTGGACAGCTGCATTTGTCAGTCCATTTCTCAAAGGTTCATGTCACATTTTAATTAGCAATATCCTTCTTTTATTGGTCTCTATTTTTGATTGTTTTATTTTTTGATTGTATTTATTTAGTGTGTCTCATTATCTGTTGTGTACAGTTATATTATTGTATTGCATTTTAGTCTGTTGCTTATTTTACCTTCTTGACATGATGTATGCTCATGTTCATATGATGCTGATATGATTTTTTTTCCTACTAACTGTATGTCTCTAAAGCAGCAGGAGATGTAGAACAAATAGTCCTGCATGTGGTGGCATTTCAAGTGTTGTGGTTAATACATTTTGTATTTGACCAATAACTTACTACATCCTTTCATAAAACATAGAATACTTGTATAAAGATAGTATGCTTGTATACATTATTACAAGAGTGCATTGGTCAATCTAATCTAATCATCTCTAGCCCTTGTGTTATGTTCACATTTCGCACCCTTTGGTAATGTTCGGGTCAAATTGACCCAGGACATATTTCAGGGTTTAAAAAAATACAGAATTAAATTCAACATGCACAATTCCTTATATATATTGTCTTTAACTCATTCCCCAACAATATCAATGAAATATATGATTAGTTTTTGAAAATACTCTTTGCTAGATCAAATTTAACAATGGAAGTGTCCATCGTTTTTTGTGATAAAAATGTAATTTAATTGATGTTAAAAAATATATACTGTAATAAAAACTAGGTTTACATTTTGCTCATGCTTTTCTAGGACAAATGTAAATGAACATTTTTTTGATTAATGTTTATTATTTTTAATCTGTCAGATAATAATCAAAGCCCTGAAGGAAATAAAGCAATTTATCAGCAATTGGAACACAAGAACCACATCCAAAAGTATTTGGCTGTGAAATATAGAGAGAATGAAACATCCATATAAATGACATAGAACAGATATAAACACAAAGCAAATAAAAACAATTAACAGTCACTATTCATAAAATACAGTATATCTGAAAAGTATATTGATGAAGTGACGCTGCAGAACATCATGTGAGTCAATGGGCAGGTCCGTTTAGGAAACACATGATGTACAGAACTTCTTCGTGTGTATAGCACAGATGTACTTGTTGCAGTTGCTGCATGTAGTCTGTGTCTTGGAGTCCTTTGAGGGTCCACAGACCTCACAGCTGGCTGTGGGGGTCTTTCAGAAGCTGACTGTGGGGGTCTTCTTGCG
Source organism: Pogonophryne albipinna (assembly GCA_028583405.1). Lineage (NCBI taxonomy): Eukaryota > Metazoa > Chordata > Actinopteri > Perciformes > Artedidraconidae > Pogonophryne > Pogonophryne albipinna. Next base: position 41,691,863 of record CM053245.1, read on the forward strand.
GCTGGCTGTGGGGGTCTTCTTGCGGCTGGCTGTGGGGGTCTTCCAGCAGCTGGCTATGCGTCAAGTTCATCTTCCAATTTGCTGTCAAATTCTGAGTTTACCTCCACATTATCCTCATCTTCAGAAATGTCTTCCTGTCCCACTTCAGTCCAAACCACAGCACTGAGACTGCTCTTGTAAAGGTCTTTAATGACATCCACTTAAACACAGACAGTGGCAGAACTTCAGTGTTAGTATTATTAGATCTCAGTGCTGCGTTTGACACTGTTGACCACAACATATTACTAGACCGACTGGAAAACTGGGTGGGACTTTCGGAAACAGTTCTAAATTGGTTTGAATCCTACTTAAAGGACAGAAACAACTTTGTTTCTATAGGTAAATACACATCTGAGTTGACAAATATGACATGTGGGGTACCTCAAGGCTCCATCTTGGGGCCTCTTCTCTTTAACGTCTACATGCTACCACTGGCTCAGATAATGAAGAACAACAAAATAAGTTACCATAGCTATGCGGATGACACACAAATTTATGTAACAATTTCACCAGGAGACTATGCTCCAATTCAAACACTGAGTAAGTGCATTGAACAAATCAATGACTGGATGTGTCAGAACTTTCTCCAATTAAACAAAGATAAAACTGAGGTAATGGTTTTTGGAGCCAAGGCAGAACGTATAAAAGTTAGCGCTGAGCTTCAGTCTGCAATGTTCAAAACAACAGATAAAGCCAGAAATCTAGGTGTAGTCATGGACTATGACCTGAGTTTCAACAGTCATATTAAAACAGTTACTAAATCAGCCTACTATCACCTAAAGAATATATCTAGGGTTAAAAGACTAATGTCACAGCAGGATTTGGAAAAACTTGTCCATGCTTTTATCTTCAGTAGACTCGACTACTGTAATGGTGTCTTCACAGGTCTCACTAAAAAATCTATTAGAAAGCTGCAGCTGATTCAGAACGCCGCTGCTCGAGTCCTCACTAACACTAAGAAAGTGGATCACATCACTCCTGTTCTGAAGTCTTTACACTGGCTTCCTGTGTGTCAAAGAATAGATTTCAAAATACTGCTGCTGGTTTATAAAGCACTGAATGGCTTAGGCCCAAAATACATTTCTGACCTCCTGCTAAATTATGAACCATCCAGATCTCTCAGGTCTTCAGGGACTGGTCAGCTTTCTGTCCCCAGAGTCAGAACTAAACATGGAGAAGCAGCGTTCAGTTATTATGCTCCAAATATCTGGAACAAACTCCCAGAAACCTGCAGGTCCGCTGCAACTCTGACTACTTTTAAATCCAGGCTGAAGACTTTTCTTTTTGTCGCTGCTTTTAATTGAACTATTCACATCTTAAACTGCACTGTAACTTTTATTCATGTATTATTTTTCTTTTAATGTTTATTTTATTCGCTTTTCTTTTTAATGACTGATTTTAAATGCCATTTTCTTAATGTCTTTCATTTTTTGTAAAGCACTTTGAATTGCCTTGTGTTGAAAAGTGCTATATAAATAAACTTGCCTTGCCTTGCCTTGCCTTCACCGTGTTCCTCTAATGCATTCCACTCATTCTCATCCGTTATTAGCTCCAAGGCTCTGGGCAGAATATCTTTTGGCCATTTTGCTGGTAGATAATTGTAGTTCTGCACTACACTGTAATGTGAGGTGATGTCTCTGTTTAGTCCCTCCTCCGGCGTGTAGGTGCGAGGGGGGACAGTGCAAGAAAATGTAAAATGTTTATACATTTCTGGAAGATCTAAAATGTTTATAATGTTCTAGGATAGTTTTGTGTACACACTACAAAGGGTAAAGATCAAGGGAAAACAGGATCAAACAGCTTCTCTATGCATACAAGTGTGTGTGTGTGTGTGTGTGTGTGTGTGTGTGTGTGTGAGAGAGTGTGAGTGTGAGTGTGAGTGTGAGTGTGAGTGTGTGTGTGTGTGTGTGTGTGTGTGTGTGTGTGTGTGTGTGTGTGTGTGTTTCTCTCTGTCTCTCTGTCCTGGTATTCAGATTGACCCGAACCTCTTATGAAGGACATAAATGCGGGTGGGCATTCTCTCATAAGTGGAACAAAATAAAAACAATTCCACATGTCCTTCACAATAAATAAGCCCCGGCCATTGAGTTTCAGGTTGAACGAAAATAGCCTTATATTTTTTTTTATTCATTGAAAATGGAAATCGGGTCAATTTGACCCGAACACCACATAAGGGCTAGAACGCAGAACAGACTCATGTTTTGGGTTTTGGTAGTAGTACTAGTAGTAGTAGTGGTAGGAGTAGTAGTAGTAGTAGTAGTAGTAGTAGTACTAGTAGTAGTAGTGGTAGGAGTAGTAGTAGTAGTAGTAGTAGGAGTAGTGGTAGTAGTAGTAGTACTAGTAGTAGTAGTGGTAGGAGTAGGAGTAGTAGTAGTAGTAGTAGTAGTAGTAGTGGTAGGAGTAGTAGTAGTAGTAGTAGTAGTGGTAGGAGTAGTAGTAGTAGTAGTAGTAGTAGTAGTGGTAGGAGTAGTAGTAGTAGTAGTAGTAGTAGTAGTAGTAGTAGTAGTAGTGGTAGGAGTAATAGTAGTAGTAGTGGTAGGAGTGGTAGGAGTAGTAGTAGTGGTAGGAGTAGTAGTAGTAGTACTAGTAGTACTAGTAGTAGTAGTAGTAGTGGTAGGAGTAGTAGTAGTAGTAGTAGTAGTAGTAGTGGTAGGAGTGGTAGGAGTAGTAGTAGTATTAGTAGTAGTGGTAGGAGTAGTAGTAGTAGTAGTAGTAGTGGTAGGAGTAGTAGTGGTAGGAGTGGTAGTAGTAGTAGTAGTAGGAGTAGTAGTAGTAGTCCTTTATTTGTTTCTTTATTTTTATATTATCATACATTTATTTGTGTTTAATTGCTAATATGAATAAAGTACATGTCAATGGTCCCCAAGTCTGAAAGTCCTGCTAAACAACTGTGGCAGAAGAATACATTTTGCGACAGTTTGGAGATGAGTCAAACAGTCACTTTCAGTCTACTTCTGCAGAGATTAAAGGGATCCAGTGCTGGTTGAGCTGCTGCTCTCCTGATGTTCTGACTGACTGCCGCTGACCTCTTTCTGTCAGCCTCCGATCGCTCTGACCTCCGTGCTCACCGCTCTGTGACGGCTGCATCCATCACGGAGCGGCTGAACGCTAACAAGCCACTGTCTACCAAAAAAACCAAGAGGTTGTTTTTTTTAAATGACACTCATGTGACATTGATGCTTTGGAAAGAAACTATCATATATCATTCATAGCCCGATTCAATTAAAACTGTATTCCCAAAAACATAATGAAAGCAGATTTTTTTTAATGGCTGTTTTGTACAGTATTTTCTGATATAAAGACAAAACGTGGATTCTTATATGTCAACAAAATGAAACATGAATTTGAACTTTATCTAATGTTTTACATTATTTTACGTTATGTAACCTTTAAAATGTTAGCACAAAATATATAGTTAACATCAACGAAATGTAACACTAAATCTGAACCTGACTTCATCCAATTTTTAGATTTCGGTTTTGCTAATTATCAAACTTTAAAAGGGAGAATGCCTAATTTGCATATTCAGATTTTTTGAATACTTGTGATACAAAACATACTTGTCTTAATGTCAGTAATCAGCTGGTGAAGTTTCATTGTGATGTATATTCAAAATGTGTTATTCTACTTACCAGTAGTGTCTCGTATATATCAGCATTTAAATATGGTAAAGATCTTTAACATGGTTTGCTAAAAAGGTGTTTTTGTATTTGCCATTACTACAAGGTGATGTTAGTCACACAGCTACCTTCTCCTTTTATTACTAAAAGAGATTTTTCAACATTAAAGCATGGAGACTTGAACATGAGTCTGTTCTCTAAAGATAATTAGATGTGACCAATGCAGTCTTGTAATAATATATACAAGCATACTATCTTTATACAAGTATTCTATGTTTTATGAAAGGATGTTGGTCAAATACATTTTGTATTAACCACAACATCTGAAATGCCACCACATGCAGGACAGTTTGTTCTATGTTCAATCATGTCCTGCTGCTTTAGAGACATACAGTTTGCAGGAAGTTCATTGCATTGCATTTAGTTGACGCTTATATTCAAAGCGACTTACAATAAGTGCGTTCGACCAACAAGATACAAACTTGAAGAAAACAGAATCATATAAGTACATCAGGTTTCATAGAGCCAAACATTTCAAGTGCTACTCAACTGGCTTTAGATAAGCCAGTCCTTTATTAGTATATAAGTGCTTTGTTAATAGTTCTATCACTCGAAGTGGAGTCGAAAGAGATGAGTTTTCAGTCTGCGCTGGAAGGTGTGTAAGCTATCTGCTGTCCTGATGTCAATGGGGAGCTCATTCCACCATTTTGGAGCCAGGATAGCAAACCCACATGTTTGTGCTGATGGGAACTTGGGTCCCCCTCGCAGTGCGGGTGCAGCGAGCCGTTTGGCCGATGCAGAGCGGAGTGCACGTGCTGGGGTGTTCATCTTAAACATGCCATGTATTTCCTGTAACATACAGCATACACAACCCCCTGGCATTTTCTCTTGATATTGCACGTATATACACGGTACATATGTATGTGAGCCTCAGCAGGGGGGCAGGTTGTGTGCAGTGAAATGTACGTCTCTGCAGAAGAGCCCCAGGTGGGAACATTAAGGAGTGAATGCAGGGAGCTAAATTAAGTGAGAGTGTTTTCTTGGCCCACTGAACTGTGAATGGAGCGATGCACATGTACACTGTTTATTTATGAGTGTTCTCAAGACTTAAACCTGCTTTCTTTACCAGGTACTTAGAGATTTAAAGAGCCTTAGGATCACTAGCGTAGCCAAATAAAACGAGGTGTGCAGCAGAAAAGCCGAGTGGTCACATCTAATTATCTCTAGATCGCCGAATAGAAAAGCTCTTTATTTCTCTCACACTGCCTGTCTTTTCACCCTCTGTCTGAAACCAGAGCTCAGTCTGCTCTGATTGGTTAGCTGGCTGGCTCTGTTGTGATTGGTCCACCGCTTAGAGATGTCCCGCCCCTTAGCCTATCACGTAAAATGTGTTGGAGCGCTAGCCAATAGAAGCGCGAGTGTTACATAGTGAAAACAGTGATTTTAGCCTTTGCAGACCATTTACATGCACAAAAACCCCTTTAAGACGACAAACCAACTTTCCACTAGACATTAAGACACATGAAACGAGACTGAGTGGTATGTCATGCAAATTCAAATGTTTGAAAACGACTTTGTTCTTGAGGCTCAACCCTAAAATGTCCCTATTTTCAGAGAGGTTTTAAAAAGATCACCCCACCACTGCGATTCTAAAAAAAAGCAAGAGCAGTTTCCAATTAAAAAATGGAAATCAAGTGATTGGGCTTGGGGAAAAACAGCTTAAATTGTACAATGTCTCAGTGAGACCCCAGACTGTCTGAGGACATGAATAAAATCAGCCGGCCACATGCTGAGATCCATTATCCTGAGAGAGGTAGCCAACGTTATAGCGTGGCAGAAGAGAGAGGGGTATCACTGGGTCTTATCAATCTGAGGCAGACAAAAAAGACGAGGTGGTGAGGTCTCGTCTCTTCATCAAAACACAGGCTGTCCGCATCCGTGCTCTCCTGACCCCTGCCAGTGTTTCACGGTGGACTTATTTACTCTGGGCTTCACCCAAGGGTGCCACGACGCGCTGACTCACTCCTACTTTCATCCCCACTGCTGCATAAAAGCCAGAACACAGGATGTTGTTCCCCCCGCTGAGCCTGGCACCACCACGTTTGATTTACGTCACATCTCTGAGTGGCTCACACCGAGAGACGGATGTAAAACGATGAAAAACAAACCAGTCATGGGACGGAAAATGTATAAAGGTCCACGTAAATTCAAAATCAAATCAAATAGAGTGGCAAAAGAAGTATACTAATCATGTACTGCTGTAAAAGATGTGATAGCATAGTTTTAGATAGCAAGTAAAAACTACAGCTAGATTCAACCAAGATGCTCATTAACATACTTTCTACAATTATTTTATTTTATTTGTTTAATTTCATTTCAAACCTTTATTTAACGAGATTGGTCCCATTGAGATAATAGATCTCTTTTTCAAGGGAGACCTGCAGCAAATAGGTTCCACATGAAACATAAAACAATAAAGGACATCATACATTATATTTACAGGATGCATTTACATAGTTATAGACATTTACAAGTGCCCATAGTATCAACGAGCATTTCATTTAGCCTAGCTTTAAAGACATGCAGAGGAATGAGATTGCTCAGTTTCAATTCTTGCTGAAGATTGTTCAAGCAAGTGCAGCTGCGCCGTAAAAGCTGTCTTACCTAAGACAGTCCTTGCTCTTGGCACATCTAACAATACTACATCATGCGATCTCAGACAATAGCTGCTTGCAACTCTCTGTGTTATCAGAGAGCAGATATAATACGGGAGTTTACCCAACAAAGCTTTATCAATAAACGTGTACCAATGACTGAGCCTCCGTACAGTAAGTGATGGCAAACCTGCCTTGGCATACAGGGTAGAGTGATGAATAAGTGCTTTACAATTAGTGACAAATCTCAGTGCGCTGTGATAGGCGGCATCTAACTTGTTCAGGCAATAGGGAGGTGCATTCATATACAACAAATCACCATAGTCCAGCACAGGTAAAAAGGTCACAGTGCCTTTTCCTGGCCTCAAGCGAGAAACAGGACTTGTTCCTGTAGAAGAAACCTAGTCTAACCCTCAGCTTTTTCAGCAGGTTATTTACATGAAGTTTAAAAGTGAGTCAATCATCAAGCCAGATACCAAGGTATTTATAACAGGCAACCACTTTGAGTACTTGTCCTTGCATAGTAACAATATCTAAAACAGGCTCTGTAGTCTTTTTAGCTTTAGAAAATAGCATTACCTTGGTTTTATCAACATTTAAAAGAAGCTTAAGCTCAGAGAGCTGAGTCTGAATAATGTTAAAAACAGCCTGTAATTTAACACCAGCCTCCTTAATGGAGGGACCTGCACAGTACATCACGGTATCGTCCGCATAGAAATGTAAAGTAGCTTCATTCACATTTTCACCTAAACTGTTGATATATATGGAGAATAAAAGTGGACCTAAAACAGAACCTTGAGGAACACCATTAGCAATGTTTAACCACTCAGAAGACAGCCCATCAAAGTGAACACATTGATTTGTGGATATTGGTTCAACACAAATAATGCTAAGGTCTATTAAAAGCCAAAGGATTGATCTTCACAGAGGAAATGTCCAATTTATCCTCAAAGCGTTCCAGGAGAACAATGGCAAAAAGTAAAGAAAACAAGATGGCCGACCTTGACAAACTGATGTTTCTTTGACAAGTGTACACACAATTGTCCTTTAGCTGAGAAACTGAGAAAATATGAAGCATGAGGTAACATACACCATTACTATATTTCATTCTATGGCAATATATTTTGACATTAATCCATATGCAGGAGAGGTTTTATGAAGTATGTTTAGAAAGAAACATTCTCTTTCAAATGCATTTAAAACCATATTTGATCATTTAGGAAGTGTTTCCAATGTTTTTTGACAAGAAGTACCTCCGACTTTGAGAGTCGTTTCACTGTACTCTTTCTAGTAAGGCGTCTAAAAGATTATTGGTTCCTTTTTGTTTGGAAGACAGCATGATTTGGGAGCATTTAGTGCAACGTCCACTGACGACAAAAAGCCGTTTGTTAGTGTTTGTTGTTTTTTTATCCATCGAGAAAGAGGCTTAAGACAGTCTTGTGTTTTTAAATGTATTTCCACTGTACTTTTTCTAGTAAGAGGTCTAACATTTTTTAATTAAAGGTTGTTTTGTGGCACGACTTATCCACCTGAAGGCAGGAGTAATATTGCCATTAATAGATATGCAGGAGAGGTTTTAATATAAGAAGTGTGTTTAAACTAGAGACACATTCTCTTTCAAATGCCATTAAAACCATATTTTATCATTTAGAAAGTATGTCTTCCAATGTGTTTTGTCAAGAAGTACCTCCGACGTTGAGACGTTTCACTGTACTCTTTATAGTTAGTAGTTTAACACTTTTTAGTTCCAATTTGTTTATAACACAGCATCATTTGGGAACAACGTCCACCGACGACAAAAAGACGTTTGTTATGAGTGTTTGTTGTTTTTTATCCAGCTAGAAAGAGGCTTAAGACGGTCTCAAATGTATTTCCACTGTACTTTTTCTGGTAAGAGGTCTAAAAATGTTTAATTAAAGGTTGTTTTGTGGCACGACTTATCCACCTGAAGGCATGAGCAACATATTTTGCCATTAATACATATGCAGGAGAGGTTTTAATATAAGACCCTATTAAACTCTTTCTAGTAAGGCGTCTAAAAGATTATTAGTTCCTTTTTGTTTGGAAGACAGCATGATTTCAGAGCATTTAGTCAGTGCAACGTTGACTGACGACAAAAAGACATTTGTTGATGTTTTTCAGCAAGAAAAGGCTTAAAGCTTAAGACGTTCTTGTGTTTTTACATTTATTTACACTGTACTTTTGCTGTTAGCGGTCTAACATGTTTGAGTTAAAGGTCATTTGTTTGTAACTTGTGGCGTGAGCAATCCACCTGAAGACAGGAGCATCATCTGGTGTGACGTTCCCTACGTGCGACAGGAAAAAGACAGCAAACAGGTAATGGGAAAATGGGAGATCCCTGGAGTCCAGGCCAAGGCAAGCTCACTCCTGAATGCTGCAGTGTGTCCCTGGGGTGCATGGGAGACGTTTTGCCCTTTGTTGCTACAGAGGGGCGTGAAGGTGCAAAAGAAGACTGCATGTTTTATTTGTCTGTATTTGTTCTGGTAATGATGAAACGGAGACGTTTGTAGTTTAGGAGTAGAGAGGGAGTGGCATGTGTTATACATTTCTTCCACCACAATTAGCATATTTAAATGAAGGGTTTTAAAAAAAAAGGGAAAACAGGCGAATATTATTAAATAAACGTCTTCCCTTGTATCCTTTCCATGTGTTTCTCCTGCATCACATTCAACATCATGGACGAACTGGAAACGATGATTTGTAAACAAATATAACGGGGTGTTTTTTTTACGAATGTCTGTTACTTATTCAGTCTAAACCCAGAGTTGTTGATTGATGAGTGAACAGAGGAAGGACTCACATAAACGCTTGTGATTAGTTTTATTCGGTTTTGTCTCGTTTGAATGAATTGTGTTTTATGATGATCAGGAAAGTACATTTTCTGTTACAGTCGATAGTGTGGTGGCTTTGAGAAGGATCGTCCAAATCCTGATTTGATTTATTATACATTTATCTCGCCGGCAAATGGGGGAAATTAGTGTGACAACCCTTGTGACTACTGCAGAGTCATTTGTCCTGGGAATACATGCTGAGTGGAACATTTGTTACTGATGACAACGCCATTTGTTAGTTTGTTTTTGGTCCAGTGAGAAGAGGCTTGTCTAAGAGACCGTCTAAATATTAGTTTTTTTATTTTCTGCTTACACTATTTGCACAAACTGGAAACCAAATAAAGCGAATTATAAATGACTAAATTACTGTTTATCTTACCAGTGTTTTCTCACAAGAGAATAAGCCAAATTGTTTTTTATAGATTTGTTTGTAGCAGGGAGAAAGCATTTAATTTACTTTAAGTTTGACTCAAAAGACCCTGCTCACCAACAACTTGTTTCCAATTAATCTTGCTGATTACACTTTTTGTCAAATAGCAATGGAGGTGAATTACATGAATTTACCAAACTCTAAGATAATGTACAAGTTGTTGTTCCCTAACGTGAATTAGATGCCACTCAAACCATGTTTGTTTTCACACATTTCTGACTCAAAAGACCCTGCTCACCAACAACTTGTTTTCAATGACTATAGCTGATTAGTCAAGTCGGCAGTGGGTATAGCTCCATGTTGTGAATTACATGACGTTACCAAACACTAGGATAATGTACTAGTTGTTCCCTAACAATTAAAATAAAACTGAAAGAAACATGAATTAGATCCCAATCAAACCATGTTTGTTCTCACACATTTCTGAGATGTAATCATGCACATTCAAGAAAAATGGGTGTGTAAGGGCTTCAATAATAACCTTAAACATACATATTTTATTAGGGATTATAATCATGAAAGATGGCAGTATCTTCCACCATACTGACTTACATGTATGTATTTAAGTCTGAGCTTTTGAAACAGTGTTTGTGCAGCTTTTGACAGTCATGGAGGTCAGTCGTACATAAAGTATGAGGCATGAGCAGATGGGCTTGTACCTCGAGTACCACATGTACCGCATGATTTTATTAAAGGTACACTGCATCTAGACATATAACCGGGCTCCACAGGATACAGATGAGACAGTAGTGTGTAGAAATATAAAAAAATAAATGCACTTCTTTGAATTATAGACACATGGTGTAGTGTCTAGCCACATACAGTATATATGAACCAGCACGATGTCACAACATGCACTGGATTTGTTTTCACCTTGCAACTCACCTGCTTTCTGGTCCACATGCAAAAGAGTGTGAGCAGGAGAGGGAGGGGTGGCATAATATGTCTGTCAGTGGTTATGTCTAAAGCAGATTTTGCATGCTGTTAGATTTAGTGATTTAGCTGTTTCTGGACTAATGTATGTAATGTAATACGGTTATCTGTCTCTATGTACGTTAACTATAAACCCCACCCCCGCATTAATGGTTTAGTCCAGCCCAACTGGCTGATACAAAGGTCGAACATGAAGAACAAATGGATAATATATGTTTGGGGGAACACTTGATTGTTTAATAAATCTCAGTTTCTTTGACATATATATATATTTTTGGACTGTATGTGATATGCACCAACATGTTATTGCCAAAACCAAAGAAAAGTGCTTCTCTAGTGATGGAAAGATACAACTTTTCAGAAAAACGTTCATTTCCTGAAGCTCTAATTTAACCTAAAAACCTGTTGGTCAATAAGGATAAAATTGGTATGATCTGTGATAAACTGTATTTTGCTCTAGTAGAGGTTTGGGAATAATATGGAGCCCCTAACGTAATGAATGATGCTCATTTGTTATCTTGCTTACATGATAATTTACTTTGTGTGGTTTATCTAAGCTAAATAAGTAGCTAAAAATCGACTTAATGTCTCTGACTTTTGGAAAGAGTTTAGAGCTCTGGTCCAATTCATTGCTGCTGATCAAATCGCTGCAGAGCACCTTAAGTTTGCAAGACCAATGGTTTGCCATTTGAGTGGTTTTATGACTCGTGGACGGTTGCCAGACTCCATGTTGTCCGTTACTCTTGGGCCTATTATCAAGGACAAAGCTGGCAAGGCTGGGAGGCTGGATAATTATAGGCCAATTGCACTAGGAATTGTGTTCTCTATAGTCCTGGACATGATCTACTGGGTTATTTATGTAAATATGTTGGTACCACAGGCACCCGTGTTGGCTTGCATGCTACTGATTTGTGTTTCTTTGCCAAAAAAGTACCACAAAGGTATAAGACTAAAAGGTCAAACTCTTCTGTCCTCAGACTTTTGAGTTTTCGGAGTTAAGCCCCAAAGGTTGTTTACGAAATTCAAATGGGACATGTCTGACAGTGTTATAGATGAGATATATAAATATATACAACACCAACCAGACGACGCAGGTCAAACGGGGCGATAGAGTCTCCACTTCAATTGTTTGTTCAATAATTGTATCATAAAATAATTGCAGAAGAGGCAATAAAAGTACTATAAACTTGAAAGTGGCAATGATTTAACCGGACAGTGAGCAGTGAATGTGACTAAATGAGGAGGGGACACTTTATTTACTTCATTCAAATCAAATTTTTCATAGACTTACATACAATTGGACTTTATGCCAACATTACATAACATGTTACTTGTTAGACGCTTTTATCCAGAGTGACTTACATACTCAATACTGTGGGCAATCCCCACAGGAGCACTTTGGGGTGAAGTGTCTCAGGGACACAACGACATGCTGACTGCAGTGGGGTTTGAACCTGTGCTCCCCTGGTCCAAACACCAACGCTCTATCCACTGCGCCACATGCCTCTGTGGCTTCACTTTTCAGACCCGGATGTTGTTTCGATGGTAGATGTCATGTGATTTCCACTGATGGTCACATGACTCAATAAATATAGTTTATATGTGTGCCTTATCGGCTATATCGGCCACCAAATGCTTGTGTTATCATAGACTCTCTTCCACTCAAGGGATACCTCATTAACTTCATATCTTTTTTGTATTACTTCGTTAAAAATAAAATAAAAAGTAGGGTCATTCTCTCTTAGACTTCTATACAATTGGACTTTATACAACCAAAGGTGTCGCTTGCCGGCCGATAGAAAGACGGTAAAATTAAGGCGGTTCTGTATCCACACCTAATTTATTTGGAGGGTAGTTTCCATCTGATGGTCACATAAATTAACAACTATAATGTATATGTCTGTATAATATGTGCAGTGGCTAAAAATGCATCTGCCAATCAGAGGGTCAGCAGTTCGATTCGAGCCCCTACCGTCAACATATTGAAATGACCTTGGGCAAGATATTTAACCCCAGAATTGCTCCAGTAGGCTTGTCAAGGGTATTGACGTATATTTAAGTTGTTTGAATAGTAACATGTAATGTATATATATTGACTATATCAGCAACCAAGTGCTTCTTAAACCGAAAAATGGTGTGTGTGTGTGTGTGTGACCTTTACAAGCCCCCGTAGAGGTTCAGATCAGCTCAAACCATCAATCAAGCACAATACATTTTTTCGATTCACAACAAGCAACGACAACGTGCTTCAGACGTCACGGAGTATAGAAACAAAGCCTCTAAACTACAGTATCAATTGCAACGGCATAACTCTGAGGTATAGTCCAACATCGCACTGACTTATCCACTATCTACACTATCTGTTTACTCTCTGCATGTGTCTCTGTTTGTCACTATTGCTTGGCATCGTTGACTTTACATCTTCCGGTTATTGTTCATTAAGTGTGACAGTTACAGACTCTGGCAGCATGACTGTTTTGTCTCAGGCCAATAGCCCTCTATTCAGTCTGACCAACAGAGGGACGGCAACACTGAGATGGATGGACGGATAAATGGAGGGCTGAGACAGGAGGGTCAGGAGAGAGATGACCCAGAAAGAAACAGGCAACAGTGAAGGTGTGAGATTGCATTTAGTAAACAAGAATACACATCTGTCAGAAAGGCTTATCCCTTCTACAACTCCAGATCTGTGGGCGTTTCAGCCAAAAGAAACCTGCTCCCTGTAAAGATCCGATAATATTTAGTCAGGTTAGCTCTGAAATAGTAAAGGAACATAGAGTAGAGGGAATATTTTTGGCTAAGAGGTGCAGTAGTACTTTCAAGAGATCTGCGCCTAGAGTTTTTTTACATAACTCACTCATCCAATAGCTGATTCAACACTGTGCTGTGTTCAATAATAGCCCGGGGAGAAAAACATCAATGTCTATCTTGATCCGTACTGCTTCAGCAAAAGAGTTTGGAGCTACGAAGAGAACTGTATTATTCTTCCTGTAGATACAAGTTGGTCTCAGGGTTGAAGTATACACCTGAACATCAGCAGGAGAGGACTCTTTAAAGTAGAGACACTACTGTACTGATATATACCTGAACATCAGCAGGAGAGGACTCTTTAAAGTAGAGACACTACTGTACTGATATATACCTGAACATCAGCAGGAGAGGACTCTTTAAAGTAGAGACACTACTGTACTGATATATACCTGAACATCAGCAGGAGAGGACTCTTTAAAGTAGAGACACTACATACTGATATACAGCTGAACATCAGCAGGAGAGGACTCTTTAAAGTAGAGACACTACTGTACTGATATATACCTGAACATCAGCAGGAGAGGACTCTTTAAAGTAGAGACACTACTGTACTGATATATACCTGAACATCACCAGGAGAGGACTCTTTAAAGTAGAGACACTACTGTACTGATATACACCTGAACATCAGCAGGAGAGGACTCTTTAAAGTAGAGACACTACTGTACTGATATATACCTGAACATCACCAGGAGAGGACTCTTTAAAGTAGAGACACTACTGTACTGATATATACCTGAACATCAGCAGGAGAGGACTCTTTAAAGTAGAGACACTACATACTGATATACAGCTGAACATCAGCAGGAGAGGACTCTTTAAAGTAGAGACAGTACATACTGATATACACCTGAACATCAGCAGGAGAGGACTCTTTAAAGTAGAGACAGTACATACTGATATACACCTGAACATCAGCAGGAGAGGACTCTTTAAAGTAGAGACACTACTGTACTGATATATACCTGAACATCAGCAGGAGAGGACTCTTTAAAGTAGAGACACTACATACTGATATACAGCTGAACATCAGCAGGAGAGGACTCTTTAAAGTAGAGACACTACTGTACTGATATATACCTGAACATCAGCAGGAGAGGACTCTTTAAAGTAGAGACACTACTGTACTGATATATACCTGAACATCACCAGGAGAGGACTCTTTAAAGTAGAGACACTACTGTACTGATATACACCTGAACATCAGCAGGAGAGGACTCTTTAAAGTAGAGACACTACTGTACTGATATATACCTGAACATCACCAGGAGAGGACTCTTTAAAGTAGAGACACTACTGTACTGATATATACCTGAACATCAGCAGGAGAGGACTCTTTAAAGTAGAGACACTACATACTGATATACAGCTGAACATCAGCAGGAGAGGACTCTTTAAAGTAGAGACAGTACATACTGATATACACCTGAACATCAGCAGGAGAGGACTCTTTAAAGTAGAGACACTACATACTGATATACACCTGAACATCAGCAGGAGAGCACTCTTTAAAGTAGAGACACTACATACTGATATACACCTGAACATCAGCAGGAGAGGACTCTTTAAAGTAGAGACAGTACATACTGATATACACCTGAACATCAGCAGGAGAGGACTCTTTAAAGTAGAGACACTACATACTGATATACACCTGAACATCAGCAGGAGAGGACTCTTTAAAGTAGAGACTCTACATACAGATATACACCTGAACATCAGCAGGAGAGGACTCTTTAAAGTAGAGACACTACATACTGATATACACCTGAACATCAGCAGGAGAGGACTCTTTAAAGTAGAGACACTACATACTGATATACACCTGAACACCAGCAGGAGAGGACTCTTTAAAGTAGAGACTCTACATACTGATATACACCTGAACATCAGCAGGAGAGGACTCTTTAAAGTAGAGACACTACATACTGATATACACCTGAACATCAGCAGGAGAGGACTCTATAAAGAAGAGACACTACATACTGATATACACCTGAACATCAGCAGGAGAGGACTCTTTAAAGTAGAGACAGTACATACTGATATACACCTGAACATCAGCAGGAGAGGACTCTTTAAAGTAGAGACACTACATACTGATATACACCTGAACATCAGCAGGAGAGGACTCTTTAAAGTAGAGACAGTACATACTGATATACACCTGAACATCAGCAGGAGAGGACTCTTTAAAGTAGAGACACTACACATTGATATACACCTGAACATCAGCAGGAGAGGACTCTTTAAAGTAGAGACACTATATACTGATATACACCTGAACATCAGCAGGAGAGGACTCTTTAAAGTAGAGACACTACATACTGATATAAACCTGAACATCAGCAGGAGAGGACTCTTTAAAGTAGAGACAGTACATACTGATATACACCTGAACATCAGCAGGAGAGGAATCTTTTAAGTAGAGACACTACATACTGATATACACCTGAAATCAGCAGGAGAGGACTCTTTAAAGTAGAGACAGTACATACTGATATACACCTGAACATCAGCAGGAGAGGACTCTTTAAAGTAGAGACACTACATACTGATATACACCTGAACATCAGCAGGAGAGGACTCTTTAAAGTAGAGACACTACTGTACTGATATACACCTGAACATCAGCAGGAGAGGACTCTTTAAAGTAGAGACACTACATACTGATATACACCTGAACATCAGCAGGAGAGCACTCTTTAAAGTAGAGACACTACATACTGATATACACCTGAACCTCAGCAGGAGAGGACTCTTTAAAGAAGAGACACTACATACTGATATACACCTGAACATCAGCAGGAGAGGACTCTTTAAAGTAGAGACACTACATACTGATATACACCTGAACATCAGCAGGAGAGGACTCTTTAAAGTAGAGACACTACATACTGATATACACCTGAACATCAGCAGGAGAGGACTCTTTAAAGTAGAGACACTACATACTGATATACACCTGAACATCAGCAGGAGAGGACTCTTTAAAGTAGAGACACTACATACTTATATACACCTGAACATCAGCAGGAGAGGACTCTTTAAAGTAGAGACACTACATACTGATATACACCTGAACATCAGCAGGAGAGGACTCTTTAAAGTAGAGACAGTACATACTGATATACACCTGAACATCAGCAGGAGAGGACTCTTTAAAGTAGAGACACTACACATTGATATACACCTGAACATCAGCAGGAGAGGACTCTTTAAAGTAGAGACACTACATACTGATATACACCTGAACATCAGCAGGAGAGGACTCTTTAAAGTAGAGACACTACATACTGATATACACCTGAACATCAGCAGGAGAGGACTCTTTAAAGAAGAGACACTACATACTGATATACACCTGAACATCAGCAGGAGAGGACTCTTTAAAGTAGAGACACTACATACTGATATACAGCTGAACATCAGCAGGAGAGGACTCTTTTAAGTAGAGACACTACATACTGATATACACCTGAACATCAGCAGGAGAGGACTCTTTAAAGTAGAGACACTACATACTGATATACACCTGAACATCAGCAGGAGAGGACTCTTTAAAGTAGAGACACTACATACTGATATACACCTGAACATCAGCAGGAGAGGACTCTTTAAAGTAGAGACACTACATACTGATATACACCTGAACATCAGCAGGAGAGGACTCTTTAAAGTAGAGACACTACATACTGATATACACCTGAACATCAGCAGGAGAGGACTCTTTAAAGTAGAGACAGTACATACTGATATACACCTGAACATCAGCAGGAGAGGACTCTTTAAAGTAGAGACACTACACATTGATATACACCTGAACATCAGCAGGAGAGGACTCTTTAAAGTAGAGACACTATATACTGATATACACCTGAACATCAGCAGGAGAGGACTCTTTAAAGTAGAGACACTACATACTGATATAAACCTGAACATCAGCAGGAGAGGACTCTTTAAAGTAGAGACAGTACATACTGATATACACCTGAACATCAGCAGGAGAGGAATCTTTAAGTAGAGACACTACATACTGATATACACCTGAACATCAGCAGGAGAGGACTCTTTAAAGTAGAGACAGTACATACTGATATACACCTGAACATCAGCAGGAGAGGACTCTTTAAAGTAGAGACACTACATACTGATATACACCTGAACATCAGCAGGAGAGGACTCTTTAAAGTAGAGACACTACTGTACTGATATACACCTGAACATCAGCAGGAGAGGACTCTTTAAAGTAGAGACACTACTGTACTGATATATACCTGAACATCACCAGGAGAGGACTCTTTAAAGTAGAGACACTACTGTACTGATATATACCTGAACATCAGCAGGAGAGGACTCTTTAAAGTAGAGACACTACATACTGATATACAGCTGAACATCAGCAGGAGAGGACTCTTTAAAGTAGAGACAGTACATACTGATATACACCTGAACATCAGCAGGAGAGGACTCTTTAAAGTAGAGACAGTACATACTGATATACACCTGAACATCAGCAGGAGAGGACTCTTTAAAGTAGAGACACTACTGTACTGATATATACCTGAACATCAGCAGGAGAGGACTCTTTAAAGTAGAGACACTACATACTGATATACAGCTGAACATCAGCAGGAGAGGACTCTTTAAAGTAGAGACACTACTGTACTGATATATACCTGAACATCAGCAGGAGAGGACTCTTTAAAGTAGAGACACTACTGTACTGATATACACCTGAACATCAGCAGGAGAGGACTCTTTAAAGTAGAGACACTAC
This sequence comes from Pogonophryne albipinna, assembly GCA_028583405.1. Classification (NCBI taxonomy): domain Eukaryota; kingdom Metazoa; phylum Chordata; class Actinopteri; order Perciformes; family Artedidraconidae; genus Pogonophryne; species Pogonophryne albipinna. Next base: position 41,709,982 of record CM053245.1, read on the forward strand.
TGTACTGATATACACCTGAACATCAGCAGGAGAGGACTCTTTAAAGTAGAGACACTACTGTACTGATATATACCTGAACATCAGCAGGAGAGGACTCTTTAAAGTAGAGACACTACATACTGATATACACTGAACATCAGCAGGAGAGGACTCTTTAAAGTAGAGACACTACATACTGATATACACCTGAACATCAGCAGGAGAGGACTCTTTAAAGTAGAGACACTACATACTGATATACACCTGAACATCAGCAGGAGAGGACTCTTTAAAGTAGAGACACTACATACTGATATACACCTGAACATCAGCAGGAGAGGACTCTTTAAAGTAGAGACACTACATACTGATATACACCTGAACATCAGCAGGAGAGGACTCTTTAAAGTAGAGACACTACATACTGATATACACCTGAACATCAGCAGGAGAGGACTCTTTAAAGTAGAGACACTACATACTGATATACACCTGAACATCAGCAGGAGAGGACTCTTTAAAGTAGAGACACTACATACTGATATACACCTGAACATCAGCAGGAGAGGACTCTTTAAAGTAGAGACACTACATACTGATATACACCTGAACATCAGCAGGAGAGGACTCTTTAAAGTAGAGACATCTACATACTGATATACACCTGAACATCAGCAGGAGAGGACTCTTTAAAGTAGAGACACTACATACTGATATACACCTGAACATCAGCAGGAGAGGACTCTTTAAAGTAGAGACACTACATACTGATATACACCTGAACATCAGCAGGAGAGGACTCTTTAAAGTAGAGACACTACATACTGATATACACCTGAACATCAGCAGGAGAGGACTCTTTAAAGTAGAGACACTACATACTGATATACACCTGAACATCAGCAGGAGAGGACTCTTTAAAGTAGAGACAGTACATACTGATATACACCTGAACATCAGCAGGAGAGGACTCTTTAAAGTAGAGACACTACATACTGATATACACCTGAACATCAGCAGGAGAGGACTCTTTAAAGTAGAGACACTACATACTGATATACACCTGAACATCAGCAGGAGAGGACTCTTTAAAGTAGAGACACTACATACTGATATACACCTGAACATCAGCAGGAGAGGACTCTTTAAAGTAGAGACACTACATACTGATATACACCTGAACATCAGCAGGAGAGGACTCTTTAAAGTAGAGACACTACATACTGATATACACCTGAACATCAGCAGGAGAGGACTCTTTAAAGTAGAGACACTACATACTGATATACACCTGAACATCAGCAGGAGAGGACTCTTTAAAGTAGAGACACTACATACTGATATACACCTGAACATCAGCAGGAGAGGACTCTTTAAAGTAGAGACACTACATACTGATATACACCTGAACATCAGCAGGAGAGGACTCTTTAAAGTAGAGACACTACATACTGATATACACCTGAACATCAGCAGGAGAGGACTCTTTAAAGTAGAGACACTACATACTGATATACACCTGAACCTCAGCAGGAGAGGACTCTTTAAAGTAAGAGACACTACATACTGATATACACCTGAACATCAGCAGGAGAGGACTCTTTAAAGTAGAGACACTACATACTGATATACACCTGAACATCAGCAGGAGAGGACTCTTTAAAGTAGAGACACTACATACTGATATACACCTGAACATCAGCAGGAGAGGACTCTTTAAAGTAGAGACACTACATACTGATATACACCTGAACATCAGCAGGAGAGGACTCTTTAAAGTAGAGACACTACATACTGATATACACCTGAACATCAGCAGGAGAGGACTCTTTAAAGTAGAGACACTACATACTGATATACACCTGAACATCAGCAGGAGAGGACTCTTTAAAGTAGAGACAGCTACATACTGATATACACCTGAACATCAGCAGGAGAGGACTCTTTAAAGTAGAGACACTACATACTGATATACACCTGAACATCAGCAGGAGAGGACTCTTTAAAGTAGAGACACTACATACTGATATACACCTGAACATCAGCAGGAGAGGACTCTTTAAAGTAGAGACACTACATACTGATATACACCTGAACATCAGCAGGAGAGGACTCTTTAAAGTAGAGACACTACATACTGATATACACCTGAACATCAGCAGGAGAGGACTCTTTAAAGTAGAGACACTACATACTGATATACACCTGAACATCAGCAGGAGAGGACTCTTTAAAGTAGAGACACTACATACTGATATACACCTGAACATCAGCAGGAGAGGACTCTTTAAAGTAGAGACACTACATACTGATATACACCTGAACATCAGCAGGAGAGGACTCTTTAAAGTAGAGACACTACATACTGATATACACCTGAACATCAGCAGGAGAGGACTCTTTAAAGTAGAGACACTACATACTGATATACACCTGAACATCAGCAGGAGAGGACTCTTTAAAGTAGAGACACTACATACTGATATACACCTGAACATCAGCAGGAGAGGACTCTTTAAAGTAGAGACAGTACATACTGATATACACCTGAACATCAGCAGGAGAGGACTCTTTAAAGTAGAGACACTATATACTGATATACACCTGAACATCAGCAGGAGAGGACTCTTTAAAGTAGAGACACTACATACTGATATAAACCTGAACATCAGCAGGAGAGGACTCTTTAAAGTAGAGACAGTACATACTGATATACACCTGAACATCAGCAGGAGAGGAATCTTTTAAGTAGAGACACTACATACTGATATACACCTGAACATCAGCAGGAGAGGACTCTTTAAAGTAGAGACAGTACATACTGATATACACCTGAACATCAGCAGGAGAGGACTCTTTAAAGTAGAGACACTACATACTGATATACACCTGAACATCAGCAGGAGAGGACTCTTTAAAGTAGAGACACTACTGTACTGATATACACCTGAACATCAGCAGGAGAGGACTCTTTAAAGTAGAGACACTACATACTGATATACACCTGAACATCAGCAGGAGAGCACTCTTTAAAGTAGAGACACTACATACTGATATACACCTGAACCTCAGCAGGAGAGGACTCTTTAAAGAAGAGACACTACATACTGATATACACCTGAACATCAGCAGGAGAGGACTCTTTAAAGTAGAGACACTACATACTGATATACACCTGAACATCAGCAGGAGAGGACTCTTTAAAGTAGAGACACTACATACTGATATACAGCTGAACATCAGCAGGAGAGGACTATTTTAAGTAGAGACACTACATACTGATATACACCTGAACATCAGCAGGAGAGGACTCTTTAAAGTAGAGACACTACATACTGATATACACCTGAACATCAGCAGGAGAGGACTCTTTAAAGTAGAGACACTACATACTGATATACACCTGAACATCAGCAGGAGAGGACTCTTTAAAGTAGAGACACTACATACTGATATACACCTGAACATCAGCAGGAGAGGACTCTTTAAAGTAGAGACACTACATACTTATATACACCTGAACATCAGCAGGAGAGGACTCTTTAAATTAGAGACACTACATACTGATATACACCTGAACATCAGCAGGAGAGGACTCTTTAAAGTAGAGACACTACATACTGATATACACCTGAACATCAGCAGGAGAGGACTCTTTAAAGTAGAGACAGTACATACTGATATACACCTGAACATCAGCAGGAGAGGACTCTTTAAAGTAGAGACACTACACATTGATATACACCTGAACATCAGCAGGAGAGGACTCTTTAAAGTAGAGACACTACATACTGATATACACCTGAACATCAGCAGGAGAGGACTCTTTAAAGTAGAGACACTACATACTGATATACACCTGAACATCAGCAGGAGAGGACTCTTTAAAGAAGAGACACTACATACTGATATACACCTGAACATCAGCAGGAGAGGACTCTTTAAAGTAGAGACACTACATACTGATATACAGCTGAACATCAGCAGGAGAGGACTCTTTTAAGTAGAGACACTACATACTGATATACACCTGAACATCAGCAGGAGAGGACTCTTTAAAGTAGAGACAGTACATACTGATATACACCTGAACATCAGCAGGAGAGGACTCTTTAAAGTAGAGACACTACATACTGATATACACCTGAACATCAGCAGGAGAGGACTCTTTAAAGTAGAGACACTACTGTACTGATATACACCTGAACATCAGCAGGAGAGGACTCTTTAAAGTAGAGACACTACATACTGATATACACCTGAACATCAGCAGGAGAGCACTCTTTAAAGTAGAGACACTACATACTGATATACACCTGAACATCAGCAGGAGAGGACTCTTTAAAGTAGAGACACTACATACTGATATACACCTGAACATCAGCAGGAGAGGACTCTTTAAAGTAGAGACACTACATACTGATATACACCTGAACATCAGCAGGAGAGGACTCTTTAAAGTAGAGACACTACATACTGATATACAGCTGAACATCAGCAGGAGAGGACTCTTTTAAGTAGAGACACTACATACTGATATACACCTGAACATCAGCAGGAGAGGACTCTTTAAAGTAGAGACACTACATACTGATATACACCTGAACATCAGCAGGAGAGGACTCTTTAAAGTAGAGACACTACATACTGATATACACCTGAACATCAGCAGGAGAGGACTCTTTAAAGTAGAGACACTACATACTGATATACACCTGAACATCAGCAGGAGAGGACTCTTTAAAGTAGAGACACTACATACTGATATACACCTGAACATCAGCAGGAGAGGACTCTTTAAAGTAGAGACACTACTGTACTGATATACACCTGAACATCAGCAGGAGAGGACTCTTTAAAGTAGAGACACTACATACTGATATACACCTAAACATCAGCAGGAGAGCACTCTTTAAAGTAGAGACACTACATACTGATATACACCTGAACATCAGCAGGAGAGAACTCTTTAAAGTAGAGACACTACATACTGATATACACCTGAACATCAGCAGGAGAGGACTCTTTAAAGTAGATACACTACATACTGAAATACATCTGAACATCAGCAGGAGAGGACTCTTTAAAGTAGAGACACTACATACTGATATACACCTGAACATCAGCAGGAGAGGACTCTTTAAAGTAGAGACACTACATACTGATATACACCTGAACATCAGCAGTAGAGGACTCTTTAAAGTAGAGACACTACATACTGATATACACCTGAACATCAGCAGGAGAGGACTCTTTAAAGTAGAGACACTACATACTGATATACACCTAAACATCAGCAGGAGAGCACTCTTTAAAGTAGAGACACTACATACTGATATACACCTGAACATCAGCAGGAGAGAACTCTTTAAAGTAGAGACACTACATACTGATATACACCTGAACATCAGCAGGAGAGGACTCTTTAAAGTAGATACACTACATACTGAAATACATCTGAACATCAGCAGGAGAGGATTCTTTAAAGTAGAGACACTACATACTGATATACACCTGAACATCAGCAGGAGAGGACTCTTTAAAGTAGAGACACTACATACTGATATACACCTGAACATCAGCAGTAGAGGACTCTTTAAAGTAGAGACACTACATACTGATATACACCTGAACATCAGCAGGAGAGGACTCTTTAAAGTAGAGACACTACATACTGATATACACCTGAACATCAGCAGGAGAGGACTCTTTAAAGTAGAGACACTACATACTGATATACACCTGAACATCAGCAGGAGAGGACTCTTTAAAGTAGAGACACTACTGTACTGATATACACCTGAACATCAGCAGGAGAGGACTCTTTAAAGTAGAGACACTACATACTGATATACACTTGAACATCAGCAGGAGAGCACTCTTTAAAGTAGAGACACTACATACTGATATACACCTGAACATCAGCAAGAGAGAACTCTTTAAAGTAGAGACACTACATACTGATATACACCTGAACATCAGCAGGAGAGGACTCTTTAAAGTAGAGACACTACATACTGATATACACCTGAACATCAGCAGGAGAGGACTCTTTAAAGTAGAGACACTACTCTACTGATATACACCTGAACATCAGCAGGAGAGGACTCTTTAAAGTAGAGACACTACATACTGATATACACCTGAACATCAGCAGGAGAGCACTCTTTAAAGTAGAGACACTACATACTGATATACACCTGAACATCAGCAGGAGAGAACTATTTAAAGTAGAGACACTACATACTGATATACACCTGAACATCAGCAGGAGAGGACTCTTTAAAGTAGATACACTACATACTGAAATACATCTGAACATCAGCAGGAGAGGACTCTTTAAAGTAGAGACACTACATACTGATATACACCTGAACATCAGCAGGAGAGGACTCTTTAAAGTAGAGACACTACATACTGATATACACCTGAACATCAGCAGTAGAGGACTCTTTAAAGTAGAGACACTACATACTGATATACACCTGAACATCAGCAGGAGAGGACTATTTAAAGTAGAGACACTACATACTGATATACACCTGAACATCAGCAGGAGAGGACTCTTTAAAGTAGAGACACTACATACTGATATACACCTGAACATCAGCAGGAGAGGACTCTTTAAAGTAGAGACACTACTGTACTGATATACACCTGAACATCAGCAGGAGAGCACTCTTTAAAGTAGAGACACTACATACTGATATACACCTGAACATCAGCAGGAGAGCACTCTTTAAAGTAGAGACACTACATACTGATATACACCTGAACATCAGCAGGAGAGAACTCTTTAAAGTAGAGACACTACATACTGATATACACCTGAACATCAGCAGGAGAGGACTCTTTAAAGTAGATACACTACATACTGAAATACATCTGAACATCAGCAGGAGAGGACTCTTTAAAGTAGAGACACTACATACTGATATACACCTGAACATCAGCAGGAGAGGACTCTTTAAAGTAGAGACACTACATACTGATATACACCTGAACATCAGCAGTAGAGGACTCTTTAAAGTAGAGACACTACATACTGATATACACCTGAACATCAGCAGGAGAGGACTCTTTAAAGTAGAGACACTACATACTGATATACACCTGAACATCAGCAGGAGAGGACTCTTTAAAGTAGAGACACTACATACTGATATACACCTGAACATCAGCAGGAGAGGACTCTTTAAAGTAGAGACACTACATACTGATATACACCTGAACATCAGCAGGAGAGGACTCTTTAAAGTAGAGACACTACATACTGATATACACCTGAACATCAGCAGGAGAGGACTCTTTAAAGTAGAGACACTACTGTACTGATATACACCTGAACATCAGCAGGAGAGGACTCTTTAAAGTAGAGACACTACATACTGATATACACCTGAACATCAGCAGGAGAGCACTCTTTAAAGTAGAGACACTACATACTGATATACACCTGAACATCAGCAGGAGAGGACTCTTTAAAGTAGAGACACTACATACTGATATACACCTGAACATCATCAGGAGAGGACTCTTTAAAGTAGAGACACTACATACTGATATACACCTGAACATCAGCAGGAGAGGACTCTTTAAAGTAGAGACACTACATACTGATATACAGCTGATCATCAGCAGGAGAGGACTCTTTTAAGTAGAGACACTACATACTGATATACACCTGAACATCAGCAGGAGAGGACTCTTTAAAGTAGAGACACTACATATTGATATACACCTGAACATCAGCAGGAGAGGACTCTTTAAAGTAGAGACACTACATACTGATATACACCTGAACATCAGCAGGAGAGGACTCTTTAAAGTAGAGACACTACATACTGATATACACCTGAACATCAGCAGGAGAGGACTCTTTAAAGTAGAGACACTACTGTACTGATATACACCTGAACATCAGCAGGAGAGGACTCTTTAAAGTAGAGACACTACATACTGATATACACCTGAACATCAGCAGGAGAGCACTCTTTAAAGTAGAGACACTACATACTGATATACACCTGAACATCAGCAGGAGAGGACTCTTTAAAGTAGAGACACTACATACTGATATACACCTGAACATCAGCAGGAGAGGACTCTTTAAAGTAGAGACACTACATACTGATATACAGCTGAACATCAGCAGGAGAGGACTCTTTTAAGTAGAGACACTACATACTGATATACACCTGAACATCAGCAGGAGAGGACTCTTTAAAGTAGAGACACTACATACTGATATACACCTGAACATCAGCAGGAGAGGACTCTTTAAAGTAGAGACACTACATACTGATATACACCTGAACATCAGCAGGAGAGGACTCTTTATAGTAGAGACACTACATACTGATATACACCTGAACATCAGCAGGAGAGGACTCTTTAAAGTAGAGACACTACATACTGATATACACCTGAACATCAGCAGGAGAGGACTCTTTAAAGTAGAGACACTACATACTGATATACACCTGAACATCAGCAGGAGAGGACTCTTTAAAGTAGAGACACTACATACTGATATACACCTGAACATCAGCAGGAGAGGACTCTTTAAAGTAGAGACACTACATACTGATATTCACCTGGAAATGAAAAGAATATGTCCTCTTTAACACATGAGGTCATGTTTATCGTAAGCTAATTTAAAACAGAGATGAAACATGAATACTTTCAAATGCAATACAATTAAACTTATTAATGTTATCCCATCCGGTCATCCTACAATCACACCTTTGTAACTTCTACAACATGTACAATTACAATTGTATCCAGATAAGGGGATTACATGTAATGTCTATGTGTGGTCCGGTTGGATTCACTCTCCAATACTATGTCAACATAAATATTTTGTTAACTTGAGTGTACGTAATGAAAACCAAATATTTGTGTCATAATTGATGAGTTATGATACTTTAAATGTGTATAATTTAACGAAGAGATGTTCGCTCTAAACATATTTGGTTACTTTAGGGTCAGTTCGTTTTTCTTGTATTTTGTGAGGGGTAACGTTTAGGTTAAGGTGTGCACAAATAACTATTTCTATGTTCTAATAAAGTACAATAGTGCGTTGTCCTGTACGGTATACGGACCTCAAACACCTCAAACCTGGTGAAAAAGGCACAGCAGAGACTGTTTTTCCTGAGGAAACTGAGTCCGGCCAGGCTTCCACAAAAACTGCTGGTAAACTTCTATCGGTCGACCATTGAAAGCACCCTGACCCGCTGCATAACTGTGTGGTACACCAGCTGCGCAGCCGCAGAGCGGAAGGACCTGCAACGGGCGGTGAAGGCTGCTCAGCGCATCATTGGGACTGAGCTGCCCAACCTTGACAACATCTACAAAAGTCGACTGCAGAAGAAAGCCAGCAGTGACATCAGAGACATCTCACACCCCGGCCACACTGTTCGAACCGCTAACAGCTTCTTTCCCAGAGCTGTGGCCTCCATCACTCACACCCCTGTCCAACCACAAAACTCACTATAACTCTGAACATGCACACGTACAAACACACAGTCCCATCAAAGACTGCAGCCTAAAATACCATATGTTATTTATTTGTATATTTATTAAGTATCAAACTGATATTTTTAGTAACTATTTATATTTAAACATTGTAGCTTTTCTTTATTAAATAATCTTTAAAAATGTATTTTAACATTCTGGGAAAGTGCATTTAAGTGACGACCTGATTATTGCTACCATCTCTGCTTTATCACTGCCTTTATGGATGTGTTCTTATTTATGTACCGCAGTGAGAGAAGCCAACTGAATTTCGTTACACTGATGCGTGATGACAATAAACATATTCTATTCCATACATGTTTTACCTGCTTCCTTTAATATCATAAAATGTTTTCACAGACTTTCAAAAGCTAGAATAACCGTCAATAACCAAGAAGCAGTGCAAAGGTCTGAGCTGCAGCCGAATACAGGAAATAACCCCGAGTCCTCCTCTGCAGGGTCTTTATCAACAGAGAGGAGCGAAGGCAAACAGAGTTATTATTATTACATTGAGATGAAGACGCTCCAGGCTCATGTCCTGTGATTCACTTTGCTTTTGTCCGTCAGTCAAATGTCCTCAGATGTAAAACCTCAGACAACTGCTCTGGTTCTGAGCATATTTGAAGGCCTAATGGGGAGGTGTAATTACAGGAGAAAAAAGTTTAACTATCAGCCCTAAACCTTTTAAGGACTTGGAAATTACCCTAATTAGTTGTAATCAAGCGCATTTGAAAGGCTCCTAATTAGGTTTACCCCTACGCTGCAGATTTAGAGAAACAAATCGAATCTCGTGCAAATTACACATGTTGGAGGAAACAAGAAGGTAATGGTCAAGAGTGGTCAGTGCAGTATTATGTCATATAAAAGGATTCCTAATTTATTAGCAGTCTTCTATCGTTTGGAAAACACACAGATGGGCTGTGTTGAGATGTTATTGCCAAGTGGAATACAAATGATGTATACCATCGAAAATACACTCGTCTTATTCTAGCATTGATTTGTTATTGATTTATTGACCTTTACTAAAATTAGCACATGTAAAGTCACCTCTAGCCATGGATCAATGCTCAAGGATAAGATGAACACAGACGATAACATGATGTGTGGTATATCATATCATATATCATGTATTTTGCTATTTGAAACTAACACTGAAGCGTTGCTGGTTTGCCAAAATGAGTCATTTGAGTTGAGACTATGAACACTATCATCGCCCAGCTGAATGCTACTGGGACGACCAAGAATCTAAATATGTATAACCCATAATACAATAACAATCATCCATCAAATATTGTAATGTGTTTATATGAAATTAAGCTGTTAAAATGTCATTGTGGCCAAATTCAGCAGTTCCATTGTGCATCTAAATAATAAAACGTGCTTTTTCATGTTTATTTGTATTTATTATCGTCCACATATGAATCTATGGCTAAGCTTACTTTGTGTCAGACTTCCCCTTCGATTATCCCCAAACATCTTGAGCTTGAATCTGATCGTTGGCATTCATATCTTTATCAATACATGCACACTACTGTATATTTGTACATATTTGTTGTTCTCATAATTTCATTACAATGGACACATTTCTTAAGATTATATCTCTTTTACAGATTTCCCCCAAAACTAGGTTTCTGATTCTGAAATACTGCAACGTGGACTTAACATGTGCCTGTTAAAAGCAAAATAACTTGCACTTTCAGTTCATTTCAGTGATGTGTATTATAATGTGCACGTTTCTCTTGAAGTTCTATGTTTTATTCAATATTCTTTTGACTTTTTGACAATTTTATTTAAAAAATGTTTACGTATGTGTATTATAATAGGCACGTTTTACTTTAAAGGTGAACCGGCTCGAGATACACTCATAATTGTATTGTTATATATTTTGTATTTATTTGTATTTTAATCTTAAATTGAGTCGTCACCAAACAGAATTTGGACTTAACATGTTCCACCAAAAAGAGAAAAGAACATCCACTTTGAGTCAGTTTAATTTAATTTTACGCTTCATAATTTAATTTGTATTTTAATCTTAAACTGAGTCTTCACCAAACCGTTTTTTCTTCTTGGATCAATAAACACATTTTCTGATAGTGATACTGAAATGCTGCAACATGGCCCTAACATGTGCCTCTAAAACCGCACTAAAACACTCTCAGTGCACGTTTCTGCCCTCCTTCTTACCTGTCTGTCAGGTGCTCTGCTGCTCAGCCGGTTCCCAGCCTGCGGGCTCCGGGGCTTCCAGAACCGCCCCCCGGCTCTCCGGAGGCCCGCAGCCGCTCACAGGTGCGAGGGAAGCGGCAGGAAGGCAGTGCGCGGCGCGGGGAGGACCGGGAGGACCGGACGGGCGGAGCGGGAGCAGATCCAGCACCGGGGGGGAGGGAAACTCCATGTTCACATCCACAACATCCCGAGCAGAGTGACGTGTCACTGCGCGCGCGTGTGTGTGTGTGTGTGTGTGTGTGTGTGTGTGTGTGTGTGTGTGTGTGTGTGTGTGTGTGTGTGTGTGTGTGTGTGAGGAGCGGAGGAGAGTAACACTGAGCAGAGAGGAGAGACAGCGTGTAGATCCGGGTCTGAGGTCTGCCGTTTCTGAGAGGACGAGTCAGTATGCGTGATGCTGCTCAACACACTGCCTGTACACACACTCTCTCTCTCTCTCCCTCTCTCTACTCACACTCTCCCTCTCTCCCTCTCTCTCTCTACTCACACTCTACCTCTCTCTCCTGACCCTATCTCTCTCTTTCTCTCTCTACTCACACTCTCTCTCTCTATCCCTTCCCCCCCTCTCTCTCTCTCACTCTCTCTCGTTCTCTCTCTCTCTCTCTCTCTCTCTCTCTCTCTCTCTCTCTCTCTCTCTCTCTATATATCCCTTCCCCCCTCAATCTCTTTCTCTGACTCTCCTCGACGGGACGGCGACACATGCGGCTGACCTCAGATCAGACTAGAGAAGCCGCTGAGATGAAGCATATTACTGAAGGGAACGAGCAATATGTCCAAATCAGACTCAGAACACCTGACTTATCTCAGGGGAAATTGGGCGTTTTGATGTTTGCTTTTAAACATTTTTTAAATATATAGAAGAATATATATATTTTAAGAAGATAAAATACAACATATTTATACAAATAGGATAAGTAAACATGTGCAATTAAAGAGTAATACATATGATATATAACATAATTATATAAAATAGAATAAATAATGTATCTAAACTATGCAAAAAAAAGTAAAATATATATATTCACACAATTAGGATTGTTTTGCAATAATTGTTACATAAATCTAAAAAGTGTACAATATAAAATGTACAGTAAAAGAGGGTTAAAATACATTCTATATATATTTATATTAACATAACAAGAAAATCCCGGGGACATTGGGTTTCATGACAGTTGCTTCATTTCAGGATAAAATAAATTACAACAATATGTGTCAAAATGTGAATAGTACACAATACATGCAGTGCTGTATTTTTTATTTTATTTTGCAACTTGCCTTGTTCAGTGTTTTGTACAGTAAGACTTACTTAGTTCTGAAAAGTGTGACCTTCAGAGAGTGAAAAGAGAAAGAAGGGCAGGCAATGGAAGACATATAGGATCCTTTAACGCCTCTGAAGCTGCAGGATCAATGTCACTGGGATCTGACTTTCAAAAAGAAAGTCCAGCTGTGATGCAGCAAGAAATACTGGTGACCGCTGTGCACACATCCAACAGGGAGTGAGCATTTCTGTCTTTGTTGACTATGATGTGCAGCAAGCGTATCTATTGAGCGTGTGTGTGTGTGTGTGTGTGTGTGTGTGTGTGTGTGTGTGCGACAAAGGATGCCTGACTCAGCATCTTTCCACCAAGAGTGCCAGTGTTCACATCCAATAATAACGCCTTCCCCCTGAAAATTAAAGCCTGTAGCCAGACTCACTCTTTCTCTTTCTGTCACGCACCACAAACACACTAAAACAAACACACACACACACACACACACTTGGGGGGATTCAAATATTGCAGAGGGTTGATAGAGTTTACCCTCACTTAAGGACAGAGAAAACAACCTCGCTGTTATACTGCAGGGACTCCCGGGGGTTCAGCAAACACACACACACACACACACACACACACACACACACACACACACACACACACACACACACACACACACACACACACACACACACACACACACACACACACACACACACACACACACACACAAATTACAGGCTGCAGTGTTGCGGCTACTGCACCAACACTTCAAGATTCCAAAAACGTTATTTTCAATCACTTTATGACAAAACTTGGATGAGGGCTCAAAAAAATATATAAAAAACTTAAAACCATGAAATGCTTACTAAATATGACTGACATTAAAGCATGTACAATTTAAAGAGGACATACTATGCTCATCTTCAGGGACATATTGTACATGTCTCCATGCTTTCATGTTCAGGTGTATATCAGTATGTAGTGTCTCTACTTTAAAGAGTCCTCTCCTGCTGATGTTCAGGTGTATATCAGTATGTAGTGTCTCTACTTTAAAGAGTCCTCCCCTGCTGATGTTCAGGTGTATATCAGTATGTAGTGTCTCTACTTTAAAGAGTCCTCTCCTGCTGATGTTCAGGTGTATATCAGTATGTAGTGTCTCTACTTTAAAGAGTCCTCTCCTGCTGATGTTCAGGTGTATATCAGTATGTAGTGTCTCTACTTTAAAGAGTCCTCTCCTGCTGATGTTCAGGTGTATATCAGTATGTAGTGTCTCTACTTTAAAGAGTCCTCTCCTGCTGATGTTCAGGTGTATATCAGTATGTAGTGTCTCTACTTTAAAGAGTCCTCTCCTGCTGATGTTCAGGTGTATATCAGTATGTAGTGTCTCTACTTTAAAGAGTCCTCTCCTGCTGATGTTAAGGTGTATATCAGTATGTAGTGTCTCTACTTTAAAGAGTCCTCTCCTGCTAATGTTCAGGTGTATATCAGTATGTAGTGTCTCTACTTTAAAGAGTCCTCTTCTGATGATGTTCAGGTGTATATCAGTATGTAGTGTCTCTACTTTAAAGAGTCCTCTCCTGCTGATGTTCAGGTGTATATCAGTATGTAGTGTCTCTACTTTAAAGAGTCCTCTCCTGCTGATGTTCAGGTGTATATCAGTATGTAGTGTCTCTACTTTAAAGAGTCCTCTCCTGCTAATGTTCAGGTGTATATCAGTATGTAGTGTCTCTACTTTAAAGAGTCCTCTCCTGCTAATTTTCAGTTTCTTATCAGTATGTAGTGTCTCTACTTTAAAGAGTCCTCTCCTGCTGATGTTCAGGTGTATATCAGTATGTAGTGTCTCTACTTTAAAGAGTCCTCTCCTGCTGATGTTCAGGTGTATATCAGTATGTAGTGTCTCTACTTTAAAGAGTCCTCTCCTGCTGATGTTTAGGTGTATATCAGTATGTAGTGTCTCTACTTTAAAGAGTCCTCTCCTGCTGATGTTCAGGTGTATATCAGTATGTAGTGTCTCTACTTTAAAGAGTCCTCTCCTGCTGATGTTCAGGTGTATATCAGTATGTCGTGTCTCTACTTTAAAGAGTCTCAGAGTTCGGTTGGAGGGGTGATTTAGGTTGCATGCTTCATTATTCCTGTTTACGTTGTCTTGTGCTTTTCACTCTGAAAGAGATGTACTAGGATGTAATGCAGATTCGATGAGTGACCGGTACACTGCTGGCAAAATGTTCTGCCTGAAGGGCGAAAAAAAGCGCGGTTAGACCTTTTTGAAGAAACTTCTCAAATGGTGTTCAGTAGGCAGCAGGACCCCGCCTGAAGGCTAAAACACCTTATCAACATCTGGCTGTGTTCCTTTTCACGTTAATGAGGCTGTAAAGAATTCAATCAATCAATATCATAACAATTTATTGATAGCCCAACATCACAGATTTGCCTCTGAGGTCTGTTTAATCTTTACAGCCATACCGACACCTTTTGTCCTTCAACCCCTTGCGGCGTACAGGATACAACTTCCCACAAATAAAAGTAAATAGATTTTGGTTTAATGGTTTCCTTTTTGTCTTCTGGATTGGATTGTGTCCTGTGACCTCTATTGAGTCAGAAAGGTCAATGACATTGTTTGACTTTGGATGGTATAAGACATCTTCACCTTGACACCTCCCATTGGTTTGTTGATTACGGTTTTGAAGTCTCAGTTTTTTAGCCGTGACCTTCTTGTTTTAGTTTTTGTTGCAGACGACAACACGGAGAGCACCACAATTGGACAATGCCCTTAAATGGACCTGTCAATCACAAGGCAGCCCAAACCCGAAGCACATGTTTCTTTAGAGTTTCTTAATAAGTTACACTAAATGGGACCATCATTAAAAAAAAAATGTACACCATGCTGTCTTTTAGAAGATTTCAATGAACAACCGAGACCATGAACTCATTAGGGAAATGTTTACTGATATAACAAATCAAGTGAGAAGTAGGTACATTTTTTCGTAGACTTCTATAAAATCTGACTTTTTGCTGCAACTAGCCCTCTGCTGGCCATTAGAGAGAATGCATGTTCAAGACACTTAAAGGTGGGGTAGGTAATTCACTTCAGAAACACTTTTTGTTATATTCTATGGAATGCTCTTAACATCCCGATAGCAATGAATAAATGAAATGCTTTGACAATCTGTCATCTGTGGAAGCCGTAGTTCTGTAAAAAGCATGACCAATCATCTGAGCCGGCTAAAGTAACTGGATGGCCTACCTGCCTGTCAGCCTTCCATCTGTGCACAAACTTATCTCATGCCCTCATTGGTCATGTGCGCGTTCGTGTGTGTTGGAGGAGGGGCTCTGTAAGGAAGTCTGAATGAAGAGGCAGATTTTTTCCGGTTGTGTACTTTCACATTGTCGCGCACTCAAGCTGGTTTCTCCATTCTTACCTACCCTACCTTAAAGCATTGGCTTCACAGAAATCCACAGAAATAGATTGTGATGCTCAGCTTGAGTTGACTTGAGTTAAGGTTGCTTTGAGCTCTAATGTCTAACACTATTCTATTCAAATGCATTTTTTTGTCTATATAGGTATACCATGATTTATCTTAAATGCAAGTTGTCGCATCAAATATATCATATCCTCATCAGAAGCACTGGTACACCTAATATTATCTGCAGGATATTTCTATTTAACGCTAATGACTTTCAGAGTTGGATAGATTTGTAAAGCCCATCACAAGTTGCCCTTCAGCGATGCACTTAAACCTGCAAAGTAATATATTTTACGCCAGGTCCAAAAACAAAATATGAATTTAATAGGAAACTATTTGGAGTTAGAATCTGTGTTCAGCTCAGTTTATGTCAAACATAGAATGTTCTCGAGCTGTGAGACATTTTTATTTGGATTATAAAGTGTTACACTGAAATGACCTGCTTTCGGACTGGCAAACACACCGTGACTCAGATCACACCGACGTGACAATTATGTTTAATAGGTGACAGGAGAGATTATCTCCCCGAGGAGACACTCGTATCTTCCTGCAGGAGCCATGGGACGCACAAAGACTGCGTAAATAAGTAGAATAAAACATAAAGCACACACTCACCTATTACTGAAGCAAGGCACAAAGACTGAAGCAAACATAAAGCTCTCACTGATATGGAAAGATATGACAAAGGGAAGAAATGGCTTCTTCTGAGAGGACAAAACCCAACTGGTGCCTCCAACTATCTAAGACTTCAGACCACCTACCATCAATTATACACAGCCGAGTAATTAAATATTAAAGAAATTAATATTCCATTGACCTATATTCATTTTTGTTCTTTGTGTCTGGCTTGGATCTAGTGCGTATATTTATAATTTTTACCAAATGTCAGTTCATGGATTTGGGAGCAGGGCTAGGAAGTGAGGGATTTATTGAGCTGAGTGCGCTTAAGACCTTCCTTTTTGATAAAGCTTATAGTTAGGGCTGATTAGATTCAGCCCCTAGTTTTGCTGATATAGGCTTAGTTTGTCGGGGGACATCTTACTTCTTCCTTCTCTCTGTCTATACCTGTGTACTCTCATGTTCCCATTAACCCAGCTTCCCCAAATCTCTTTCTTTTTGGTGTCCATATACGCTGGGATCCGGAGTCATGGATGATCCTGCGGTCCTGTGTCCTGCATCGCGAGCCCTGGATCTTGAGTCGTGGCTGTGGTCCTGGATCATAGGTCCTGGATGGATATCCTCGTGGATTCATCTTCCTATTATACACACATGCATTTCCAAACATTTGGACTACCTATGTTGTAAATGTATTATCTTTTCAATTTACACACGGCATCTATTGCACGTCTGTCCGTCCTGGGAGAGGGATCCCTCCTCTGTTGCTCTCCCTGAGGTTTCTCCCATGTTCCCTTTAAACTGTGGGTTTTCTCTGGAAGTTTTTCCTTGTACGATGTGAGGGTCTAAGGACAGAGGGTCTAAGGACAGAGGGTCTAAGGACAGAGGGTGTTGTATTGTCATACTGATATTCTGTACAAACTGTGAAGTCCACTGAGACAAATGTAACATTTGTGATATTGGGCTATATAAATAAATATTGATTGATTGATTGATTGATTATGTTAAATTACCCTGCGCTGCATTGAGCTGAAGCTTTTACCCAAAGACACTCACAATAAGTGCTTTCTACCGTGAAGAAACAAACTCAACAAAGCAGAAATCCTGTGAGTATCTTCCAATAAAAGGGTGTAAAAAAAAAAAGGGAAACCAAAAGTTAAATTATTCAATATGTACGGTGGCCTAAATGTCCAAAAACGGCGTAAAAACAATTCCATTAGAGGAAACGCACTGCACTTTCAAGCAAAATATAAAAACACAAATGTGCCAAAACACATGCAGACGAAGACACAACTTCACCAACTTGAGGAAACATGAGCAGCATTTACTAAAAGCTGCAAAAAAAGAAATCTTGCTAGAACAGAAACCGGGGGAAAGTAAAAAGGGACTCACAGGGACAATAAAGCTGGCTCACTGTCTCTGGTGTTGGAAACGTACCTAAGATGTACGTTTTATTGGCTTGGCTCGAGCAGAAGCTCTCTGAGTCAGATCGTAAAGTGGTCCAGCAGACTGATTGGTGAGCCACAGCTAAACCCGGAGACCCTGTACCTCAGGCAGTGACAGCTAAACCCAGAGACCCTGTACCTCAGGCAGTGACAGCTAAACCCAGAGACCCTGTACCTCAGGCAGTTACACCTAAACCCGGAGACCCTGTACCTCAGCCAGTTACACCTAAACCCGGAGACCCTGTACCTCAGCCAGTTACACCTAAATCCAGAGACCCTGTACCTCAGGCAGTTACAGCTAAACCCAGAGACCCTGTACCTCAGGCAGTGACAGCTAAACCCAGAGACCCTGTACCTCAGGCAGTTACAGCTAAACCCAGAGACCCTGTACCTCAGGCAGTTACAGCTAAACCCGGAGACCCTGTACCTCAGGCAGTTACAGCTAAACCCAGAGACCCTGTACCTCAGGCAGTGACAGCTAAACCCAGAGACCCTGTACCTCAGGCAGTTACAGCTAAACCCAGAGACCCTGTACCTCAGGCAGTGACAGCTAAACCCAGAGAACCTGTACCTCAGGCAGTTACAGCTAAACCCGGAGACCCTGTACCTCAGGCAGTGACAGCTAAACCCGGAGACCCTGTACCTCAGGCAGTTACAGCTAAACCCAGAGACCCTGTACCTCAGGCAGTTACAGCTAAACCCAGAGACCCTGTACCTCAGGCAGTGACAGCTAAACCCGGAGACCCTGTACCTCAGGCAGTTACAGCTAAACCCAGAGACCCTGTACCTCAGCCAGTTACACCTAAACCCGAAGACCCTGTACCTCAGGCAGTGACAGCTAAACCCAGAGACCCTGTACCTCAGGCAGTGACAGCTAAACCCGGAGACCCTGTACCTCAGCC
>CM053245.1:41734378-41871488 GCA_028583405.1 Pogonophryne albipinna
TTATAGCCCAACATTAGCCTCATTTAGCTTAGCGGTGTTGATGTGAAGTCATGTGACCGTGCTGTAGTTCCTTTATAACCCAACATTAGCCGCCTTTAGCTTAGCGGTGGTGACGTGAAGTCATGTGACCGTGCTGTAGTTCCTTTATAGCCCAACATTAACCGCCTTTAGCTTAGCGGTGGTGACATGAAGTCATGTGACCGTGCTGTAGTTCCTTTATAGCCCAACATTAACCGCCTTTAGCTTAGCGGTGGTGACGTGAAGTCATGTGACCGTGCTGTAGTTCCTTTATAGCCCAACATTAGCTTCCTTTAGCTTAGCGGTGGTGACGTGAAGTCATGTGACCGTGCTGTAGTTCCTTTATAGCCCAACATTAGCCTCATTTAGCTTAGCGGTGTTGATGTGAAGTCATGTGACCGTGCTGTAGTTCCTTTATAGCCCAACATTAGCCGCCTTTAGCTTAGCGGTGGTGATGTGAAGTCATGTGACCATGCTGTAGTTCCTTTATAGCCCAACATTAGCTTTTTAATTGCACACCATGACACACACTTGACTGTGTATTTTTTTCCAATTAACATTTTATTCATAGGATAATTTGAATTAGGAATGTCTTAAGGACGAATCCCATGCAGTCCGAGTCTGGAAATAATTTAAAAAAAGGATCTGACACCTGAGCATTTTGGTAAAAATCGTTATCGAGGTGTAAATGGTTTTGCTAACTTCCAATTTTCTTTTTTATTTGCGGTTCATGGGCTCATTTGCTTGTGTGACATTTAAGAAAATCACTTTTTAATATTGCCTTTAAAGCAAAAACACACTTCAGTTGTCTTTTAATTATCAAGCGAGGTATTTTGCTGACAAGTTTGACATTTAATTAAACACTGAGCACAGGTATAAAGTATAAAGACTGTGGTAAGCTTTTTAAGCTTTAACAGTCTTAAAAAAAGGGGGTTGCTAACAAGTGTCACAATGAGACGACTAAACGTCATCAATACCAACATTAGCCGCCTTTAGCTTAGCGGTGGTGACGTGAAGTCATGTGACCGTGCTGTAGTTCCTTTATAGCCCTACATTAGCCACATTAGCCACCTTTAGCTTAGCGGTGGTGACGTGAAGTCAGGTGACCGTGCTGTAGTTCCTTTATAGCCTAACATTAGCCTCCTTTAAGTTAGCGGTGGTGACATGAAGTCATGTGACCGTGCTGTAGTTCCTTTATCGCCCTACATTAGCCTCCTTTAGCTTAGCGGTGGTGACATGAAGTCATGTGACCGTGCTGTAGTTCCTTTATAGCCTAACATTAGCCACCTTTAGCTTAGCGGTGGTGACGTGAAGTCATGTGACCGTGCTGTAGTTCCTTTATAGCCTAACATTAGCCACCTTTAGCTTAGCGGTGGTGACGTGAAGTCATGTGACCGTGCTGTAGTTCCTTTATAGCCCAACATTAGCCACCTTTAGCTTAGCGGTGGTCCCATGAAGTCATGTGACCGTGCTGTAGTTCCTTTATAGCCCAACATTAGCCTCCTTTAAGTTAACGGTGGTGACATGAAGTCATGTGACCGTGCTGTAGTTCCTTTATCGCCCTACATTAGCCACCTTTAGCTTAGCGGTGGTGACATGAAGTCATGTGACCGTGCTGTAGTTCCTTTATAGCCTAACATTAGCCACCTTTAGCTTAGCGGTGGTGACGTGAAGTCATGTGACCGTGCTGTAGTTCCTTTATAGCCCAACATTAGCCACCTTTAGCTTAGCGGTGGTCCCATGAAGTCATGTGACCGTGCTGTAGTTCCTTTATAGCCCAACATTAGCCTCCTTTAGCTTAGCGGTGGTGACGTGAAGTCATGTGACCGTGCTGTAGTTCCTTTATAGCCCAACATTAGCCTCCTTTAGCTTAGCGGTGGTGACGTGAAGTCATGTGACCGTGCTGTAGTTCCTTTATAGCCCAACATTAGCCTCCTTTAGCTTAGCGGTGGTGACGTGAAGTCATGTGACCGTGCTGTAGTTCCTTTATAGCCCAACATTAGCCTCCTTTAGCTTAGCGGTGGTGATGTGAAGTCATGTGACCGTGCTGTAGTTCCTTTATAGCCCAACATTAGCCTCCTTTAGCTTAGCGGTGGTGATGTGAAGTCATGTGACCGTGCTGTAGTTCCTTTATAGCCCAACATTAGCCACCTTTAGCTTAGCGGTGGTGACGTGAAGTCATGTGACCGTGCTGTAGTTCCTTTATAGCCCAACATTAGCCACCTTTAGCTTAGCGGTGGTGACGTGAAGTCATGTGACCGTGCTGTGGTTCCTTTATAGCCCAACATTAGCCTCCTTTAGCTTAGGGGTGGTGACGTGAAGTCATGTGACCGTGCTGTAGTTCCTTTATAGCCCAACATTAGCCACCTTTAGCTTAGCGGTGGTGACGTGAAGTCATGTGACCGTGCTGTGGTTCCTTTATAGCCCAACATTAGCCACCTTTAGCTTAGCGGTGGTGACGTGAAGTAATGTGACCGTGCTGTAGTTCCTTTATAGCCCAACATAATTGAATCAAACATGTATGGAGGCAGGTTATCCTGATAATCCCAATGTCATGCCTGCCCTCCACGGCTCTTCCATCGTGTATTCCCCCCCCCTCTCCCTTTTGTTTATCAGCTAAACATCAGATCTTGGCTGCAGACGGATGTCCTGGCCTTGAAGCAGCTTTTACACTCCGATGCATTACGTTCATTGTCTGCCAAACATTACGCGTTACTAAACTCTGAGTGCATCAAGACCGTCTTTAACACAACCTCATCTCCACGATTGACCGGGAGCTTTCCTTTTTTTTTTTTTTAAAGTTATTGTAAATCAGAGTGCGGGGCCTGGACACGTAGTAGTTCTGTTTTATAAGCAGATGGAAGTGGAGGTCACACAGTTAAAAGCTTTTGGACGTTACAGTTGGCTCAGCGCGAGTCTCAGAGGCAGACAGGAGCG
The DNA here is from genome assembly GCA_028583405.1 of Pogonophryne albipinna. Classification (NCBI taxonomy): domain Eukaryota; kingdom Metazoa; phylum Chordata; class Actinopteri; order Perciformes; family Artedidraconidae; genus Pogonophryne; species Pogonophryne albipinna. Next base: position 41,737,334 of record CM053245.1, read on the forward strand.
TAGATGAATAATTCAGGAGTATAACGTTAACAAAAGGTATCTTTATTAGCCATTTTCTGTACAACAAAGGAGGAACACCGCCCTAATAATAGAGACATTAAAGATGGGGAACCTTGCACTGGATGGAGACGTTTAATTTAATATCAGGATACCAAAGGAATATTATTCTTGGGGCAAAATGTATAGCAATAAGACAAATTCATGCCAAATAATCAATTCAATCCATCCATGTGTTCCACTGTTATGCTTAATTTAAAAGGTGTTCACAAATGACACACTTTAAATTACTACATTTTACCTTAAAGGTCACCTATCATGCTATTTTTAGGCAATAGCATAGGTCTCAGATATATAAAAAACATGTCTATGAAGTGTTTTGCTAAAAATACCAAACAGATCATTCTAGCCATCCGTCTATCCCTCTATTTCGCTTCCTGTTTCAAAAGTGCTGATTTGGGTATAAAGCTTTAAAGAGGAGGGGTCTGAGCTCATGCGGGACCCGGCAGCTACTGTCTAAACTAAATGCTGCCGTGATGAAACGCCATATCATGGATTATCAAGGATTCTCTCTGAAACAGTCTGGAGCTCAAAGGCTTTCTCTCTTGCCGGTTATACCACAAGGTGAGTTCCTTTTTACTTCCTGCTTCTTCACACACATGCTCTCCAGTACAGGTTAGCTCTGAGTGTTAGCGATGCTAATGTAAACACCGACCATATTGCGTCCAAAACAGTCGGGCATTGTTTCTGATAGCAACGTTTCTGATTGGGCCGTGGGTCCACATTTCAGATATTACGTCGTATCGGACGCAAATCTGGATCAGCTCCGTTGTTCCCCCGTTTTCAGAGATTTGGGTACGGAGGAAAAGAGAGAGGGTTTTATTTTCTGACGCTGCGTGAGTTCCCTGACACACCGGGGACACATGTTGATGTATAAAAGACATCAAAAAGTGCACTTTGCATGATAGGTCCCCTTTAAGATATCCACATTATATGATATTAAAATGAGCAAAACATCAAAAATCCACATTTCAGAGGCAAAAAAAAGGTTTTTCTGACATTTGAGTGAAATAATTCAATTCTAATGAAAATTGTTAGTGATTATTTTCCTTCTGATCAACAACTCATTGCCCCCGTAAAAATCCGACATGATAGGATCATTTTTATGAGACAGAGCCCACTGAGAGTCAGTGAGCTCTAATATATTACATTATTTCCGGCTTAACGTCAACATAATGTATTTTGGTAATCAAAGGAAAAGCTAGACTCCGTAATTTTCTATATTTTCCCCTGGTGTCTTTGCTGAAGCCCTCAGAAGGACACTGTCATTCTGCAGTGTCTCGATGTTACAAGATGAATGTATTTTGGCATAAGGAGGACACACGTAGAGAACATCCCGTACACAAAGCTTTAAACTCACATGAAGCTGCTCATCATCTGTTTGGTGTCCTCTGAACTTCTGGAGTTTGCAAAGCTGATGAACGAGCAGTACACCGCGATCCAGGCACACCACTTCAGCTGAAACACACACGTTAAAAGGTTAGTCTATTATAATGTATTGTTCTTAATCATTTTCTCTCTGAGCTTTTATTTAAGTAATTGGTATGTAAGCTGAGATATATATATATATATAGAGATATCTTGCTACATGATTAAGGTGAGATTATTGCCACCCATGGAGAGATGGATGTTACATGTGCAGTAGGGATGCTCCGATCGCCAATTTCGGGGCCGATCGCCGGAATCAGTATCGGCTAGGGATGTAACGATATACCGAATATCGCGGTAAATAAACGTCCCAATACCGTCGTGAGACTGACAACATCTCAAAAAAATAAATTTTAAACACTTTTTTTTGTTTTAAACCTTTATTTAACCAGATGGTCCCATTGAGATAATCGATCTCTTTTTCAAGAGAGACCTGTCCAACATGGCAGCAAGTAGGTTACAACATGAACATAAAACAACAGAACACAAAAGGACATCGTATTTATATGGGGGTTATTCCCTATCTTTATTCAAGAGCGTGGTATTTAAATTTGAGAGCATACTTTATGTATTTATTTCCCTCACCCTGTCCTCGCACTCAAATAGTGCCTGCTTGCACTTTGCTCTGCTTCTGCTCAAACTGTACGCTTGCACTCAGATATATTGCTGCTTACAGATTTGTTCTGCTCTCAGATTTATTCTGTGCGCGCTCGAAACTTTTGTGCAACAATCCTGTCAAAATCCCTCAACCAATAGGAGGCCAGGTGTCCTTGCGGGTGCGTTCGCTTCACTTATTACAGCGTCCCGTAAGGGCGGTTACTCTTTGGTTTATAAACTCCCACCCTCCACGGCTTTATAACATAGCATGTACTGTTCACGAGAGAGCACGCTCGTGAACTGTCAACGGGGGGGGGGCGGTGTTATGCCGTGTGTGCATGATGCACCTCGCGGGAGCGCGCACAGCGTAAAGCAAAACCTCCCAGACATGTATTGATCTGTACGGCAAAGTACGGTTTGGAAACTATATCATTACCTTTGGGAGGGCATGCATAACACGGCATAACACCAGAGCCTCGCTGCGGGGAAACGTTGGCGCTGTTCCGAGTTTGTTCTAATCTGTCAAAATGACAGACTGCTTTCAGATTTTTCCGTCATTATTAAATAAAATATTCGGTTAACGCGACCACTGCTGTCCCAGCAACATCAGTACCAGCAACATCAGTACCAGCAACATCAGTACCAGCAACATCAGGACCAGCAACATCAGTACCAGCAACATCAGTACCAGCAACATCAGTACCAAGCGAGAGAGTTGTTTCCAGAGCAGGGGATATTGTAAATGCCCAAACATCCCAGCTTATAAATACCTGGAAATGTGGACATGCTCATATTCCTAAAAACCTGTCTGATGATGCGGAGTGAGTGACTCGTGAGTTTGAGTTGAGTTACTTGAAAACTAAAGTGAAACTTGATTTATTTTATTGCAGGGTCTGATTATTAAATGTTTATTTGTGAGATGCAGTGGCACAAAGAAAATGCCTACTTTGTTTGGTAGTACTATAGGTACAAAAACACTGGTTTTCTTGTTCCAGTCTGTTACTGTCACTTTGTTTTTGACACTACTGCTATCCTACTAAAATGCTGTACAAATCAGATTTATTATTTAATAAAGAAACATTTTCCGAGTAAAACATTATTATTATTTTTATTTATTATTCAATATCGCGATAAATACCGTACCGTGGACTTGTTATCGCGATATTACCGTACCGTGAGTTTTTGGTATCGTTACATCCCTAGTATCGGCCGATAGCGATCGCCGATCCGATCGAGTGGGCGGGGCCTAAATGGAAGATTTAAACATCACTTTAAATCTTCCATTTAAAGTGATGTTTAAAACTCAGTTAATGCTCATTCACTGGAGCTTCCACAAACAACAATCAACTTAATTATTACATTCAAATGATGTACATTATTCAAGTTTACATTCACTTTGGAGAATAACACGGGAGAAATTAGCGGAAGCGCTCTCTTTTCCTCTCTCCCCCTCTCTCCCCCCTCTCTCCCCCTCTCTCTCTCCCTCTCTCTCTCCCCCTCTCTCTCCCCTGACAGCCTGTCAGTATCTCATGCAGCTCACTGATCCAGTAATGAATGACCCGACAGTGAAGAATAAATATATTTATAATGACTAGTTTAGCTTGTTCCAGAGGTAGATCAAATAGCTAAGTGTGTTAGGTCTAACTCTTGTGTGTTTCGCTCACCGGTCCGGCTGGCGGAGCTGCAGGATTTCTGCTTCACACACGTTGCATACCGCTATTTTACTGTCTTTTTCGGACACCTTAAAATACTGCCAGACCGGTGAAGCCACTTTGTCAGCTTGTTTTGCCACACAGAGAAAAGTGTCATGTATTTTACGTCATGCGATCGGCTCTCGCGATCGGCGTGTTTAGAGAGCACCGATCGATCGGTAGAGAGTGAGTATCGGCCGATCTCGATCGGTGACCGATCGATCGGAGCATCCCTAATGTGCAGTAACTCATCTGCACACATGAGTACGTATGCGGGTGCATGTTATGTCTGAATGTTTACAAAAATGACAATAAAAAGAGTATTACAAAAATAAAAGATTGGTCAGTTAAAAGATAAACCGTATATCTGTTTAACATCAGATGCTCTGCTCGTTAGAAAACACAAACAGAAAGACGGACTGTATTAACAAATGACGAATACATGTAAAAGGGAGTTGGGAAAGATGATGCAAGACCTACTGAATTAATGAGTAGACGACCTTCAATTCAAAGCGGTGTCATTTGAAAACATGCATGTACCCTGGCCGGTATACAGAAGCGCATAACGTGGTGTGCCATCCATACACACTTCCCCAAAAGGTTAAAAGCACTCAAGAAAAAGCTGTTGTTGAATGCAAAGGGCTGCTCTGATACTCCTGATATCCATAGAGATTAATTTAGGGGTCTTTTTATTCAACGCCTTGTAAAACATCCACTTTTTGGAGTAATGCAGTGACAGAAAACCCCATGGACAGCTTTACCTAAATAAAGTCTCAGATATTTACAGAGGTTAACGACCCGTCCACACGACGGCGTGCGTTGAAGCTTCAACGCTTCTGCCCATTCACTTTGAATGGGGTGACGTCACGCTTTGCCGAACTGCATTGTGGTTCCGTCGCTCACTTAAAAAAGTAGAGCAATGTTCAACTTTTGAAGCTTCAACGGAAGCGTCAGCCAATCAAATCATATGCCAGTACAAGCTCTAGCCAATCAAACCGCGTGCTTGTGTGTCCGGGGCAGGAGATTCATGTGATTGGCTGTTGGTCGAGTTTCAGACACGCCCACCGGCAAGCTTCAACGCACGCCGCCGTGTGGACGCTGCGTAAGGATTTATGCAGCGGTGGAAGAAGTATTCAGATGCTTTACTCGATTGTCTGTTTGCCAGCTCATGGGAAATGATGAGTACCCCAACGTTTTATCTTATGAATGTATAGTATGTGTCCCCTGCACATAGAAACTATCGAATGCTAACTTGTTTGTGTTGGGAAATGTACATAATTAGCATACATTGTATTATATAGCATATACAGAAAATAGTGAAGAAATTGCTTGGACGATTTGGACCATATTGGATTGGTTTTGGAGGTTATTGAATCAATTTCTGACATTTTCAGCATCAAAAATGGCAGTTTTAACCAGATAGCGGCCATAATTGTACTCTCGTAGGCGTATTTTTATGAATGTTGGTTCGATTTTAAAGTTTTAGGGGACTTAAAACTGCCATTTTTGATCCTACAAATGTCAGAAATGAATTTAACATCCGTAATAACCTCCAAAACCACCCCAAAAGTGTCCAAACCATTTTTGAGCCATTGTTTGCACTTACAATAATGTAACTAAAGTACTAGAGTCAATGTACTTAGTTATTTCCCACCTCTGGATTTATGCTATTTGGTTATTGGTTAATGGACAGGCAATCAATTAAACAAATGACCCCTATTGGAGCGGGAGGCCACAGGGGCCGTCTCCTCTTTGTTCCCTTCATTGTGTCCTCAGCGCTGAAAGTCAAAAGACGCCCTTCATCCTTTCATCTGGAAAGGTGAGTTTACCTTTCATCTTCCAAATGGAGCGATTGGGCCGGACCGAGGTCTACAGCCCTTTAGTGCACACACACACACACACACACACACACACACACACACACACACACACACACACACACACACACACACACACACACACACACACACACACACACACACACACACACACACACACACACACACACACACACACACACACACACACACACACACACACACACACACACACACACACACACACACACACACACACACACACACACACACACACACACACACACACACACACACACACACACACACACACACACACACACACACACACACACACACACACACACACACGATGACAGACTTACAGTGTGTGTGTGTGTGTGTGTGTGTGTGTGTTAATGGTCACTCTTTATCTTCAATTGACACCATTAACATCAAAACCAGTACTGATCATGAACTGATTCTAATTGTGCTTTTTAAAATGGGAACTCATTAATTCAATCTTTATTGATAATCCATAGATCATTGAGAGGCTACCTTCATTGATAAAAACATTGGGTCGATTACAAATAAAAGCAAAAACAACAACAACAAAGAGAAATACAAACCCTAAAGAGACAATGCCATTATAAGAACAGTAGAAGCCATAAAAACGTTGGATTAGGGAAAGTCATTTGACAGATACATTCAGATATTTAAGGTACAAGAAAAGAATAGAAACTCAATAATCGTGTGTGTGTGTGTGTGTGTGTGTGTGTGTGTGTGTGTGTGTGGTGTATGTGTGTGAACCCCCGGGAGTCCCTGCAGTATAACAGCGAGGTTGTTTCTGTCTCTGTCCTTAAATGAGGTTAGCCTGTATCAAACCTCTGCGATATTTGATCCCCTGTGTGTGTGTGTGTGTGTGTGTGTGTGTGTGTGTGTGTGTGTGTGTGTGTGTGTGTGTGTGTGTGTGTGTGTGTGTCACCTTGAGCATCAGTCCACACATGCTGAAGATCATGCCGAGCAGGTTCATGTAGTCGGGAGTGGGGTCCTCCAGAGTGGGATTGGACTCTGTGCTGGGAGCCTTGTACCTGCGTATACAGACATTCAAACTGAATCTAACAAGCATTCCTTTATTCATGCACTGTTACCACAATGATCATATGTGACTTTTACAGTTAAGAGCTGCAGCGAGTAGTCGACGTATCAATTAGTCAATCAGCAGAAGAAAAATCGCAAACAAAACATTTTTAATCGTCAAAGGAATGGACAGAAAAAGGCTGTTTCCCGCCTCTAAAATATGGAGATTCCCTGCTTTTTTCCTCATATTGATCTGAATAATTTGGAAAAGCAAGAAGTCACTCAAAGACATTTCCGACTTTGAGGGATGGACAAGAACTAAACAATTAATCTAGAAATGATTTGACGGATGATAACTGTCAATTAAAGCATTGCTCTCCTGCTACAACATCATCCATTGTTCTGGCAAGACCATCATATAACCTGGCTGCAAGGATGTACTGTCCTTCACTTTAAAGACAGTTAGGAGAAGATATTAGGATCAGATTGTATTTATTTGTCGTCACATTCAGGTAGATAAGACATTACATTGCATTTAGCTGACGCTTTTATCCAAAGCGACTTACAATAAGTACATTCGACCAGGAAGACACAACCTTGAAGAAAACAGAATCATAAAGTACAGGTTTCATAGAGCCAAACATTTCAAGTGCTACTCAACTGGCTATAGATAAGCCAGTCCTTTATTAGTATACAAGTGCTCTGACACACACACACACACACACACACACACACACACACACACACACACACACACACACACACACACACACACACACACACACACACACACACACACACACACACACACACACACACACACACACACACACACACACACACACACACACACACACACACACACACACACACACACACACACACACACACACACACACACACACACACACACACACACACACACACACACACACACACACACACACACACACACACACACACACACACACACACACACACACTTAGTTAAAGCTGTGTGTGTCTGAGTGTGCTGCAGAGGAGAAACAGCAGTGCCCTTAGATGAGAGGGGATAGACCTTGCTAAGTGTGTGTGGGTGGGTGGGTGTGTGTGTGTGTGTGTGTGTGTGTGTGTGTGTGTGTGTGTGTGTGTGTTTCTAAAGTACCTGTTCTGGTGGCTTTACAATATAAAATAACACAATGAGAGTAAAATAATAAAACAATAATTAAAAACAAGTTAAAAAGCACAGTACCTAGAAACCTAAAAACACATAAAAATGTTATGTTCCACTATTATTAAAAGCCAGTGCAAAGAGGTGAGTTTTTTTAGCTGAGATTTCAAAGTAAGGAGCAGGAGTGTTCATCTAATAAAAACAAGTGTAACACTAGAACGAAGTGTGGTAGATAACAGCAGTACTACCATCAATTGCACAGATAGACGTGTCTGCCCTTATGCTTCAATATCAGTGTTCATTCTGTAAAGAAAGATCAACGCTTAATGACATTAGATGCAGTAGAGGTTAAGAATCTGTCTATCGCCCTAAAACAGCGAGAGGCCTTCAGCAAACTGTTGACATAACACTGGAGGCACACTATTGATAAAGATCTCCATTCACTGAAAACTAAGAGACTAATAAACCAAACTGTGAGAATGTTTAGCAGCAGGTTAACTACTGTTGTCTGTATATATGTCAATAGACAGTGGTTTGTTGTATTATCCTGCCACTAAAATGCTATGTGGCACCAACAAAAAAGAAACCCAAAAGAGTGAATTACTAACTAACCATCATGAGCTAAGTGTTGTGGAGCTGCAGAGGTATATAGATATTATTGTTGGCACATATCCTTTCAAGAATGTCATGTTTAAATACATCTTTCAATGATAATAAGAATCCCTTCAATATATCAGTCAAAAATAATTGGCTTTTTTTCCAAATAAAGTATATATTTCTAAACAACCCAAATACAAAATTATGAGCTATTAAGTGATATATTAAAACACTAACAGCTGTCTTGATATTAATCCATTATCATATTGTTGTAGCTTAATGTATGGGTATTTGGTAGTGTGTAAATGCCACCTCTATATCAGCTAATTGCTAATCCCTTTTAACTCATGACAGTGTTAAAGGTAAGCTAGTTAGCTGTTAGCTTACCGTTGAACAAGCCATCAAATCCATCAAAAAACGGATTGTTTCGGTTTCAAAAACTCACCTTAAAATCTTGGCTGGTCTCCTCAGGTCTGACATGTTGTTGGAAGACATGATGAATCACAATAAGATGTTTTTTTACGAGGAAATGTAAACTCCAGTTAGCGACTGACAGCTGATCGGCTTCACTACGAGAGGAGTAAAAGGGGGGGACGTCACTTCCGGGGGTTTTCATCTTCTTCGTTTCTAGGATTTTTGGCAGATTGCAAACAACTTTAAGGTGCATACCGCCACCTACTGTACAAGAGTGTGTATCACCATATCATCCTATCAGCACTTGTGGAATTATACCACTGTGTTTACGTTGTTTTAAATTATTCCAAACAATCCTGTTTCACTCAAATACTTAAGAATGGCCTTCCTGGTAGCTCTTACCCCCTCACCTTCTGTTCCCAGTGTCCCCATCAGGCTCCACTCCCTTCCTGGTAGCTCTTACCCCCTCACCTTCTGTTCCCAGTGTCCCCATCAGGCTCCACTCCCTTCCTGCCTCTCTGACCCTTTCCCCTCTAAGTTTTGTATGTTGCAGAGTAATATGATGTGTTCAACATTTTCTTTCACTCCACACATTCTTCAACTTTCCTTTTCCCATTAAAATCAATCAATCAATCAATCAATCAATCAATCAATCAATCAATGTTTATTTATATAGCCCAATATCACAAATGTTACATTTGTCTCAGTGGACTTCACAGTTTGTACAAAATATCAGTATGACAATACGACACCCTCTGTCCTTAAACCCTCTGTCCTTAGACCCTCACATCGTATAAGGAAAAACTTCCGGAGAAAACCCACAGTTTAAAGGGAAAAATGGGAGAAACCTCAGGGAGAGCAACAGAGGAGGGATCCCTCTCCCAGGACGGACAGACGTGCAATAGATGCCGTGTGTAAATTGAAAAGATAATACATTTACAACATAGGTAGTCCAAATGTTTGGAAATGCATGTGTGTATAATAGGAAGATGAATCCACGAGGATATCCATCCAGGACCTATGATCCAGGACCACAGCCACGACTCAAGATCCAGGGCTCGCGATGCAGGACACAGGACCGCAGGATCATCCATGACTCCGGATCCCAGCGTATATAGACACCAAAAGAAAGACATTTGGGGAAGCTGGGTTAATGGGAACATGAGAGTACACAGGTATAGACAGAGAGAAGGAAGAAGTAAGATGTCCCCCGACAAACTAAGCCTATATCAGCAAAACTAGGGGCTGAATCTAATCAGCCCTAACTATAAGCTTTATCAAAAAGGAAGGTCTTAAGCGCACTCTTAAAAACGGATAGGGTGTCTGCCGCCCGAACACAAACTGGAAGCTGATTCCACAAATGTGGAGCTTGATATGAAAAGGCTCTGGCTCCCATTGTACTTTTAGAGACTCTAGGAACAACCAACAACCCTGCATTCTTGGAACGCATTGCCCTAGTAGGACAGTAGGGTATAATGAGTTCTTTAAGGTAAGATGGCGCCTGCCCATTAAGGGCTTTGTAGGCGAGAAGAAGAATTTTAAATTCTATCCTGTGTTCTATAGGGAGCCAGTGTAAGGCAGCCAGAACAGGAGTAAAAACATTGTGCCGTTTAATCCTGTATGATCCAGTCTGAGTCTAGTGATGGTGATATCCTCCCATCTGTTCCTTTTTGTATAGATCTTTGTTATGACTGATTGCTGTACCTTGTGGCATCTCCTCCCTTCCTGATATTCCTCCCACCTTTTCTGCCATATTTCCATACCCTTCTTCTTAATTATTGCTTTTCCTTCTCCTTTTCCAAGTGAAACTGGTATTGCTATTTCCTTTTGTTACGCATCTTTTGCTAACTTATCAGCATGCTCATTCCCCTGAACCCCCTCATGTGCAGGCACCCAGCATAACTGCACATCTATCCCCCTCCTCTGAAGTCTCAGTAAGCAGTGGTTAAGTTCAATGATTACTCTACGGCTGTGACTTGATCATCCTTTCTGATCAACATCCATTCCCATCATTGGTCTGTGGCTGAGAGGAAGAGCAGTTATCATGTTGATTTATCCTATAGTGCTGCTTGTTAAATGTGTGCGTTATCTCACTGCTAAAGAGCTTCAAAATGAAAGAGTTTTAGGTAGAAGCAAAAGCTTTTTTGAACCTGTAAAGACTGTAAAGATAGAAATGTTGGTGAGGAGGTCCGTGTTCATATTATGGACCAAACTTGGATTTAAACATCTCCGACATTAAATGGAGAGCCAGCCAGCTATAGTTATTAACCAAGACACTGGTGAGGATTTTTCAAAGGTATTTATTATGTGGAATAAAAAAAAACAATTTGACGAGACTTGTCATATCAACAACTCTGCATATAACAAATAAGCATGTAGTTGAAGCAGTACTATAGAGCACCTGACCATCAGCTGGTCTTGACAACAAATCATGTTTGACACTTCACATTCTTCTAAACCTACAAGCTGTTGCTACTGAAAACTGACAATAAAAGCTTTAAGAGTTGAAGGTGAATATATCCACACATCCTGCACAGCCTCGCTCTCCACAGGGACATTTCAACGTCCTTCTTCTTTGTTTCCATCAGGTGAGCATCTGAAGAAAATCACAGAGACTTTGTGTAAAGTTACAGCTGGAACTGTGACTCTAAATGTGGAGTGGGCCTGTTTGATCTGATGCAGGAGGCTCTAACCTGACTGGACTTCACACCATGTCTCCCTGCTCCTCTGTGTCTTCTGTCTGTGCTGCAGTGTGTGAGTCGTTCTCATACTCAGAGATAGAGGCCAACTGATGAAGAGAGAGAAGACAACATTAGACCCTCGTTCATGAAACCTGCATATACTTTAAGATTTTATAAAAATAAATTCATATTTTAAAGTTGATGCCAATTATTTCTTGGCTAAATTCATTACTGGTTTCAACTCAGGAAGTTGTCTTTAAACACAAGTTCTCTTCACATTGCATTTATGAGCCACAGTATAGCTTTGACGAAGGGGAAATGTTGTCAATAGGTTCGCTCTCTCTCACCTCTATCTCTTCAGGTTCAGGTGCTTCAGTGGTGGAGCGCAGAGCTTTCTTCTTCCTGGATTAAGGACAACAACAAATACAGATTTGATTTCATAACAGTAAACTAAAACACGTAAGAATGATGCATAAACTGATGAAATATATTGTTTTACCTCATCCACAGACTCAGGAGAAGCGCAAGAATCAGAATCAAGACCCCCAGAGTCGTCCCGATGATATTCACTATCATTGTTGAACTCCCTAGAAACATGAACACATATGTGATACTTCTAACTATAGATTGATAAATCACATTGTCAGTGTGATCCACCTCTGACACCATGGAGGTTCCTCCCTGAACACTGACATTTTGAATATGCTTGGGTTGCTTCATATTACAAAGTGAATCAGGTCTGGTGAATGTGGAGAACTTACCTGTTCCAACACTCAGATGAAAGGTGGAGTTACTACGTCCTAACTTGTTCTGGGCTCCACAGGAATAATTCCCACTGTGTTCAGCTCTGAAGTGAGTGATGGTGAAGATCTGTCCTGAAGCTTTTGGAGAGTCTTCATTCTCCTTGTACCAGGTGTAGTTAGCTGCTGGGTTAGCATCACTGCTACAGGTCAGAGTCACTGAACTGCCCTCCTCTATCTCAGCAGAGGGACTCACTGACACAGAGGGGAGCTTTGGAGAGTCTGAAAGAAATACAATAAATCAACAGAAATTAGTAAAAATAGATCATGTTGAATTGAAAAGGAAAATCGTTATCTGTGTGAGCATCTGACTTTCGAAGTGTTTTTTGACAAGTATAGAGCTAAAGACAACAATTATGTTGTATATATATATTTCGTTCTCTGCATTACTTCTGGTTTGAATACCCTGAACATACAGTACGTGCAGATTTGATTATCGGCGATTCCATAGCCAGGAATGTGCGTTTTTTTAATGCATCAACACACTGCCTCCCCGGTGTCATGACATCCGACCAGGCCCGGACTGGCCATCGGGAGGACCGGGAGGTTTCCCGATGGCCTGGCCTGTTAAGTGGCCTGCTGGCCTGAGGATTTTTTTTTTTAATGTATATTGTGAACGCAACGCTGCGCAAATGTGGGTCTGACTCTGCCTCACAGAGGGTGACTACATGATGTGGCCTGCCGACATGGCCACTTTCATACAGGTCATACTAATGCCCTCGATTGGTCTCGTGTCATTCAAGCTCGGGAGTGTATGTGTGGCGCGAGCGAGAGAGAAAGCGCGCTCACCGGTTACGTGTATTGTTGTTGTTAGCATCTGATGCTCGCTAGCTGCTCTAACGGATATAATGAGCTGTCAACAAGGTGTAGGAGAGTCCTCTACTGTCAGACTGAGACAACTTGAGGAATCTGCTCTGTGGCAGTATAAATCGACGACTCTGCGTTCTTGACTTTTGCTACACTTCTTCCGATAAATGTGTCGCAAAAGTAATTTTCACCTGTAGATGTGGGGGGAGGGAGGGGGGTTGGAGCGAAGGGGCGGAGCTATCAGAACAACGAGGCTTGGGTCAGTCACACAGTCACAGCCACAGTCAGGTCGAACCGGATGACTGCGGGGCTAACGGCCTGACATGGCGCGTCAATCAACGGTAAGTTTTGCCCATTACTTTGAATATTATTATTGTGATTGAGGATTAAATCCGCTTTGAAGACCACCGTTTTATATCGTGCAGTTTAGCGGCAAAAATAACGTCAGTTAGCCAGCTAACGCTAGCTTTGTTGAGTTTATGCTAGTGGTTGTAGTCTACAGCAGTAATAACCGTTGATAACCGTTTATGAAAATAAAACCAATTGAACTGTACTGAAATAATGACACATTTTATAATTGTCTTGGGCTCCTGCTGTGTTTTTAAAGCCTTTGTAAATTATCCATGCTATTTAGCTAACGTCGAAGTAGTGTATGTGAAATCAACCTCACAATAAGATGTGTGTATATTACAATTATTAATGTCATATTTCAAGATGATTACTTAGATATTACAATATGGTTCGTTGAGCTGGAGTTCATTATTGAGCTTACACGTTAACGTCACAGTCATGGCCGTATCCACCATTGAGGTCACAGAGGTCCGGACCTCAGTAATATTTTTCGAGCTGTGTAACAAAACTTGTGAAATAATTGCACTAAACGGGATTCTTTGTAGTACTTCCAATTACTGACGATGGGGGCGCTGCATAACTACGTAGCCTCTATTAAAGCAAACAGAAGAAGACGACATGTATCAAACATAGGCCCTTTCTCATTTCATCAAATCCCCCTCCTCGACTCCTCGGTCCTCCGGTAGTGACCCAGAAATGAATTTCAGCGCGCCATGTTGAAGGACATCTAATTTCTCTAAATGCACTTCGAGGACCGAGCATCGAGCATCGAGGAGGCTCTCTGGAGGAGCTCTAACCGAGGATACACTGATGGGTCCTCCACGGTCCTCCACGGCTCCTTCGTGGATGCATTTCCGGCAACAGAGATGTTTCAAAGAGTCGTGACGCACGGCCGGACTTATCTCAGCCAATGACAGCTCTGCATGCATCCCCTGGATATTATTTTATTAACTGCTTTCATCGCAACGCGATGTTTCCAGTGAGAACAGCTGTGAGGTACGTGCAGAAAGCAGAGCAGTGTGTAAAATATATATCACTCAGTAGAACAGGCCTACTCTCTTTATTTGCTTTAGTTTAGTAGATATCTACAAACAAAGAGTCGACATTTTTCTAAAACCATTTAGTGCTTCACAATAGCTGTAGCCTGTTTTAGGAGCTGTATGTGCGTGTGTGTGGTGTAGGTGTGTGTGGTACAGTGTGTGCGTAGATGCAGCGGACAGACAGGTCCCAGTTGGTTTGGTGTCCTCTGCTTACTTTTAATACTTGTAAATAAAACTTTTGGCCCCTAATTTATTTTCCTCATTGTTGCGACCAGAGAGGGGGGGGGGGATATATCCAGTCTCTGATAGTGTTACGTTATTATGAGAGTGCTCTGTTTGATTCTGAAATTGTATATATTTATATAAATATATACATATATATTAATGCTGTCAAAATTATCGCGTTAACGGCGGTAATTAATTTTTTGAATTAATTGCGTTAAAATATTTAACGCATGTGCAGAATGGCCCGCCCCATACATCCCACCAGTGGCAGCGCCAGGGTATGGCTGGGGAAGGCTACACCCATACCAAGAAATGGCTTAGCCCCAAATAAAGTCCACCAACTCGCGCGGAGTAAATTGCACAGACGGCAGTTATTAAGATTGATTTCAGTAGCCACTTGTCTGGAAATACCGAAGACCAGAAACGGTTTTGAAAGCTTTTGTCACGTAGTGATCGTCTTCTCAATAGAACATCTTTGATAATGTCTTCTGGCCAATCAGAATCAAGATAACGGCGTGGTGTTGTTGCAGGAAGTCCTGACGGAGAATACTTTTGCTGTAGTACAGGGGTGCACATAACTGGTACGCAGGTTATGTGCGTAATCTGAAATGTGTACCGTCACATGTGTCACAAAGCGTATTTGCTTACCGACATACTTGTGAAGCTTTTCCAGAAGGCGGTTAGATCACCGGACGACAGAGTCGGTCTCCGTGTGCACAGACAGGGCTGCTGTTAACGTCGGTCTGTACAACGGAATTGTGCCAAAACTACGTCAACCGGCTGCGGAGGGAGACTCTTTTCCCCCCCCCCCCCCCCCCTTCACTGGAGAACTGCGCTAAAACAGCTGATCACAACGTTCACACTCTGTGGTCACGAAGTACTCCACTAGCCCCCCGTCGACTTTCCTGAAGTACTCCCCAGTTGATAGAAATCAACACGTAATGAATTAAGACCCCACGGTTTGATGATTGATAGGTGTGTGGGCTGTCTTTCATTTTGACATGCAGAAAAATGTTATAATAAACATAGATACTGTATGTTAAATGGATATATCCGCCTTCTTTCATTTATCTTTCCATTCCCACAACAATATACATAAAGAAATGGCATATTTTGGACATAGTTCGAATGGTGATTAATCATGATTAATTAATTTTTAAGCTGTGATTAATCTGATTAAAAATTGTAATCGTTTGACAGCCCTAATATATATATATGTGTGTGTGTGTCCGCATCTGTAGCCTGTTATTGTCTCATTATACCGCACTGTGAATGAATCAAAGTAATATAAGTCATCATGAATACATCTGTCCATCAGACAGAGTTCTCATTTCTCTAACCGCCTGCTGCTTCCCCTCCTCTCTCCTCGGTTCCCCTCCTCGGCTCCTCCGCTCGCATCTCCTGTGGGCGGGACTAAGTATCGAGGATAGGAGTCGAGGAGGGGAGTCGAGGAGGGGAGTTAGAGAAATGAGAAAGGGCCATAGACTGGTATCAACCGGTATCAACAAACCACCGCAGCCCGGACTTGAACCGGAGCAGCGAAGGAGTGATGAGGTATCTAGAGATCTGAGTCCAGCGGGCTGCTTGTGTTTCTGTTCATCAGGACATCATATGACCAGCAGATCCTGTGTGAACGCTCTACGTTAGTCAGTGGACGTCCGACAACATGCACACTAACTTATATTGCAGCTATAGGCTATACTTTGGTTTAAATAGCGTGAATAAACTAGCTAGAGAGCTAAAGTTAATTACATTCATCCAATGTCAGAAGGATTACCTTTTAACAAACGTTGTAATGCTTTTCTTTCATTTCAATTTGAGTAAACATTGAAGATATAACATTGTATTGTTTTCTTTTTACACTGACTCAGATATAATGAAAAGACTACGTCAGTCGAAGCTCAGCTTTGGTACGGAAGAGACAGGACAGGCAGAGAGAGAAAGTGATGGAAGTCAGGGAGGAACTGCAGGTACAGTCACACAAAAGAATGTAGGCTTAATAACCCCATCTATCTATCTATAACAATAGTCTTCATTTACAATAGGCATAATTGTAAAACAACATACATCTATTGCAGTTATGATGTCATAACATACAATTGTATAAAACACAATTTGCTTACATCTTTGTTCTCTTTTGAGAATCAAACAAAACAGATTTAAATAAAACAAAAAGTGCAAACAAACAAGTGAAATTAACTAAATGGCTGAGTTGCTTTTAATTCACTGGCAGGAGCGACAAGTGAGGAGGAGCAAAAAGTGAAAAACGAGGGAGAGATTGAACAAAGAGAAAGAGTAGAGGAGAGAGAGAGTAGAGGACAGAAAGAGTAGAGGACAGAAAGAGGACAGAGAGAGTAAAGAACAGGAAGAGAGGCTGCAGGTTATGGAAAGGAGAAAGACATGAAAATGAATGTTGACAATGTGTTGTGATCATTTTAGCCTCTTCTGCATGTGCAGATCATTAATAGTAATAATCAACTGATTCTTATGTATTACACTTTCAAAAATAATTGATGCTGACATTGTCAGCCCACTGACATAGTTTGAAATCAATATATTGTCCAATGTGTGACCCCCCACAGGACTTCAAAAGCACCTAAGTAGATCATGAAAATCCCAAAAATACCCCCCGAACCCCCCTAACATGTTTGGACCTCGGTATTTAGGAAATCCTGGATACGGCCCTGGTCACAGTCATCTGAAGAACGAACCCAAACCTTGTTGTTTTTATTGATTGCATTACCAAAAGGGAATATCACGTCTCATCATCGTGGGTAGCGAGACCATTCACTTTAGAAACACATTTCTCAAGTCAGAAACTATAGAAATGATCCCTGAAAGTCTTGTGTGCTGTATATTTAAATGATGCATTGTAGTAGCACTGTAAAATTGGGTTGAAAAATCAACAAAACTATAACAATATTGTCCAGCCCTACCCTGAAAGAATGTTCACATTGTGTTTAGCGAGGCTAATAGCCCTATGAGTTCATGACTTTAGGCTCCAGAAGCTCTTGACTGACAGGAATCTTCATGTCAATTTGTGATTTACCAACATCTAGCTCAGGTTACTGAGCTTCACTGAAGTGCAGGAGTTTGGTTGGCTTTTGAAGAAAATATGGTTTGAGTCACTGGTGTGAATTCAGTTAAGAATTAGAAAATTGGAACATTTAATTCCCAATTAAATAATTTGACATGGCTTAATTAACCAAGTCACATGTCGTATGCATCATGAAGACAATCGCTTCAGCTTAGATTTCACAGACTGAACGCTGATTCTATTTTTATATAGAGCTTTTTTCATGGGTTCAGATTATCCCAAAACTAGGTATACAATGTGAACACCCTTTAAAACCTTTCATATCTACCAGCTGAAACCCCACATTCATGATCACTATGTTGTACTGTTTTCCTGTCCTCTGCCAGTTAAATGAACCTGGAAGAGGACAGAAAAACGATGTCTTTTAGATACATGTAGAAAACATGTAAACAGGGAAAGCAAAGATGGCATGAATGAACATACAATGAAAATAAACATGCATTGTTTGGATCAGGTAAAAAAAGTAATAACAAATAAAAAGGACCAGTAAAAAAATCAAACCAAATTGCTGTCCTACTGTTCAGTGGCAGTCAGTTCGTCAGTCCGTCAGTAGTATTGGTTGCTGTATGTTGAATCTGTCCATTGTAGGCACAAATCAAAACTGTCAACGTTCAGTGTGAGGACGTAAGGGCGGTAAGATGGTGACCTTTGACATGTCCAATCGCTGTAGAAGTGCTGCTTCCAGTTTCCTTTAGCAACATGGAGGGGGAGAGTCTTAAAGAAAAAAGGTGAAAAGACGTTACCCCTCACATTCCTGTAGTTGTTAATACAGTTAGATATTGTATCAAGCGAGTACAAAAATGTGTTACCTTCACAGCTTAAGGAGGAACGTTCACTCTGACAGGGATGACTGATCTGTGGCAGTTTGGTTCCCTGCAACAGTTCATCTGATCACTGCCAAAGGATCAACAGGATGCAGGTCCTGCTGTACTGAGCTGTGCACAGCAGTGGATACACATATGGGGATGTGGAGGTAGTCAATGCAGATATCTTGAACACTGCTGAAGGGCAAAACATCTTCTCACACAGAAGTTTAGGACTGCTGCAGGATGGTCAGCTTCTTCGGTGTTTGTTTCTGTCTGTGCAGTCCTGAGTGTCTTCACTGCGAAATGTTGGAATCACAGTGGAGCAAGACCTGATGGAAGAAGTGAATACATGAGTGAACACAACATTACTTTAAAACATTACATAAGCACAAATTAAATTAGAAGACAATACCTTTTGCTCTGTTGTGAAGAATCTTCACCACTGCCTGCATTGAGGGGGAACACATTTATCTGTGGTCCAGCAGTGATTAGTCCACTGTGGTTGAACAGTTAAGCTGCTGCCACTGTTGTAGCTTGCATGTCTTGGTTTTACGAGATGATCCAGTATCTCAGCACCAGAGAGAAGACAAGGCTGAGGCAGGCAGGAGATATCTCATCCTCTTCTTTGAAGAATTGGGATGAGAAGGAAGTAGAAGGTGTCTCTGTGTGGTCCAGCGGTGACTGGTCCACTGTGGTTGAACAGTTAAGCTGCTGCCACTGTTGCAGCATGCATGTCTTGGTTGTTGTGAGCAGTCAACAGATAAGCTGCTGTTGCTGCAGTTGTCAGTTGTTGTGAGTCGATCCTCACGGTGCTGAAGGAGATGAGGACAAAGCTGGCAGGTGCCGTCACAGAGGAAACTGACTAACTGTGTCTGGTCCAGGGAAAGGAAACTTACAGGAGTTATAGTCTCTAAAGTCATGGCCCCCTACCCTACGCTAGAGTATGTAGTTTGAAATTGTGAGGGATATAAGTGTGGGATTTCAGCTGGTAGAAGTACATCAGAAAGTATGTGTTACATAGAACATATACTTTTTGATGTAAATACATTTTTGCAAAATTGTGTCAGCAGCTATTTGTGTCAGCATGATGTTTATAGCTGCTGACACAATTTTGGCCTGTGCATTTATCAACCCTGAGCCCAACCCACCCTGATAAATGCACAGGCCAAGTTATGCTGAAAATATAGCTCAAAAAACATGTTTACCTTAAAAAGATATGACCCATAATATTGTCCAATACTGTGAAAAGTTAAGATTGCCCAAAACATTTTATAGCTTACTAAAACATGATGACATAAAAAAGATATGACCCATAACATTGTCCAGTGCTCTGAAAAGTTTAGATTGCAAAACATATGTTATAGCTTTTAAAAACATGATACTTCAATACTTCAAATAGTTTCTACCTCCCAAAGGTTCCAGCTAGAACTCACCTGACACCATTAAACACGGTTAGAGGACACGACACAGAACACAGGATTGTGATAACTGTATCCTGTATTCATCACACCTGAGTGGAGACAGCGCTGTGGTTGAGAGATGAAGATGAGGTCGAGCAGTGTGTTCTTCTCTGTGGTGGCGGCAGTGAGGACCTGTGCATATCCCCTGGCCTGAAACATCTCAAGAATTGGCTTACCTGCATTGGATAAGAGGTTCTCATTGAAATCGCGGGGTGACAATCCAAGATCTCCAAGGAGTCCAAAAGGCTGCCCAGGTTTGAGAGGAAGGATCTCACGCTGTAGTCTGGAGGTCTGTAAACAGCTGCAATCAGTGCGCTCACTGGGGCTTGTACCTTCAGAGCCACAAACTCAAGGTCCGTCACATTATGCACATACTGTTTTTCACACACTTGAATGTGGTTTTTCACATATACAGAAACTCCACCACCACCTCTGTTAGCAATCTGTGGGAAATGTGTGTAGGACAGGTGTCTGTTGCGTTGAAACATATTGTAGCCTACCAAATGAAGACTGTCTGCAACAAAGGAGCCTTGCAGGTGAGTTTCTGTAAGACACAAAACATCAGCAAGACACAGTTCATGATGGCTCTTGATGTCATTCACATGAGATGGCAATCGCTTTGTATTATGGTGAACAATGGTCAGAGTGTCCGGTCTGCTCAATGTTTGTTTGATGTGAAGAAGAGGCATCATGTCGTCCAGGTTCACTTGTCTCATGGTCTCTATGGCTCCAGTGATCTCTGGGTTAGCATATATTTTACTCACATCCATATCCAGCAGGTGCAGTCCACTGAGAGAGGTCACTCTACTGAGAGCTACATAAGCCATGCCAGGTTCAAAGATGTTTTTTAATGAGACTACAGCTGATGCCCTCGTCATACCTTGAACCTTGTGAATTGTACAAGCATAGGCCAGTTTAAATGGAAACTGTCTGCGTAACACTCCTCTCTGTTTCAGATTCTCCTCTGCTCTCTCAATGTACACAAGATCATCAGGTTCTCCCGGTGCTCGATTGCGGTAATTCCTTCCAGCTGTTTCATCATCCATCTTGAGCCCAAGCATAGTGACATGTGCAGAACCACGTTCTTCAGAGGTAAGTACCCTGGCTAGTGTAGCGAACGAACCATTCACCAATCCTTGAGACACGTCTATGTTTCTGGTAAGCATGACACGAGCACCCTCAGCAACGGTGGTTGAATCTGGTAACTCACTTCTGCCTCCTTTAAATGGTTTGGCCTGTCTTGCCATTGTTCCAGTTTGTCGGTCCTTTCTGAAGTCATCTGCATGAATCTTGGTGATGTGGGAATAGAGACGAGCTAATGTTACTGAGTTGTGGGAATCAACTTGTTTATTAGTTGCAAAAATGTGCAGGACATCAGATGGACAAAGTGCAGGTTCAGTGACAGTCTGTGACAGCAAAGCTCTGTCTGCTGCAGGCAACTGGTCAGATTTCACTTTCACACGGATCCGGTTCAACATATCTGCAAAGGCAACATCATCCTTCTGACGCATAATCTCAGTGAGATTGATCATCTGAAAGTCTTCCTGCCAAAGGTCAATCTCACACGGGTCATAGACACAGAGGGCCTTGCCCTGTCGCACTGGTGGTAGCTGATAAAAGTCTCCAACAGCTAATACTGACATTCACTACACATGTAGAGATATGGAGTTAATTCTGATGTTCTTCACTTTCACTTTCACTTTATTCTTGCATCGCTGCACGGAGGACTCGTCGCTGCCTGCTCGCTCGTCGCTGCCTGCTCGCTCGTCGCTGCCTGCTCGCTCGTCGCTGCTTCGGACCTGAGGTTTGTGGAGGCGGTTTGTGGAGGCGTTGTGAGGGTTCGTGTTCGCTTGTCGTGTGCTGGGAGCGGAGGAGGATTGTCACGGAGGAGGGCCCGTGTTCTGCTGGATCGGAGGCCTGCTCTGGTGCCATCCACCTGTCTTGGTTCCGGTGTGAAGGCCTGCTCCTGCCTGTTTCTGCTTCTACGGGTGCGAAGGCCTGATCTGAGATTCTGCGGAGAAACCTGGAGAGTTGCTACGCTGCTGCCTCCCTGCCTAGTTCTTGCGCTGTCCTGGCGTGGTTCTTGCTCCGGGAACAGCGTGGATACTGTTGTGCTGGTCTGGGAGAATGGCGGGTGTCGTGTTTCTGCTGTGCCTTTTTTTGGCTGTGCTGGACAAGGAGAAGATCGCTAGTCATCCTGAAAAATCTACTGGATTCGGGTATGTTCTGCCGCCCGCAGTGGACATCCCCTGTACAGTTTCGGAGGTGTTGCACAAACAATTGCTGGTTGCACTGTCGCGGACATTCATTTCGGAAAATGTTTGTCTTTCTCACATGCCTGCCACGATGGTCCTTCAAAATTGTTTTTTAAACTCTAATCTCACTTTCGCGAAGTTTGCTGGTGACTCTAGAACAGCTGACAATGTATGTGTGTTGATTAAGAGGAAAAGGTGCTTGGTATTTTTATTGTTGTTACTATCAGGAAATGTACAGCCAAATCCAGGTCCACCTAGCAGTATTAGTCAAATAGCTACTCCTGCTGATTTTATATCTAGATCTGGGCTAGGTTTAATTCATTTAAATGTGCGTAGTCTGTTACCTAAATTAGATTTTGTCCGTATTTGGGCGAGTTCGACTGATGCTGATGTCATTGTCCTATCAGAAACGTGGCTAGATAAATCCATTTTGGCCTCTGACATTTACATAAATGGTTACAGTGTATATCGTACTGACCGGCCTAAAAAAGGTGGTGGCGTTGCCATTTATGTGAAAAATAAGTTTTGTGTAACTAATATGGTTTCCAAATCTGTTAGTAAACAGCTAGAATTGTTATCCGTGAATATTGAGGTAACAAAGGGTCAACAGGTCATGGTGGTGGGCTGCTACAGGGCCCCCTCGGCTGTCAAGGACTCTTTATCGTCATTGGCAAAACTGTTATCACAACTTTCCTACAAGGAAATAGTGCTGCTTGGTGATTTTAATTGGGACTGGTTAACTTCTGTGTCAGAGGATTTTAAAAACCTGTGTACCTCTTTGAATTTTACCCAGATTATAGACAGTCCTACTCGCCCAAATATTAAGTCCCCAAATAAATCCTCCTTAATTGATCTAATTTTAACAAATGTTCCACATAAATACTCATCTGTGGGAGTATTTGCTAATGATGTGAGTGACCACTGTGTTGTAGCCACAGTTAGGGACACTAAGGTCCAAAAGGTTAAACCACGTATCATCACAAAGAGAGACAAAAAACACTTTGTGGAGCAGGGTTTTTTACATGATCTGTTTGTTTTTGATTGGGGTAAAATCAATCTGTGTGCTGATGTAGAAACTGCATGGTCTTATTTTTATCTTGGTTTTATGAAAATTATAGATAGACATGCACCTCTGCGTACATTTAGAGTGAAGGGACGAAACAATCCCTGGTTTTCTGCTGAGCTGTCCAGTTTACTTCATGAGAGAAATAATGCTTGGGCTAAGGCAAGGAAATCAGGCTCAGAGGTAGAATGGCTACGCTTTAGGCAGCTAAGAAATAGCTTCACAACTCAAATAAAAAGTGCTAAATCAAAGTACTATTTGTCAGTAACCACAGAAAACCTGAATAATCCTAGGAAATTTTGGAAAGCCATAAAATCGATTTCCACTGGTGATATCCCAAATGAGCTACCTCCGTGCCTCACCACAGCATCTGGCATTATATCAGACAGGGCTACTATGCTAAATTGCTTTAATAAGCATTTTGTGTCTTGTGGCTCTCTGTTTGATTCTGTCACTGACTGTACTTCTGCTTCTGTGAACGCTCCAATCCTTGACTCTGAACAATGTGGTCTGGAAAACCCTTTCAGTTTTACTCCTTTAACTATTGGTATTGTTCGTGAAGCATTATCCAAGTTAGATCCTAGGAAACCGGCTGGCCCGGACAGCTTAGAGCCTTTCTTTTTAAAGATAGCTGCATATTTTATTGCTCCACCTCTTACTTCTCTTTTTAACCTCACCCTCAGCACAAATACAATTCCAAAAGTATGGAAGTCTGCTTATGTCTTGCCTTTACTGAAAGGAGGGGAGGCAACTATTTTAAATAACTATAGGCCAATCTCTAAATGGTCAGTTCTGGCTAAGGTGCTCGAACGACTTGTGAGTGAACAAGTAAAGGAGTTTTTATGTATAAATGATATCCTGTCTGAATATCAGTCAGGATTCAGAAAGAAACACAGCACCATCACTGCGACAATGGAAGTGGTGAATGACATTACTAGTTATTTAGATAATAAGCAGAGTTGTGCAGCTCTGTTTATTGACCTATCCAAAGCGTTTGATACCGTTGATCATCGCATCTTAAAGCAGAGGCTACTCAGTATTGGCATATCCAGCCATGCAGCAGGGTGGTTTGTGAACTAGCTCTCTGAAAGGTCCCAATGTTCATTTTGATGGGCTGTCTTCTGAGTGGTTAAACATTTCTAATGGTGTACCACAAGGTTCTGTTTTAGGACCACTTTTATTCTCCATATATATTAACAGCGTAGGTGATAATGTGGATGAAGCTACTTTACATTTTTATGCGGATGATAATGTGATGTACTGTGCAGGTCCCTCCATTCAGGAGGCTGGTGTTAAATTACAGGCTGTTTTTAACATTATTCAGACTCAGCTCTCTGAATTAAAGCTTCTTTTAAATGTGGATAAAACCAAGGTAATGCTCTTTTCAAAAGCAAAAAAGACACCAGAGCCTGTTTTAGATATTGTTACTATGCAAGGAACAAAACTTGAAGTTGTTGCCTGTTATAAATACCTGGGTATCTGGCTTGATGATTGTCTCTCTTTTAAACTTCATGTCAATAACCTGCTTAAAAAGCTGAGGGTTAGGCTAGGTTTCTTTTACAGGAACAAGTCCTGTTTCTCGCTTGAGGCCAGGAAAAGGCTCTGTGACCTTTTGACCTGTGCTGGACTATGGTGATTTGTTATATATGAATGCACCTGCCAATTACCTGAGCAAGTTAGATGCTGCGTATCACAGTGCACTGAGATTTTTGACAAATTGTAAAGCACTTACGCATCACTGTACCCTGTATACCAAGGCGGTTATGCCATCACTTACTGTACAGAGGCTCAGTCACTGGTACTTTTTCATTTACAAAGCCATGTTGCTGGAACATAACTACCATCTTATATCTGCTCCCTGATCTCTCTGCGAATTGAAAGTACTTATTGCCTGAGATCGCATGCTGTGGTTTTATTAAATGTGCCAAGTGCTAGGACTGTCTTAGGGAAGAAAGCTTTTAGATATGCAGCTCCACTAACTTGGAACAGTCTGCAAAAAGAATGGAAAATTACCAAGCTAGTACCACTACATGTTTTTAAAGCTCGGTTGGATGCTACACAATCAGATGCTGTTAGTACCTGTACATGTGGTTAAATATGTAAATTGTAATCCCTGTACATTTTGCTGTATGATGTCCTTTTGTTGTTCTGTTGTTTATGTTTTTATGTCTTCTTGTGGAACCTACTGCTGCAGGTCTCCCTTGAAAAAGAGATCATTTTTTGAATTGAATTGAATTGAATTCCTCCAAAGGGTCTCTGACTGCCTTTGATCTGTTTCAGTCTCGCATCCACATAGGCGAAAAGGGGCTTTGACACCATGGACACTTCATCAATGATGATCATTTCAGCATTTAGAAGTTCAGATCTGACTTCATCCAGTTTGTTACCAAGACCTTGAAATGGAGGCTTTAGGCTTCTCGGCAGCTTCAGGAGAGATTGCAGTGTTGTGCCTGATATATTAAAGGCTGCAGTTCCGGTGAAAGCAGTCAACAGGACAGTTGGATTCGATATGTCAGCCTCCTCTGCACGTCTCGCCAGTTTGCACAGTATCTTAGATGCCTCTGAGTAGATGCATTTGATGAGATGTGACTTTCCTGTTCCAGCACCTCCATTAATGTAAAAGAAGAACTGCTCTGGATTCAGGCCACAGAGTTTATTCAGGCACCAGTTTCTCACTGCATCGAACACACATGCTTGCTTCTGATTCAGATTCTGGTACATCTGGCGTAACACTGCAGGGTCAAATGCCGGGCCTTCTCTGATGGCTCTGGCTTCAGTTACAGCATTAGCCTGATTACTGTATTCTGGGACATTCTCTTGTTCA
The DNA here is from genome assembly GCA_028583405.1 of Pogonophryne albipinna. NCBI lineage: Eukaryota > Metazoa > Chordata > Actinopteri > Perciformes > Artedidraconidae > Pogonophryne > Pogonophryne albipinna. The sequence goes on from CM053245.1 coordinate 41,763,553, forward strand.
TTTTCATTGAGCGGCTGTCTTGCCTCCAGTTCTTCAACACATTCCAACCTGTCTACTTCTGCTTCTGGAGCCATATTACACCATTCATCAATCAAACCTTTGTTCTGTTCAAACTCCTCGACTGCATTCTCAATCTCTTCACTGTTTTTCTCATATTTGTCTCTGTTTCGTTTCACAATGCGTCTGACATACTCTGGCTGCTCAGAACCTGGTAGTTGGACCCAACAACTGTTGTAGAAGGACTCATAGGTGGGGAAATGCGGTCTTTTCAGTTCCTGTTCTGACCGGTAAGGGACATACAGTCTCAGTAATGTTCCATAAAACTTCTCGGGGTACTTTTCCTGTGAGCAGCGTTAACATCTGATGATGGCAGGCTTCTCGTTTTTTCGCCTTTGCACAAATCCCATCTCATTGAGGAGGGGCATAACATGTTTACCTTTTGTGTGCTGGCCGTAGACAATTCTGCATGTTGCTGCAAAATCAGCCAAACACATCTCCTCATACTCTGGGGTTTCAGGTCTGGCTTTGTATCTGTCAGTCAAAGACGTCATCCACACATTTGGACATTCTGATGTTTTGTTCTCCAGGCGTGACATGACTCATTTTCACTGGGTTGTCATCTGTCGGTATGAATTTTACACCGCGTTAGCACTTCTTCATGTGAATGCCACATGCACGTGTCACACACTCCTGAGCACTGACCTCTCTCTTTTTTGAGTATTCCTGCATGATTTCCCTCATCTCATCACACTCGTTGACATTGTCTCTGCTGGAGTTCTCAATGACTGTTTTGAGGTACTCAGAAAGTCCTGATTCCTTTTTGGTGATGTAGCGATATACATGATGCATGAATATGCATTGAGAATATAACTGACATCAATTTTTGCATCCCAGGCTTCAAGGAGATGTGGATTATATCCATTTACCCAGCAGTCTTTTGGGTCACGTTTCAGTATTATGGCACTGGATTTGTTTATTGTGTTGAGGCATTGCTGGTACTCACTGAGGGTTAAATTGCATTTAGCCAAGAGATGCAGCAAACTGAGAGAAGCCGTTTCAGGTTCCTTCAACAACAAGTTCAGTGGTTTGAGCTTTTCCTTTGCTAGAGCCACTTGCTGTGGATCAACATTTTATCCAGGTCTCGTTATCATTGTGGTTGGGACAGGTGGTTTAGGAAATCCAAATCTGCATCCAGAGCTGAGGCTTTTGAAACATGTGTTTTTTGCTATGCATTTGCACTTGTGTAACTTTCTTGTACAGTTCAGGTTGTGTATCTGGATCAGGCTGCTTAGCTGAGATGTACTTGGACACAAAATTCAGTTTCATCATCATCGTCATCAAACACAGGTGCACCTTCTTCCCATAGGAGACAGTGTATGTGTGGGCTTCCTCTGTGCTGAAACTCAACTCTGCAAAAGTAGTCAACAACTTTTCCAAGGGGTTGTGCAGGAGATAAGATCAAATCTCGGAATAACGCCTCAACACGCTTATCAAACATGCGCATTGTTGTCACAGGATTGCTTCGCAGTATGTCACACTTTGCTGACCAGTCAAGTCCTTCAAAATCGACATCTTCACCTTGCTGCCTTTTTATTGCTTCAATCACTTCAGGCCAACGCATTTCAGCTGCAGAAAATGTACAGAAGAATGTAGGAGTTCCCAACTGTCTGATCATGGCAAAAAGATCTTTTGTGGTTTCCTCCCAATAGGCTGGTGTTCCTCTCAGTGGCTGCATGAATCAGTTTCTCAACCTCTCGTTTATCTTGCAACATACCAGATGTTATTGGTCGTCCATCTCTCGTAAAAGGCTTGCCTTTCCTTAACTGTACTGTCATGCTGGAAGTAGCCAGGTGTATTTCTGTGACAAACTGTGCAAAGAATAAGTAGTTTGTGTCTCTTGCAAAACGATCATCAACACAGAACAGGCGTGCTTTGAAATAACTGCTGGGTGTTAGTTTGATACATCTCATTTCATCCAGTGTGTTCTGACCTGTAGGAAACTGTACAGGGAAAGCCATGGCCTCTAGTTTAGGTGTTTTGAAAAAACTAACGGGACTGTTTCTTTCTGCTGGGGCAACAGAATAGATTCCTTCATTAAAACACAATATGTCCTCTGAAACATCACATGGCTGAAGGCACGACTCCAGAGCAAATCCTCCATTAGGCATGTCACCTTCCTGTTCTTCATCATCTCTCTGCTCGTCTGCTTTCTCACCATCACAGGGCAACATGTCAATATCCTGCTCATTGTCTGCCCCACAAAGTGCACTTTGCTCACACCTGTCAATTTCCATCAAATCAGCTTCATCATAATCAACCTCATTCATTGATGCATGCTCATCATCATCATCATCATCATCATCATCATCATCCTCCTCATCAGGAAGTGTTGGGTCACATAAGTCAGCGTCATCTCTGATGGTTATGTCCTTGTACTGTGGGCGAATGTGTTTGAGTTTATGCAGTGCCTGCACTAGTTTTAGACTAGTTTGTAACATAACCTTCTCTTAAAGGTGGGGTAGGTAAGTTTGAGAAACCGGCTCGAGATACACTTTTTGTTATATTTCATGGAATGCTCTTAACATCCCGATAGCATTGAATATCTGAAGTGCTTTGACAAAACAAAACAAAAATCATATGTGAAAAAAATCTCATCAGTGAAAGCCGTGGCGCTGTAAAAAGCACGACCAATCATCTGAGCCGGCCCGGCTAACTGGATGGCCTACCTGCCTGTCAGCCTTCCATCTGGGCACAAACTTATCTCGTGCCCTCATTGGTCATGTGCGCGTTCGTGTGTGTTGGAGGAGGGGCTAAGGAACTCTGAAGGAAGGGACAGATTTTTTTCGGTTGTGTATTTTCAAATTCTAGCGCACTCGAGCCGGTTTCTCCAAAATTACCTACCCTACCTTTAAGCTTTAGTCTCATGACTTGAGACTGGCTTCTCAGTCTTGGTAACACTTCAACTGTTTCCTGTACCTCAGATGGGACACACACCACATTACCACGTATTAGTCTCTGTCGTCCTTTGGGAAGAGGAATGATTTTGGCAAACGTTATGCACTTTGCTATAAGATGCCTCTCTAATATGTTGAGGTCAGACAGTTCAGGTGGAATATCAGCAAGCTCCAAATGATTGGCTTCAGCTAGGCGTGGCATTACTCCTTTTTTAAGATGATCATGGCAGGTGGAACAAATCCACTCTCTCCTTCTCTCATCAGGCCCCTTGCATTGTTGTTCATTTCTGCAGACATCATTACAAACATGAACATACTTTCCTGTCAGGCATGCTGCAACCACAACTGGATTTGTGAGGTAATTTGACCTATTACAGGGTCTCACTTGGTTTGGAAAAGATGCTTTATGACAGACAGTGCACACATAAGTGGGACCAGCCTTTTTATGTAATCTGAACACAGATATGGCCTCCTCAATCAAACTGTTGTCACTTTCTTGAGTTTGTTTATTTATCATTCTGTATTTCTTTGTTATTTTCATGGCACATCGCATGTTATGCATAATCTTATATGCAAGATTGATTTTATACCGGTCTTTCATTAGTTTTTTCTTTAGTTGTCTGTGTCTTGAATAGTTTGTCAATGATTATTAGAGTTATCTTTCTTTCTCTGCCTTAAATCATCATTGTCTCTGTAGCAGTCGGTAGAGCGCTGGTTTTTTTTCTGTCTCAAATCATTGTCTTTGTAACAGCAGGTTAAATACTGCTTTTGTTTCTCTCTAAAATCAGGATTGTCTTTATAACGGTTGGTAATGTATTCTTTTCTTTTCTGCTGAAACTCAAAATGATCTCTGTACCGCTTGGCAAAGTAATGGCTTTGCTTCAGTTTTCTTTTAGCAATGCTTTCAGTCTTATTATTGTTAGGTTTTCCTGAGACCGTGAGTCTTCTATTGATTTTTCGCCTTTGCTGTTTACTGAGCTTTGACAATTTACAAGAGATGTTCTGCAATACAGTATCAGACAGATTACTGGCAACAGCATTTAATGGAGAAGAGATGTATGATTCACTGTGAGAGGCATCATGGGATGGAAGGAAACTGAATTCACCTAAAGGTTCTGGTTCAGTTTGAGCATTAGGCATTAGGTTAGGCAATACCTCCTGTTGTCTCACAGATGATATGAAAGGGATTTCGGTAGACACTCCTTTAAATATCTTGTCAGAAGGATCACTGAGACCATGGTTTTTCACTTGATCAGTCAACTTTGATTCAACCTGTGGAGCATCATGTGATGGAGATGTGATATGGACCTCTTGTTGTTTCACAGCAGGGGTTTGAGTTGACTTGTCTGGTAGAATGTGCTCAGAACAATCAGTGGGTGTGTTTCTCCTTAGAGTAGGTGCGCTTGATTCATCAGCAGCTTCATCCAGCAGAGCAGGTGCATCAACAGTGACAGCTGTAGGTCTGCAGTCTGTGTCCAGGACAGCATCATTCAGAGAGACTGGGTTTGTGTCGTAAAACTCCACAGGCTTTAACTCATAGGTACAGTTTAACTGTGTGCCCAACATTCTGTGAAACTTCATGAGCCTGTCAATCATGTCACTGAGACGTGTACATGTCAGCATGACAGCAGTACCAGGTGTAGGAGCCGCATTTAAGTTTATTTTGTTTTGATTTATTTGGAACCTTTATTAATGCATTTTTCTGTTTCAGTGAGAGGTGTGCTTTGCTCAGGTGAAGGGGGCGGGGCTTTAAGTTGGAGGTGCGGTGTGTGACGGGAGAGCAGCAGGCAGCAGCAATACCGTCATTGACACGCAGACGCAACCTTATACTTAGTCAAATACAGATTATTAGGATCTGCTGTTTAAGTTTATGTTAAATATTGTTTTCTTATTTTGTTTATGTTTTGCTGGAAATAAACCTTGAAAAGCCACTGAAACGTCCAGTGGATTGTGTACTGCGAGTCTGACACTGCTTCCGAGGCCCAAGCTCTACATGTGGCCAAGAACAATCACTTTTGAGGTGAATGTTACAAGACAAACTTTTTGGGATTTTGGCCACTACACCAGGAGTGAGTGAATCTGGGGAGAGGGGCAAACCTTTACTAGTCCTGGAGTGTGGGTCAAAGAAACCATACGGGCCTGTTCTGGTTCTAAATACTGCAATACACAACTGTGTCATCAGCAACAAAGCAAACCGCACCTCAGATAACAAGCAGCTCAGTCCTGACTCCAGGTCCAGAAAGCTATCTACAGTCGGATGTAAAGGTTCTCCTAACGTGCCATACCTGGAAAGCATTGTCATATCCACATAATGGGTAAACCTGCGTGCAGGAACTTCCTGTGGCAGCTCATCAGTGGTCAAATGGATGTGATTAACAGTTTTTCTCACCTCATTATACATCACGTTACCTTTATCCAAAACAAGTTCAATGTCAGCTCTGGTGATGTTTTCATTCTCATGGAGGAATGCAAGAAATGTTAGTGAGTTACAGGTGCACTGCTTATTTCTGGATTTTCCATATTTAGGGGAAGCCTGGCTCCACGATGCAGGGACATGTTGCTCAGAAAGTTGATCTCCCAGGTTTACATAGTCTCCATGAGAAGGCCATGCCTCACAAGCAGCTTTACTGACACGTCCACTCTTCAAAATATCTGCATAGGTTGGCTGTGGTACACATGGCTGATCACCTTGACCTCTCTGGTTTACTGGTTTAGCATGAGAAGGGCCTGCTTCAAAAGGATCATCACTTCGACGTCTCTTCTTTAGCATGTCAGCGTAAGATGGCTGTGGTACACAGGATGCATGGTGCTGACCTCCCTGTTGTACACTTACAGCATGAGACACTGGACACACCTTCACTTCTCCACTGCTCAGAGGACCAGAACATTCTGCTGCTTCACTTGTTTCACAGGGAACATCTGTAGATCTTTTCCAGCGCAGGCTTTGAACTTGGGACTTCTTATTCTTCCTCGGCATTGTTGTTGTTCTCCAATACCACAAATGTTACTGTTTAATTCCTAAACCACCTTAATACTTAAATTAGACAGAGCAAGGTAGATTGGATAGGATAGTCAGAGTGGCCATATAATCAGATTGAGTGGAAACAAGTGATAGGAAAGAGAGAATCCAGAGAGTTCCTCAACAGCAGGGCACCTAGTTCAGAAATGATGATCAAGTTATAGCCGGTATGTCCAGATCGAGGTAACCATTTTTTGGAGAATGGAGGTTAGGTAAAGTCTGAAAGATACCATGGCTTACTGTTAATATTTACATTAATTATGTGACCGTCTCTGTTTCCTGTAGATATTTAATTGCTCTTTTTACTGCACTGTGAGTGTAAAGTTGTACTATTATGCTGCTGTGTTTATTGTATTTACTGTAACTCTGGCATAATCCCCCGGGCGCTTTACAATAGCTGCCCACTGCTCCTAGTACTAGACTCCTGGTACTAGGATGGGTTAAATGCAGATGCCAAATTTCACCGTGTGTGCTGTGTGCTCTGCATGTGTGACCATTAAAGAGGGTTTCATCCCTCCCAATTCTATTCTATTCTATATTCTATAACAATTTAAGTCTTATCTTATCTCATCTTGATTCCATCGTTTCTAAAGAACTCTGGTTTGTGTTTTTCTGAACAGATGCAAAAGATTGGACTGTCACTTCCTGTGATGAGTTTCAACACACGTATTTACCTCACTGTCTGCTTTGTGTGTGACCTGAGTGTCTCTATGTGTGTTGCTGTGTGTACCTGTCTGTGTGTTTCCCGTGTTACTTTGTGAAACTGTGTCGGTTTACTCTGCGTTGTGGCGGGGTGGTGCGGCTAGGTGTAAGAGGTCGGTTGCTGACAACGCCACCTGGGGGAGTTTCTCCCAGAGACAGTTTAAGGGTTAATATCAAAGGCTACTTTATTTATAAAATACAGATTATCTAAAAACACCAGATACAATACATTTCAATAAAATCCACACTTTGGGGGAAAGGACAGGGCTGGGACTTACCACAGCGGCAGTTAACAAAAAGGGGAGCAAGGGGTGTCCAAACGAAATCAGCTGTGACACTGTCTGCCGGGGTTCTGCCACCTTTTGGTGCAGAAAGATAAACAAAGGAAAAACAACCAAATACACCAAATCTTAATTAATGTAAACACAAATGAATAAACAAATTAAACCAGATGAAAGTAAATGTAAATATCATCATTGCACTCATTTATCTATTTACCCACCAGAGGTCGCCAGCAGACATGGCAGTTTCCAAAGACACTGAACCAGGGCTCTAGGTTTTCTGTTTGATTTTAAAATAGGTCAAATATAATCTTGCTACGAGGGATGCTACTAGAAAGAAGAATAAACGAGTGAATTATGAAGGAAACTTCTTCCATGACATAGATCAACATCAACATGTTAAATCAATAAATAGCACCAACAATAATCACCGGACCATTGTGTGTCTGATTCCTTCCAGTCCACTTGATTATGTGTGTGATGTGTGTGTTCATGTTGGGTTCACACTAACAGGTATGTGCGTTTCTCACGTCTCAGAGTTCTGCATTTCTCTGAAACAGAAGCAACCTGACCTCAGAGAGAGCAGAGAAGAAACAAACAAAGAGAAATGAAATGGCATTTTCCATTCTCTCTGATAATGAATACAGTTCTCTTCATCCTGTTCAGTCAAACTGCCTCGTGGTTCAAAGGTTAATGCCTTCCTGTTCCTTCACTCCACCTGCAGACTGTGTGACGTCCTCAGTGCTCATAGAGATCAAATTAATTTGAATGCTCTTTTCTGGTGTCAGTGGAATATCGGCAGCCAAACAAGTTAAAGCCATAGACTATTTTGTTTCAGAAAAGTTTATTTTTTGACAACAAAACATAACTGTGTAATGGGTGTTACTGGCATTTGGCTCATCATGCATATTAATCGTCTAAAGAGGAAGGAAATCAAGTCTTTTAAAAGCCTGATATCCGTCTTCTGCTTATTGAGGAAAGGCATCTTTGAACACATCGTTCCTCCTTCACTGTGAGTAGAAACAGTTTATTGATGTAATGATTCTGTATACCTCCTGTGAACATTATTTAATCTGACATGTTTTAAAGTCTCACAGAGATGAGAGGAGCAGCTATGAGTTTCACTGCAGCAGCGAGTGGATTAGTTGTCTTCCTGCTCTCTGTGTCAGGTACTGTACATCTACACTTACATTCATCACATGAACAGAGGGGATTCTGGGAAAATGTGCGACTTGTAAAATCAGGTCACATGTGGGAATAAGTGTGCAGTCTTCTTCTTTTTCTTATCTGTATATCCAACAGAAGCTGCTCACACCTCAGTGTTCTGCATGTATTGTTATTGTTCACACTTACCTCAGCAGCAACCTGACCACAGAGCGAACAGAGAGGGAACTGGAGAGAGAATCTCACACTATTCTAATTAATGTGATCACTAATCATTCACTGTTCATTTCTATGAAGGCATTTTCCAATCTCGTGTCAAACTGAACCCTTTTTGCGAAGACTTCTGTTCTACCTGGTTTGATTAAGAAGCAACAAAGTCAAAGAGTATCATTGGTTTTAAAATGCCTAAGAAGGAATTCACATGTGTTTTTCTGCTCTATCCCAGTAAAGTCTGTAAAATGTTTATTTTTACATTCTTTGTTGAAAGTACTGATCAGGCAATTTCTCAACTATTTATAGATAAACTTTGATTCTAGTTTCTGGTGTGCTCTGTGTTTCAGTGGTTCAGAGTCAGTATGGCTGGGATGTGACTTACTCTTCTACTAAGATCTGTGCAGTGAAAGGATCAACAGTGGAGATGAGATGCAGATACACATACCCATCTACATGGAAAGGCAGTGTTAACAGAGTAGAGAAAACATTCTGGTTCACTAAATGGAGTAAGCCTGAACCAGTAGATCTGACCACAGACTCAGAGTATGCAGGTCGTGTAGAGGATCTCTGTGAAAACAACACCTGCACTCTGAGAATCAGAAATCTGAGAGAGAGCGACTCAGCTGAGTACTGGTTCAGGTTCAGGATCACAACAAACCGAGCTACATACTGGGGTTATCCTGGAACCACTCTGTCTGTTAGAGGTAACATTTACACTGGGTTTATAACAATAACTGAGTTATAACAATTCATTTCTTAATTTCAACTTCTTGCAAATAGTGTCAATATTTTTTGATTTATATTCATGTATGAACATAATGACAGTTGTGTTAATTCTAGCTTTATTCAGATCTCCAGGTGCATGTGAGCAAATCAGGATCGTCTACTCGCCTTCAGTGTCTCAGCAGTTGTCCACATGGTCATACTTCCTACATCTGGTTCAAGAATGGACAGAAAGTAAAGGAAGACACATTTCCTTATGCATACTTCATATATGATTCAGCAGACAGTTATTCCTGTGCTTTGAAGGGATATGAGGACTTCCCCTCTCCTTCAGTGTGTGAGTTCACTCAAAGTCTTCCACTAACATAATAACATAAACATACAGTATAACATATATCATCATTGCACTCATTTATCTATTTACCCACCAGAGGTCGCCAGCAGACATGGCAGTGTCGAAAGACACTGAACCAGGGCTCTAGGTTTTCTGTCTGATTTTAAAATAGGTCAAATATAATCTTGCTACGAGGGATGCTACTAGAAAGAAGAATAAACGAGAATTATGAAGGAAACTTCTTCCATGACATAAAGATTAACTCTTTCCCTCAAAGTGTTTAGATTTCTGATAAAGGATGGAATTAAGTGAACCACCACTCTGTGTTTTATTAAACTATTATTCATTAAAACATCTTCCACTGTGGGATTAAATGTGAAATGTGTTCATGTTATCTCCTCCAGATGCTCCAGGCTTTAAAATGTTTTGCATTGTGTTTGTGAAAAACGTTTCCTACTTTGTGTCTCTAGACATTTGCAAGATGCCATTATATCTACCCTTCAATGTTAATAACTTTAAACACTTCTCCTCCAGATGCTCCAAAGCTCCCCTCTGTGTCAGTGAGTCCCTCTGCTGAGATAGAGGAGGGCAGTTCAGTGACTCTGACCTGTAGCAGTGATGCTAACCCAGCAGCTAACTACATCTGGTACAAGAGGAATGTAAATGCAGACCTTTCTTCTGTCAGTGAAGGACCACTTTTTGTCCTCAGCTCCATCCAGTCCTCTGACTCTGGACAGTATTGCTGCAGAGCTGAGAATCTACTGGAGATAACAAGATCGGAATCCATCTTAATTGATGTGAAATGTGAGTAAAACCAAGCTAACTTGAAAAGCATCATGCAAAAATGATAACTTTGTTCACAGTCTGCTGCTGAGGCCAATGAGATGGAGAGCAGCTACAGTAGAGGATGAAAATTGAGTTTTATTTATAATTGGCTCCCAAATCTGCACGTATTTTGTGTATTCAAACCATGAAGTAATGCAGAAAACGAAATATAAATAACATCATTGTTGTCTTTAGCTCTATACCTGTCAAAAAACACTTCTAAAGTCAGATGCTCACACAGATAACTATTTTTCCTTTTAATTCAACATGATGTATTTTTAGCCATTTTTGTTGATTTATTTGTATTTCCTCCAGATGCTCCAAAGCTTCCCTCTGTGTCAGTGAGTCCCTCTACTGGGATAAAGGAGGGCAGTTCAGTGACTCTGACCTGTAGCAGTGATGCTAACCCAGCAGCTAACTACACCTGGTACAAGAAGAATGAAGACTCTCCAAAAGCTTCAGGACAGATCTTCACCATCACTGACTTCAGAGCTGAACACAGTGGGAGTTATTCCTGTGGAGCCCAGAACAAGTTAGGACGTAGTAACTCCACCTTTCATCTGATTGTTGTGGCAGGTAAGTTCTCTACCTTCACCAGACCTGATTCACTTTGTAATATGAAGCAACCCAAGCATATTCAAAATGTCAGTGTTCAGGGAGGAACCTCCATGGTGTCAGAGGTGGATCACACTGACAATGTGATTTATCAATCTAAAGTTAGAAGTATCAGATATGTGTTCATGTTTCTAGGGAGTTCAACAATGATAGTGAATATCATCGGGACGACTCTGGGGGTCTTGATGCTGATTCTTGCGCTTCTCCTGAGTCTGTGGACGAGGTACAACAATATATTTCATCAGTTTATGCATCATTCTTACGTGTTTTAGTTTACTATTATGAAATCAAATCTGTATTTGTTGTTGCCCTTAATCCAGGAAGAAGAAAGCTCTGCGCTCCACCACTGAAGCACATGAACCTATAGGGATAGAGGTGAGAGAGAGTGGACCTATTTGAAGAAACACACTCCTCAATGTCAGTTTCGGTAGTTTATTGACAAGGATGACGACACCCTGAAACAGAGCAATGCAGCAAGATAAGCTGACAAAGTACTACATCCATGCATGTCATCACCAACACAACACAAATATATACAACGACACAAAGTATAGACACACCAAACAATATTGGAAACAATCCTACATGAATGAGTGGATGAACGTCTCAACTCGAGGTGGAGTGAAGGAACAATGTTCAAACTAAAATAGTCGCTTGGCACTACCGGGTCAGAGCACGGCATATCCGGTTAGAGACAGCAGTGAGACGCTGCCCTCTAGTGGCCGGCGATAAGCTCTTCATCCCCCCCAGACCGGAAAGCTATGGGCTGGAATAGATTAACGGTCTAAATCCCGTATCCAGCTGCCGGACTCGGGCTCGTAACGTGCAGGCGGCCTCCTCACGCGGCCCGGCCGAGTAGGCTGGCGACTGCGGCACCGGGAGCGGTGCGCCCAGGAAGGCACCCATAGGAACGGTGAGGTCAGAGGACGCCTCATCAGCAGGCACCGGTGGGGAAGCGCCCATTGCCGAGTCGCGGGGTCCATCAGCCGGCCGCTGAGCAATCCCCTGGTGCGTCGCCCAGCCCGGGTGGATAGGTGGGGGCTGATGTCCCAGGGCAGTGGGCGGCAGCGACTGCTTACAGGCGCAGGGTGTGGCCGGCGTGTAGGCACGAAGGAACCGCCGGTTGCGCAGTGTCAGACGTCCCGAACCGTCAACCCTGACCCGATACTGGTCGTGGCCCAGCGACTCCACCACGATCTCTGACCCGTCCCATTTGTGGGGGCTCGGGCCTTGCTGGTTCTGGAGGAATACCCTTTCGCAGAGTGCCAATGGGCGGAGCGGTCTTGAGTGAGTCCCCAGAGACTCGGTGGTACGGGACATACGGGTCCGAAGGGCGTCCTCCTTCGCCGCCCATGCCTCGCGCCATAGCAGGCGGATATGCGGGTTCGAGAACTTCTTGAGGCGGTTCACGAAGGAGAGCGAGCCACGAAGGGGGCGGACAAAGATGATCTGCGCTGGCGAGAGATTGCAGTCGGGGTCAGGCGTGTTTCGCAACTGCAGCATAGCACGCAGGAAGCGGTCCTGATCAAGGCTGCCCGACGGGCCGGTGTTGGACATCAGGAGGCGCTTAGCAGTCTTAACCGCAACTTCCGCCCTCCCATTCGACTGCGGAAAGCTAACGGAAGAGACACGGTGTTTGACGTGCCATAAGCGGAGGAAGTCCTCAGTGTGGCTCTCCTTGAATTCCGGACCACCGTCGCTCGAGAGCTCCTCCGGTACACCGAAGGTGGCGAAGAACGAATGGAGGTGTTGGACCAGGCCAGCTGAGCCCGCCAGGGCAGTACACGCCGTAGAGCTCAGGACCTCTACCCAGCCCGAGAGCCGATCCCCGACAACTAGGTAGTGGCGGCCCCCATAGTCGAAGAAGTCAGCAAACACCGCCTCGAATGGCGTGGACGGGGGTGAGGACGGCCGGGGGGGGTGTAGCCGCCTGTGACGGAGCGTTGGGTTGCAGTCTGCACACCCGTCCCTGGTGGCCTGATTGTCCCCGGATATCCCGGGCCAGTAAACTATGGCACGGGCATGCTGCCCCATAGCTGAGGTCCCCTGGTGTGCGGCATGGAGATGCCGAAGGACTCTCCCACGGAGGGATGGGGGGACCACGACGCAGTCCCGATAGAGCAGGACGCCGTCTTGTGCGTAGACGGACTCACAGACCGATGACAGACTCGCCAGGGCAGGGTCGTTAACGTCAATCCCACCCTCCTGCTCGATGAGTTGGAGGAGGTGGCCGAGGCATTCGTCAGCCGCTGTCTCCCGTGCGAGGAGAGGCCAAGAGACGGCTCCGAGCTCCCGTGCGTCGTCGCGGATGGAGGCCATGAGTGCTGACTCCACAGCGTCAGGCCCGCTCGGCAGCCCCAGTGAGAGGCCGTTGACTGAGCCCGAGGGGGAAGGATGCCTTGACGTGGCATCAGCGGCATAGTTGCTCTTGCCAGGCAGATGCACAATGTCGAAGCCCCATGGGAGGGTGCGCTGCTTGAGTCTAAACAGACGCGTGTTTGTTATCTCATCCAGCGTACGGTCGCCAAAGATCTTCACCAATGGCTTATGGTCGGTGCCCACGACGAGGTTGTCGGACCCCTGCGTGAAGTACCGCGTCTGTTCCAGACCCCAGGCCACAGCTAGGGCCTCTCCCTCGACGGCCGCATAACGCTGCTCCGCAGGGGACAGGAAACGCGAACCCGCGAGGGTGATCCTCCATCCTTCTGGACAGCAGTCCGGTATGCCCGAGGCACAGTGACAATGTTGCTGGAGCAGGAAGTAGCCAATGCCACGCATGGACCAGTCAGGGCGGAGGCAGGTACGCTTCTGCATGTCGTAGATCTCCACGCCCTCGTGGATGGCCTCCATTATGGCTTGCTTGGACGTCTGGAAGGCCTCCTCCAGAACGGGGGACCATAGGAACACACAGCGTGGGCTGAGGAACGGCTTACATGGAGCCATCGTGTCACGCAACTGGGCGTAATTAGCCACCTGGTTGACAAGGCTGAACCAACTCCTGATGTCCATCGTGGAGCCTGGGGTGGGGAAGTCCCGGATGGCGTCCAAGTATTTCGGGAGCGGTTCGATGGTAGATTCCGACACCCTGAAGCCAGCGAAATCGACGCACCTCTCCGCGAACTGAAGCTTGTTCGGGTTCAACAAGATGCCCGACCGGCCGACACGCGTCAGGAAGTCGATGGTCCTCCACCAGTGTTGCTCCAGGTCGGTGTCATAGTAGATGGTGTCATCCACACAACGTTCCTTGCATTCATAGTCCGAGAGGACGGCGTCAAACCGACGGTTGTAGCTATCCCCTGGTGACAGGAAACCCTGTGGTGCGAACGGCCGAAGGGTGTGATGAAGGTAGTGAGGTGGCGATCCGACTCACGCAGGAGGACACTGTGGTAGCCGTTCCAGGCGTCCGTGACGGTCTTCCAGGTGCCCTTCGGGACGCGGCGTGCAAGGTGGAACGGGGACTCAGTGGCGAAGGTCTCACGTTGGCAGAACTTGTTGAGGGGGGAGAGGTCCACGGTCCTGCGGGGGGAACCGTCGTGATTCCGAGTGACTACCATACGATGGCACCACACCACTGGCTCGCCGTATGGCACGCGTTCAATGACCCCAAGGGCTTCGTCCCGCAGGAGGTCATCTTGGACCCTCCGCTGCCAGTGTAGAGGCACTATTGCCGCGGTGCGGCATGCCTTAGGCGTAGCTGCGGGGTCCACGTGCATCTCGATAGGTGGCCCCTCCATGCATGGTAGTGCCCGATGGGGGCAAGTATTGAATGTCGACGAGGCATATCTCCCGAGTAGCCAACCTTTCATCCGGTTGTTGTTCTCTGGCGTACAAGGGAACGGCAGTGCTGCGGGGCGTGCCGGGGGCCCTTCGCGCTGAGGACATGAGCACTGGGCGTCCTCGGGGTCACCTGGCCCCACGCAGCCGCCGTTGGTTGACCTCGTCGCATTGACGGACAAGGGCTGTTAAGATCTTCTGTTACTGTCCTGTCTTCTTAGAGGAAGTACAGAAACACGTAACTCTGGATTTGTTTTAATGTTTGATGTGCAATAAACGACACAGCAGCTTTTTGGCATGTTAAAACTATTATTTTCTGCCTCGCTCATGAGAGTAACAGCTGGCAAAATTACAGCCTCGCCTACTGATTTCAAATGTGTGCTCTAAAATGATATTTATAAATGACTATTATCATTATTATAAGCAAGACAATAAATGGCAAAGATATGTAGAAAATAAACGTATTTAAGATACGTTCATAAGAAACGTAACGTGGGAGAAAATACGTTTCTAGAAGATATGTAGAAAATAAACGTATTTGAGATACGTTCATAACGAACGTAACGTGGGAGAAAATATGTTTCTCTCTCAACGTAATTGAGAATGCAGTTTAGTGCGGTGGGAACGTAATTTTTAGGAGACAGGGTTGCCATAATAAATTCTGACGAAAAATATAAATTATTATGAATACAAATAAAATAAAAGAAGCCTCCCGTGAGTTACTACAAGCTATAAAGTAGATTTTAAAAACGTTTCATAGAATAAAAGCTCACTGCTGGACGTTGTAGAAATGCGTGTATGCACCACGACAAAGGAGCCTCATTCACTTTACATTGGGGTTGTTTGCGTGGTGCCGACACGTAAATGTAGCAAAGTTCGTGACTCCACCATGCAATGCGCTGTTAAGGAGTCGTGGTGGAGTCACGCATTCTGGTGAGATCAGCTGTAACTTTACACAAAGTCTCTGTGATTTTCTTCAGACGCTCACCTGATGGAAACAAAGAAGAAGGACGTTGAAATGTCCCTGTGGAGAGCGAGGCTGTGCAGGATGTGTGCGGAGTGGATATATTCACGTTCAACTCTTAACGTTTTTATTGTCAGTTTTCAGTAGCAGCAGCTTCTAGGTTTAGAGAATGAGCGGCTGGCAGCTTGAAGTGAATCATGTCGAGGTGTCAAACATGATTTATCGTTAATACCATGTGTACATGCTTATTTGTTATATGCAGAGTCTACTGAAATCGTTTTTTTAAATTCCACATAATAAATAACTTTGAAAAATCCTCATCAGTGTCTTGGTTAATAACTGTCCTGGCTGACAGATTTAAAACAGAGAGTGCCTAAAAACATCATATTTCACTCCATGTACAGTTTAGATTTTCACAAAATGAAACATAAGCTCAGTAGTAGAAGATCCTAAATAATAATATAATATTACAATAGTAGATAAATGGCACACATACGAAAAGATAAAAGGATAAAAGGCACACATAATAATGAATACACGGTACATAAAGGCTATGGAAAATAAAAGCATACAAATCGATAAAACAGCTCAGACTGACTCGAAAGCGAGGGAAAAGAGGTGGGTCTTTAGGCGGGACTTAAAAGTTTGGACAGACTCAGTCTTGTGAAGCGCTTTAAAACCGGACAGAAAAATATCAAAAATATTGTGTGCATGTATAAAAGACTGCAGCTGTAAGAGTCCGGTTTTCTCCAATATCTTTGAAATAAAAGGAAGCTTAGAGATGGGTCTGTAATTTGAGAAGGCAGAAGTGTCCAGATTTGTTTTATCAGGGGTGGCACAACCGCTTGTTTGAAATAAACTGGCACAGAACCGGACTCTAGGCTGCTATTTATAATGTTATGGACATTAGATCCAATAGTGTCCCATACCTCTTTAAAAAGTGGAGGAGGGACTGGGTCTGTGGGACAAGATGAGGGTTTTAATTTAGCAACAATGTCACTGAAAGATGACAACGACACAGGTCCAAACTGCTGGAAGACAGCAGTGCATGTGATGTCAATGGAGGGGTCAAAAGAGGGTGGTGAGATACAGGCTCTAATAGTGGAGATCTTGTCTATAAAATAGCAGACATTTTTCACACACCTCAGTTGAAGCTTCAATACAAGTGGATAAAGGAGAGTTTAACATAGCATCAATGATTTTAAAAAGAACACAAGGTTTCTTTAAGTTACTAGAAATAATATCAGAAAAATAACTAATCTTTTCATCTTTTACAATGCTCTGATACTTTCTCCAACTCTCTTTTAAAATGTCATGAGTTACATGAAGCTTGTCCTTCTTCCACCTGCGCTCAGCCTGCCGGCTCTCACGCCTGGCAGCACGAGTGACGTCATTGAGCCAGGGTTCAGATTTAGCTCTGGGGCGCATGAGTTTCAGGGGAGCAACAATGTCAAGAGCTCCAGTGCAGGTAGAGAGAAAGGCTGAGGTTAATTGCTCAGTGTCCAGGGAGTCAGCGGACATAGTATCAGACTGGGCTACAGGGACGTGCACAGACATTTTAGGGGGTGGGTGCTCAAGTGAGAAAAAGGGCACTTCCCATAATCATTTATAAAAAAGTGTTTTAAAACTAAAAGTTAAATATAGTTGCACATCTCTGACTTACTGACCAATGTTTTTTAATACCCTCACACTCACGCAATTGTTTAATACTCAACACAATTCTACAAAATAATCAGCTACAATGGTCTTCTTTAGTATTCACTACGCACAAGAGCAGACAACAAACTAGTACAATTAATAGTTATTAAATGAGCAGCCAACAATCAAAATTATGAAGTTACTGTTTAAGGACATTACAGGCAAAAAGATCGTTTTTTCATGTACTTGTTATTTCTGGACTATTTTGCTTCCATGTTTTCTTTCACTCTAATGGAAATAAAACTTCCAAAAAACACATATAATGGTGTTCGTTTTACTACCATGTGTGAATTCATCTATAGATTTAAAGCTAATCTGCATTTAAACATAACATTTCAGGGGAAAATACTGACTTGACGTAAGTAACTATCTGGGGAAGTTGTGAGGTGATGTGTTTTTTTTGTTTTATCCTTTTCACCTGCAATGCCTTGGTAACTGCATAAATTAGGCCTTGTTAACGCCTAATTTGCATATCAATGTGGCGATTGTGACGACGTTAGATACACATTTTACTGTATTCACCTTAAGTGTCTCCCCTTAAGTACTACAATACATTAGCCTGTATGCCCATGATAAATTGCCTTAGCTAAACCTTGAGCTAATTTAGCCATTAGCTAGTAGCCTACCTTAGTTAACTATATTTGTTATTGTCTTTTAGTTAATTAGCTGTAAACTCGAGGCACTGGCAGTTTAGTCATTTGTTCATCACCACTCACCTTCAAAATAAGCCAAGTAAAGTGGGAGGTGCTGCTACCTGTCTGTCTGAAGTGACTGCCGATGACTGTCCGCACCGCTGTGCAGGAGACGTGGAGGGAGGGACGGAGGGTAGAGAGAGCATCGGAACTTCACAGTCTAATCTCCCGACCTGATATTTTAATTTTGTATTCAATCAATATATTTTTGGAAAGGGAAACTGTGCGCAAACAGCAGTAGATATATATTCATTCATAAAAAATAAAAAAGGGGGGGGAAAGGGAACTTTCTCTGGTGGAAAAAAAAGGGCAGGGGCTCAAGCCCACGTGCCTGCTGGGCTAGGTTTACAAATTGCATCTACTAAACATGGTCAGTACCCCTTTAAGCAGACCACTGGAGTCATATGTGTCTCATTGGTAGCCAAAAATAAGGTAAGGATATAGAATACAGAGCACTTCTATAAGGAAAGTTCACTACTAAACCCACCACTCCTATATCCTGCCTGGCAGGGACGTGCACAGGTACGGGCTAATGTTGCCCGGGCAACGGCGCTTTTGCACTTTTTGGCTGACCTGCCCCTATGATAAGCCCACAATTAGTATTGTAGAGTCTCGCTGCAATAAAACACACCTTGTCAGCGCTGTCATCTGCCCCCAGTCACGTGACTTTGTTTACAATATGACAGCTGAAAAGCAAAGGAAAGCCCTCCGAGTCCCGTCCGGCCTCATATGGCTATGGTGATCATGTGCCTGCCTGGCTTTGGTGACCAATCCTCGGGTCAATCTGTCCCCGGAAATGTCCCCGTTTTTAAATATGCTTTTATTGATTTTGAGTTTTCTCATGCCAGTTAGAGTATAGGGGACAAACCAGGGGACTTTACTTCCTCTTGACACCGTCGGTTATTTACAAAATAAACACCTACATATACTTGTTATTGTGCTTCTGTCTTTCTGTGTCTTTTAATCTGCTCCGTAAACTCCCTCACCGCTCTCTCTCTTTTCTTGATCGCCCTCTCTCACATACGGGAGAACACTTCACTGCCCCGCTTCATTGTAGGATTTCTGCCATGTCTCAACTTAAGTTTGACCATCTCTGTTATTAAGTTATGGAATACTAAATACATTTAAGCAATAGCTCACGACAGGCCGTGGTATATGCTCAGTATATCACAGCTAAGGGGCGTGGTTCGGCCCGACGCGAAGCACCTGTGGCCACTAACGGTCATCATTTCTCTGCTTTGTTTCAAGACCCGCATCAGAAAGCTTTTGAATGGTGGTACTTTTCCAGTTGGTCTACCTGCTCTTCACGTAGCTCTGCTTGTCGTCGTTTAGGTGCATTTTATTCTGGAGATAGGCACTCCTCAATCCACTCCTCCATAGTAAGACCCCCCCCCGGAGGTCGAAGTTAATCTTAAATGTTTCCATCTTATGATTTGTAAGTTTGTTTCGTAACGGAAGAAATTTTTATATATTTATAAAACTGACAAGTCAAATCAAGCAATCTGATTGGTCGATAGCGTTTTTGCGGACCTCTTTGATTACAGATTTGAAAACATCGTTGCTTGCTTTAAAAGTAGCACAATTCATTATGTCAAACCTTGGAAAGTATCTAGATATCCCTGCCCTAATGCCAAAGGAACTGCACACTGAATATGTTTTGCTGTTTGATGTCTATGTCTGGACCGCTGCGTAAAAAGGAAGGTTTCTGCCCCGTTACTTCTCCGCTGCTTTCTTGTCCCAGTTTGAAAAGCAAACTGCAGGCAGTTTGCTTTTCAGCCCAACTGTATACTGTTTTTCTCAGACGCGGAGGGATACTGACTTGTTGTGAAAAGTAACTTACAATTCTACCCGTGGTATACGCTCAGTATATCATGGCTAAGAACCAATCAGATTGCTTGATTTGACTTGTCCGTTTTATAAAAGTAATTAGATACCTTACCGTTACTGCGCTCTTGAAGAATGATAAGAATAAGAATAATGCGTATTGAACTGGTTTAATCAATTAGTGAGTGTATTTAAGGCACAGCCGTTACGGTCAAACTACATTAAAACAGAATTGTCCGCATTTTGTCTTTAATAGTTACTAACATTAGATATGTTAATGAGATATGGACCGCAAAACAAAAAATGTCCCTGGTTTTCATTTTACGTTTTCGGGGGGGAGGCCCTTTTTCTAGTTTAGAGCAATAGCCCCTCCAAATGTCTGTGCACGTCCCTACTGCCTGGATTACAGTAGGTCCTCCAGACCAGCCTTACCCCTTCCTCTTACATTTCCTCAGTGCTCAATGAACAAAAATACCTGTAATAAAAGTTGAAGTGACATATTGTTGAGGAGTGGTCCATGCTGGAGAAAAGTCCATTTGGAAAAGCTTGTGCAACGCCCTGATTATGAGTCGTTATTCAAGTAAAACATGTTTTAAAGAGTTGCTTTCCAATGTGTCAAAGATGTTAGTCGTCGGTGTGAAGTGTAAGTCTACTATACAGTAAATTACCTCTAATGCTAAAAGATTAAAATGGCAATAGGTTTCACTCATTTCATCTTTAAAATCAAAATATGCATTTAAATGTGCCAAAACACTCACTGATGGATGTTAGAATGTGTTTCAGGGTCCTGATTCAGTTTCTGATGTTTCACTGTCCTCTAGTGGGGGATCTTAAGTGAGACACATTCAGGCTTCATCACTCAGAGAGCTCCCTCCTGTCTGCTTTAAAGGGTCACTTCACTCAAACTAAAACACTTATTTCCTCCTTTGTGACGGTCTGTCTGTTTTCGTGTTTTATTTTCAGAAGTGTTCCCCCCCTGTCTTGTGTCTTGTGTCTGCTTCCTGTCTCTGTGTTTTTCCTCCTTTTTGATTTTTGATTCTGTTAACCGGGTACCATTGTGTTTTTCCTGCCCTGCCAAGCTCTGTCTTGTCCTTTGATTCGTTATGCATGTATTTAAGTTCTGGGGATGTTAACTGGCATTTGGCTCATCATGCATATTCATCATCTAAAGAGGAAGTAAATCTATTTTCAACAGTCTGATATCCGTTTTCTGCTCATTGGCGACAGAGGAAAGGCATCTTTGAACACGTCGTTCCTCCTTCACTGTGAGTAGAAACAGTTTATTGATGTAATGATTCTGTAAACCTCCTGTGAACATTATTTAATCTGACATGTTTTATAGTCTCACAGAGATGAGAGGAGCAGCTATGAGTTTAACTGCAGCAGCGAGTGGATTAGTTGTCTTCCTGCTCTCTGTGTCAGGTACTTTACATCTACACTTACATTCATCACATGAACAGAGGGGATTCTGGGAAATGTGGGACTTGTAAAATCAGGTCTCATGTGGGAATAAGTGGGATGGATTTGTGTAAAAGTCAAACCTAGCAGAAACATTTTAAATGTAATTGTGTGTAGAATTGTAGAAACTCAAAGACGTTACTAGTTTCTTTGATGGATATTCTGAAGATCTTGTCGTGCGTTGCCGCTGTCCTTTGCTCCAATCATCTGCATCAAATATCAGTTTGCTTATCACTTTTACAAGCGCTAAAATGAGAATATAGTGCATGCATAACTAACTGTTCCATCCTCTCTGTGAAAACATTTTGCTTTTTTTCTTAAGACGACTTAAAGAATCTCCAGCTCTGTTTTTATTAAGTTTAAGTGATTTAGAGAGATATTCTTATTCTAAGTCTTAACATATTGACTCAACTCTTATGGATCAGACATCTGCACCAAACCCTTCTAGTTCCTTCTCTCCTCTCTGACCTCAGTGTTATATTCCCACACTGAGTTAAAAGCAGTCTTCTTCTTTTTCTTATCTGTATATCAGACAGAAGCTGCTCACACCTCAGTGCTCTGCATTTATTGGTATTTTTACACTGACCTCAGCAGCAACCTGACCACAGAGCGAACAGAGAGGAAACTGGACAAGAAAAGCACAGACTTGTATAAATAAAAGTATTCCTAATCTTGTAATGTTCATGCAGGCATGTTGACACCTTGTGTTTTGACTTCTGTTCTACCCGGTTTAATTCAGAAAGAACAAAGTCATACATTAGTATTGGCAGCAGTTATAAACTGCCTTAAAAGGAATTAACAGCTGACGTACATGTGCTCCTCTTATCTTGCGTCTCTTCAGAAACTCAACTATGATAAATACATGATATGATTCTTATTTTCAGTTCAGCTCTAGTTAGATTCAGGTTCAGGAATTTTTTTATAATAATGTCTGCTGATAATTTGATCTTGAAGCTTGTTCTGGTTACATTAACCCCATTAACACATGTGTAGTTTGATTTACTGAGTCTTAACTCATTGTTAACTTAAGTCATTAACTTTGATTCTAGTGTCTGATGTGCTCTGTGTTTCAGCGGTTCAGGGTCAGCGTGGCTGGGGAGTGACTTACTCTTCTACTGAGATCTGTGCAGTGAACGGATCAACAGTGGAGATAAGATGCAGCTACACATACCCATCTACATGGAAAGGAAGTGTAAACACAGTACAGAAAACATTCTGGTTCACTAAATGGAAAGGTGGTGAACCAGTAGATGTGAAAACAGAATCAGAGTACGCAGGTCGTGTAGAGGATCTCTGTGAAAACAACATCTGCACTCTGAGAATCAGAAACCTGAGAGAGAGCGACTCAGCTGAGTACAAGTTCAGATTCACAACAAACCAAGCAGATGGAAAATATGATGGTTCGACTGGCGTCACTTTGTCCGTCTCAAGTAACAATTCTCAATGATATGTTAATTGTTATTATTAAGTGTCTTGGATATAATAATAATAATAATAATAATAATAATAATATTTGTGTTTTGATAGTTTTTGTCTTAAATACAATTCCTGTTCCTTCATAAATCCAGATCTCCAGGTCATATCAGATACATACTGGCTGTCTTGTCAGAACAGTTGTTATCAATCTTATATTCCTTCCTACATCTGGTACAAGAACGGACAAATAATCCAGGGAGAAACATCTTATTATACAAGCAACCCGAACAAGGCAGACAGTTATTCCTGTGCTTTGAAGGGACATGAGGACTTCCTCTCTCCTCCAGTGTGTGAGTTTACTCCAAAGACTTATATCACCACATACACATCTAGTGGCGTTTTATATTGAACTCTATTGGTCATTTTTTACTCCTGTTCAAATTATTACTTTTTCAGGTGTCACTGGTCAAACCTGCAACAGAGTGGCTTACACTGAGAGAAGCATCTGCGCCTTAAAAGGATCATCAGTGGACATTTCCTGCACGTACAGCAGCTTTGAAGACGATGTTAAATCTACATTCTGGTTCAGTCCTGAGCGTAGTCATCAGGGACAGAATCCCTCTCAACCTGAGGACCTTAGTGAAGACTCCCAGTATGCAGGTCGTGTTCAGATCCTTGACACAGAGAGAGGACGCTCCACTCTGAGGATCTCTGACCTGAGAGACTCAGATTCAGCTCAGTATCTCTTCAAATTCAAAACACCAAGCTTTGAATGGAGGACTGATTTACCTGGTACCACTCTGACTGTCACAGGTACTGATCAACACACACTGATGTAAATACACAGTACACAGTATTGCTTACTGACCTACTTTCAGACCTTTTGTTATACTATTGTTTCTTGTTCTAACGTCCAGCTCTCCAGGTGCAGGTGATCAGAGCAAAGGTCTACAACTATTCTACTGAGGCAGAGCTGAAGTGTCACAGCAGCTGCAGTCCAGCTGGTTCTCTGAACTACGTCTGGTTCAAGAACGGAGAGAAAATCAAAGCAACGGTGATATCTTCTTATAAAGGCTTGTTTCAGCCCAGAGACAACGTCTCTTGTGCTTTTGAAGGACATGAAGACTTCCCCTCTCCTGCAGTGTGTGAGTTTACTAATAAATACACACTGACATTACAATACAATGACAAATTCAGACATACTGGAGTCACCGAGGTCTTCTGAAGTTTATTACATCAATTTCATTTTCATACAAGCGACTAACAATAAGTGCAGACAACCATAAAGATACAAACAACAAGTATCCTACAAGAACATTAGCTTGCAATAAGTCAAACATGTTAAGTGTTACAAGTGTTTACAAATGATGTCCAAGTCACTGTTCACAGTGTCTTATAAACTGGCCAGTGCTCTCAACAAATATAAATATGACTATTCAAAAAGTACTCTGTGTTTTATGATGGAGAAAATGTTTGCTGTCCACGACTGACGTTAAATCGACTGGACTTCTTTCTGCGGATTGATATGACTGCACATAGTCAGGGCCGCCCCTCCCTACAGGCCAATCACGCAGGCTGCATGGGGCCCCAAGTTGGCCAGGGGCGGCCCTGCACATACTGTAGTCCCTTGATCCTCCTTAACAACAATCATATTATCCTTAGCAGCGTTCTGTTAGCGAGTATTAACAGCCTCTGAAATGTCCAAATTCACCAATCAGAATCGAGTTTTCAACTAAGCCTTATAATAAAAGGAGAAGAATGTGTGGGGTCATTGATGTAAAAAGATAAATAAAGACTTGTTATTGGCTGCCAGTTTCCAGGAATCTAACACAAGGATCTACATCAATATATCAATAATACAGAAAAAAAGTAAATTCAATTATGTGTGATAACATGTTTTAATATTTGAAATACTTTCCATTTCCATACCCTTCCTCCAGATGCTCCAAAGCTCCCCTCTGTGTCAGTGAGTCCCTCTGCTGAGATAGAGGAGGGCAGTTCAGTGACTCTGACCTGTAGCAGTGATGCTAACCCAGCAGCTAACTACACCTGGTACAAGGAGAATGAAGACTCTCCAAAAGCTTCAGGACAGATCTTCACCATCACTGACTTCAGAGCTGAACACAGTGGGAGTTATTCCTGTGGAGCCCAGAACAAGTTAGGACGTAGTAACTCTACCTTTCATCTGAGTGTTGGAACAGGTAAGTTCTCCACATTCACCAGACCTGATTCACTTTGTAATTTGAAGCAACCCAAGCATATTCAAAATGTCAGTGTTCACGGAGGAACCTCCATGGTGTCAGAGGTGGATCACACTGACAATGTGATTTATCAATCTATAGTTAGAAGTTTCACATATGTGTTCATGTTTCTAGGGAGTTCAACAATGATGGTGAATATCATCGGGACGACTCTGGGGGTCTTGATGCTGATTCTTGCGCTTCTCCTGAGTCTGTGGATGAGGTACAACAATATAAATTCATCAGTTTAAACATCCTTCTTACGTGTTTTAGTTTACTGTTATGAAATAAAATCTGTATTTGTTGTTGCCCTTAATCCAGGAAGAAGAAAGCTCTGCGCTCCACCACTGAAGCACCTGCACCTGAAGAGATAGAGGTGAGAGAGAGCGGACCTATTGACAACATTTCCCCTTCGTCAAAGCTATACTGTGGCTCATAAATGCAATGTGAAGAGAACTTGTGATCAAAGACAACTTCCTGAGTTGAAACCAGTAATGAATTTAGCCAAGAAATAATTGGTATCAACTTTAAAATATGAAATTATTTTCATAAAATCTTAAAGTATATGCAGGTTTCATGAATGAGTGTCTAATTGTGTCTTCTCTCTCTTCATCAGTTGGACTCTGATCCTGAGTATGAGAACGACTCACACACTGCAGCACAGACAGAAGACACAGAGGAGCAGGAAGACATGGTGTGAAGTCCAGTCAGGTTAGAGCCTCCTGCATCAGATCAAACAGGCCCACTCCACATTTAGAGTCACAGTTCCAGCTGTAACTTTACACAAAGTCTCTGTGATTTTCTTCAGACGCTCACCTGATGGAAACAAAGAAGAAGGACTTTGAAATGTCCCTGTGGAGAGCGAGGCTGTGCAGGATGTGTGCAAAGTGGATATATTCACCTTCAACTCTTAAAGCTTTTATAGTCAGTTTTCAGTAGCAGCAGCTTCTAGGTTTAGAGAATGAGCGGCTGGCAGCTTGAAGTGAATCATGTCGAGGTGTCAAACATGATTTACTGATCATAACTCCATTGTTGAGGTCTACTAAAATTGATTTATACTGTGCAATGTTCCAAACTCACATTGGTTTCTCAAACAGCATCTCTGTAAAGTATGTGTATTCACTCTCTGTCCTAAACGGCTTGTTGGAGCTCCTGCCCCAACACAGTCTCACTCCCTGAACGTCCAGGAGCGACGCTTGGTCAGGGTCCCGTGGCGCCGAGTCTCCTTCAGCTTCATAAAGGGATGCAAAGAGCTTTCAACTGATTGCATTGTATTCCCATCGGCGGCGGTATTTGACGCTCAGGGAAGCACCGCATCGGTCCATGTCCGCGGCATTTAAAGGCAATGTGAGCGTCCATTCCTATTGGATAACGAAGGATTTTACACCCGGAAGTAACTATTCTCCTTAACGTAGATTGATTTTACAGTGATATCTGCACTACTCATCAACTCAAACACACCAGATTATCCTTGATAATTACACAACATTGATTGGTTTAAATTGTGTACAATGCTTTTGTATTTTTCCCCTTCGATTCAGAGAAACAAATATTTTTTTCGGAGTTTTAGGATGGCAGAAGACACTACACTACCCAGAATCCTCAGCTATCGTTTGGAACTACACCATGTGCTCTGTTTGACAAACCCCGTGATTAGTCCTCAAGCTCTGTGATTGGTTGACCTCCAACTGCATTCCATATGAAAAACGTTTCGTTAAAGATAAAATCATACTTTATTCAGCAGTGCTTGCTTTACTCTTTGAAAGTCATCACATGAATGCATTGTAATAAATGGTTCGGCTGCATTAAATATATTACACATCTGTCGTAGTTCTTTATTTATCTACAGAGATCGGGCCTCAGAATATATAAATATATCCGTCGTAAACTAAACCAGAAACAGCAGTATATTTTATTTTGTTAACACTGTAAACTTGACAGCATTTTATCCCGCACCTCCTACTGGTTAAAGCACGTTATTACACGTTTAGAGTAATTGCAATGCAGGAAGATTGTGTTGCTTTTTAATGACTGTTTAAAATGCCTTTTTCTTAATGTCATTCATTTTTGTAAAGCACTTTTGAATGTGTTATATTTGATGAAAACATTTAAATATTAAGAGTACATACAAAATAGGAGGAAAGTAGAAGGTCAATGATAGAAGAATATCAAGAAGATACTGTAAATGATATCTAGAATAAAACAGTTTCGTGCCAGATGTACAAAGATATTAATAGGAGGATGTGCAAAACAGACAAACTAATTAGGCTTTATTTAAACATTAAATAATACTTTAGGTTAAGGTCTTCTTTTAAATACATGTAATCAAAAAGCTTTGGGGGTATCTATATTAAGCCTGACAAAAATACTTAACGTTTAATATATTGCATGGTTTGTTTTGGGACCTGACAATCAACTTTCCTGCAAAGTTAACTATGTTGAAGCACTTATTTTAACCAATATTATACATATTTATTATACTCTTATAAAATGTATGTAGATAGAATAAGAAATGTGCAGAATATGACAGTTTAATGCTGGAGGTACACACATATTGATAGATGTCTTGTTGAGGAACCTATGACCCAAGTTTGTCATCATTGCATAACTACACCGTAGTTGTGTATATGATATTTCAATTCGATTACTGTTTTGGTTAGTGTGCCATCGATGGGATTCATTCCATTTCAAAGTGCTGTTTGACGCTCCGTGTAAACTTCGCGCACTGCCACTCCAACATCCAATCACAGAGCTTGAGGACTAATCATGGGGTACCTTAAACATTCTCTTGCACTATTTTATCAGTTTTATGTGTTTTATTATAGTTGTATGTCCTATACTCATGTTGCATTGTTGGAGGAGCCTGTTGGCCACTTTATGATGTCATAACGATGTTAGCCTCCCCCCCCCCCCTATCACCTGAATCTCCTCCTAGAACGACATTGAGTTCTTTGTAACCAAATTTCTCTGAGGGGCGTGGGGAGGGGCTCCTTATTTTCATCTAAAGTAACAGACAGAGAATCAGCACTTTTGAAACAGGGCTGAAACACAGGGGATTATGGGTAATGCTGCAATGATCTGTTTGGTGTTTCAGCCAATCAGAGACAGGCTCTGGATATATCTGAGACCTGTGATATATTGATGAAGAAGAGTATAATAGGGGACCTTTAAACACGAGTATCTGTACTTCTGCTTGAGTAAAGGATGTGTGTACTTTTGCCATCTCTGCTAATGTGCACATGACAATAAAGCCTTGAATCATGAATCTTAAAGGTCCCGTGTCATGGCCATTTCTACTGATCATAATTCCATTGTTGAGGTCTACTAGAATAGATGTATATTGTGCAATTTTCCAAACTCACATTGGTTTCTCATACATCATCTCTGTAAAGTATGTGTATTCACTCTCTGTCCTAAACAGCTTGTTGGAGCTCCTGCCCCCCCCTCCCTGTGAGCCCAGTGTGCTCTGATTGGTCGGGACGTTGAGAGGCTCGTAGCTGCGATCTGCTGCGAGGAGCGGAAGCCTGTCCGCATCTTGCAGCAGATCGCAGCAACGAGCCTCTCGGCGATACAGCGAGAACAAGCGAAACTCATCCTGAGCACACAAACACTCACAGCTGAAGTAAAAACAATAAG
The DNA here is from genome assembly GCA_028583405.1 of Pogonophryne albipinna. Classification (NCBI taxonomy): domain Eukaryota; kingdom Metazoa; phylum Chordata; class Actinopteri; order Perciformes; family Artedidraconidae; genus Pogonophryne; species Pogonophryne albipinna. Next base: position 41,792,085 of record CM053245.1, read on the forward strand.
TGTGGCTTGATATTGAGTAAGAAAAAGGTTTATAACGCTGTGAGCATGGGTCTGCGGAGAGCATTTCTCCATGATCCCAACTTAGTAGCCCGATAAACGTTTACCCATTTAAACAGTCGTGGTAGATACCTTGTTTGTTTTAAACATCATAAATACACAAACAACAATGAATACTTACAGGTTGTGTACCCGAATCTCCCGCTGGTCCAAACAAAGTAGGAACAGCATCGTTCTTCAGTGCCCTACGCTGTACATATCCGGCATGAATCGCTGAAAGGTATTGGGAAGCTTTGTTTCGTGAAAGGCTGGCAGAGGGTGTGGCCTCTAGGTATCCCCACGAGTACCCAGGAAGAAAATGAGAAATCTCCAACGAGGCGTTTTGGGGAGGTCTTTTCTGTGTTAGAGTTTTACTCGCTACAGGGTGTACTTTGAGGGTTTTTGACTCTGCAGACCGTTTACATGCAGAAAAACCTTTATAACACACAAGGGGACGGGTAATAACCGGAAAAGCATGACATGGGACCTTAAGGGACTCGAGATGGCTAAAAAAAAAGTACTGAAAATGACCCCAAGAGACAGAAAGGACCTACAAAGAAAATGTAATGAATTATTATTATTATTATAATGATTACTTGGCCCTCTTGCTGCGGCTGTAGGAGCGTCTCCAGGGGGACCTCCAGGTGCGGCACGGGGCCAGGGAGAGGTCGGGCAGCAGGACCCCCAGGGAGGCCTCCATCAGGCGGGGCCGACCACACACGGCGTGCTCCGTGGAGCAGTAGTATGAACACTGGCCATAGAAACACACACTGCCCACTGGGGGGCGCCACAGGGGAACACAGGAGAGGAGAGAAGGAGAGAGAATAAGGAGAGCATTCACAGACATACTTTACATTACATTTAGCCAGGGTTCCATTTATGTGGGGGCCAATGGGAGGAGAGAGTGGGCTGCTGCTGCTGTGTGTGTGTGTGTGTGTGTGTGTGTGTGTGTGTGTGTGTGTGTGTGTGTGTGTGTGTGTGTGTGTGTGTGTGTGTGTGTGTGTGTGTGTGTGTGTGTGTGTGTGTGTGTGTGTGTGTGTGTGTGTGTGTGTGTGTGTGTGTGTGTGTATGTGTGGCCTAGCATTACTATACTTGTGGGGACCTAAATCTGTTTACACAGTCACGTGTGGGGACTCGCCTCCCTTATGGGGACAAAATTGAGGTCCCCATAAGAATAATTAATTTTAGGGTGAAGACTTGGTTAGGGTAAGGGTTAGGGAATACTCCGGGTTTTGGGACAAAATTAACGTGGGATCACTCCGGTCATTGTACGTACTTCGTCTCACTGGAATAGTAACGGTCAGATTGAATACAACATCGACCCAATTTCTCCGGTCAATGACGGGAGAGTTTTGAAAGTGACAAAACACTGTTCCACACATTTAAAAACAATTAAACAATGTTTACCCAGGATTCAGGCACCTTCCCTGGCTTGTAAAATGCGGTGATGCGCACTGGAGGTATCATACTATTTAAAACATGTATACCCAGGATTCAATCACTTTTCCTGGCTTGTAAAGTGCTGTGAAGCAGCCTGTTGTCTGGGTGGAAGAGCCACCTGCTGCATGGAGCTCTCTCGGTCTCTGTGAGTCTCACACCCCGCTTCTCTCTGGGTACTCTCTCCCTCTATTCACACCACTTTTCCCCGCCTTTCAGAGACTTATTGCTGGGTAGAAAAGCCTTGTGCATCACCCTGGATCTCTGCCTATGTGCCTGAGTCTGAGACCCTGCTAACAGCGGTGACTCTGCTGTACTTATCTTCTTGTACATTTCATGAGTTAAATGTGGACGAAATGGACAGTTTCCTGTCCATATGACCGGCTGTTTGTGCAGTCAAATGTGCATTTGAATTAAAACAGTTTAATGCACTTTTAACACTCATGTACCCACGATTCAAGCTGCTTTCCTGGGTTACAAAGTGCTGTGAAGCAACCTGTCCTCTGGGTGGGGGAGTCATGTGCTGCAAGGAGCTCTCTGGGTGCACTCTGTGGGTCTCACAGCCTGCTTCTCCGGGGTGCTGGAGAGTCATTTTCAGGCTCCTCTCCACAGTTGTCCCCCTAAAAATGATTTTTATATACTGAAATCTGTTTTTTTTAAATCTTTTTTTCCTTCTAATTTATTATTCTTTTCAAAATAACACACTGTTATTTACTCACCAATAACACACAATTATCCTTGCTTTTATTTATTGATTTAATTGAACCAATTATAACATTTGTAATTTATTCATTGTGATGTTTTGTTGTTTCTTTGTGGTTATGGATTTCTGGTTAGTTCTGCTGATATCTTTTTTACTCTTACGCTATATTTCCAAGTCATCTTATTTATTTCCTCAAGATGGCTTATTTACTGTTGTTATTTAATATTTTTGTTACAATAAATATTTTCGTTAATTATTTAATATCAACCAAAATAACTTCCAGTTGTTCTTGATTTAGATTTTGTAATTGCTAAGAATTTATTTGCCTAATTAATTTTTACATTTAATTTTTAGATGTTCTTGGTGCGTATAGGATTTTCCTTTTATTGTTTACTGTGTGTTGCTTTTATTACTATTATGTACTGGTTATAGCTGCGTTTTAGTTTGTGTAATACTGCTGTCTCCATACAGTATGAAGATTAAGAATACTGCAGTGAGGTTATCTCTGAAATTGAATTGTATTGTAATGTCAGTGTGTGTGTATAGGTAAACTCACACACTGCAGGAGAGGGGAAGTCTTCATGTCCTTTCAGAGCAGAAGAATATCTGTCTGTAGAGCCAAATGTGAATAAACGAGTAGAATAGATTGAAGTCGTCGATTTTTCTCCATTCTTGTACCAGACATAATGACCAGAGGGTACTCGACAACTGCTCTGACACTTCATCTCTGCCCGGTTAGTATGTGTGGGTTCAACCTGCACCGTGACATCTGGATTCGAGAAGGAACAGGAATGTTATTTCAGATAAAAACTGTCATCATACATGCATTCATAAACATTTATTGTATTGTTTTCTAGATTTTGAACGATTAGACATAGACATGAATGAAAATATTACCTGTGACAGACAAAGTGACTCCAGGTGCAGCAGCATATTTATCTTGGTTTGTTTCGATCCTGAACTTGTACTCAGCTGAGTCGCTCTCTCTCAGGTTTTGGATTCTCAGAGTGCAGGTGTTGTTTTCACAGAGATCCTCTACACGACCTGAATACTCTGAGTCTGTTTTCAGATCTACTGGTTCACCACCTTTCCATTTAGTGAACCAGAATGTTTTGTTTACTTTATTGTGACTGCCTTGTATTGTAGATGGATATGTGTAGGTGCATCTTATCTCCACTGTTGATCCTTTCACTGCACAGACCTCAGTAGAAGTGTAAGTCGCTCCCCAGCCATCCTGACCCTGAACCACTGAAACACAGAGCACACCAGAAACTAGAATCAAAGTGAATGACTTAAGTTAACAATTAGTTACTAAGAATAGTTGTATCATAATACCAATATCATATCAGGAAATCTAAGCTGGGCAATCGTCCAGATCCCCAATCATCAGAAAAAGATTATAATCATGCATCTACGGTATCTAACGAGGACTGAATATAGATTTGTATTAGGTGTTTATCATATTTATGATTGTTAAGAGAATATATCCTTCTTTTATGGGTTTCCAAGTTGGCCTATATAATAAAGTAGCTTAAAAGGAGATGTTTATGAGTCAACAAATAATTATGAAGTTACATTTTACACACTTTTCTGGGAAAGAGCAGAAGAGCACATTCAATTCACATTTCAATTCCTTCTTACTTCATACCTGATGAAATTTTACTTTTTGACTTATTTTAGCATTATATCCAAATTGTACCAGGTCCAAAAACAAACTGTTAGCTCAGTTTTTCAATGTCAGTGATGTCAAAGATTGGAAGAATTAGAATAGTGTGTGAATCTCTGAACAGTTTCCTCTCTGTTCGCTCTGTGGTCAGGTTGCTGCTGAGGTAAGTGTGAACATAACAATGAATGCAGAACACTGAGGTGTGAGCAGCTTCTGTCGGATATACAGATAAGAAAAAGAAGAAGACTGCTTTAAACCCAGAGCGTGGAAATATAACACTGAGGTCAGAGAGGAGAGAAGGAACTAGAAGGGTTTGGTGCAGATGTATGATCCATAAGAGTTGAGTCAATATGTTATGACTTAGAATAAGAATATCTTTCTAAATCACTTAAACTTCATAAAAACGGAGCTGGAGATTCTTTAAGTCGTCTTAAGGAAAAACAGAGGAAAATGTTTTCACAGAGAGAGGATGGAACAGTTAGTTATGCACTATATTCTCATTTTAGCGCTTGTAAAAGTGATAAGCAAACTGATATTTGATGCAGATGATTGGAGCAAAGGACAGCGGCAACGCACGACAAGATCTTCAGAATATCCATCAAAGAAACTAGTAACGTCTTTGAGTTTCTACAATTCTACACACAAATACATTTAAAATGTTTCTGCTAGGTTTGACTTTTACACAAATCCATCCCACTTATTCCCACATGAGACCTGATTTTACAAGTCCCACATTTCCCAGAATCCCCTCTGTTCATGTGATGAATGTAAGTGTAGGTGTGTACATCATGTGTACATCAGTTGTCTTCCTGCTCTCTGTGTCAGGTACTGTAGTAAGTAAGTGTTGTAAATAGAGACAGAGTATACCCAGAGAGCAGGATGCAGCACCTGGCTTTTCAACACAGGAAAAGTGTTTGAAAGGCGAGGAAAAGTTGTTTAAAATAGTCTGATACTACCAGGGCTCATCACAACACTTGACAAAGAAGAAACAGAGTTTAAAATACGGGGAATAGTGCATCAAAGGACGGACTAAAGACCTCCAGCCTGTGTCCCTTTAATGAGCACTTAGGTTATTTCATACCTCCAGGAAAGAGACCAGGAAAAGGACCTCTCTTTGGCGGCTCACAGACCCCTAAAGGACGGACTAAACTCCTTTACTGTAAGCGCCAGCTGTGCTTTACCAAATGTCTTGGCCGTCTTGTGATCCTGCACGTGGATGATGTAGCCCTCAGCAGTTCCCATTTTGTCCGACTCTAAGACCTCAGTGTTGGGCATGTTTGCGTACACACCCGGACAGTGACCATACAGGAGGCTCCAATGGAGGGTGAGATATATATATAGCCATATAGCAGGTACTGGGTGTTGGGGAAATATTTTCCAAGGTCCATAACTGTGACCCAGTTTATCAGTTCAAACTGTCCTGACTGAGCACACACACCTGTAACCTTGGCTGCTGTGCTCTCAGTGTTTTGTCTCCCTGTTCCTGCCTGTTGGTGTCAGCTGATAGAGGTGTTATGATTCTATCTTGTTATGCAGCATGTTGATTATTCTCTCTGAACTAGCTAAATACATGAGTCTGGGGTAGAGTTCTTCAGAATTGACGTGGCAACTCTACCGTGAAGTCAGAACCTCTGGCTCTTGGACTTGTGATGTGAATTCTCCGGCCGAAGCTCCAAATAAACCATCAGTGTTTGACATCAAAGCTCCTGCTCTTCCCGTGTCTCTTTCCTGAGTCAGTGACTCCCACTGCATTGCTACACAGAAGTTTCCCTTACACTGGGTGATTGAGGTCGGCTTGCTGGTCATCAGGTCGAGAAGCTCGGGGATGCGCTTCTCTGCGGCCGCCATGGCGGCGAGAAGTTCCGCCTGGCGTGGCACACGATCCAGTTTGTTCCTCTTCACCTTAAACTGGTGGAAAGTGACTGCCTTCTTCATGTTTTTCATGTTGGCTTTCACCTGTCTGATTATGTGGGTCATATCAGACTGGGTGAGTCTGCACCCCCGGAGCTTTGACTCAGACATGTACCTCATGAAATGGTTCACATTCTTCAGGAAGAACTCTGATGTCGTGACTGCCCGGCCCGTGTTTGAAATATACTTGCTCCAGCCACGGATCCTCTTCATGTCTTTTAGGAACAGCCAGTCTGACAGCCGGTTAACACCATGGGCCATGAATATGAGGAAGTGCTTTATCCGGCTGACCTTCAACAGAGCATTTTCTTTCTGTTTTACTGTTGGAGCGACACCCTCACAATGATCCCTGTATGTCTGAAGGTACGCTTCCATGCTTTTAGGGAACATGATATCACGCATGGTATTCCCCCGTCCCCTCCCAGTGGACCAGTGATTTGGGGGAGAGGGCGAGTCCTTAGCCAGCTTAGCTTTCAGCTTATTATAGACGGACGCACGGGTCTTCCGTCATACAAGGGTCGTGCTGGCAGAGGATACTGGGGACTGACTTGCAGTCTGGGCAGGGGTCTCGCCAGAGGAGGCTACCGGGGCTACCGGAGTATACAGTTCAGGCTAGGCAGGGGTCTTGACCGGGGTCTCGCTACCGGAGGCTACTGGGGACCGCATGACAGTCTTGACAGGGGTCTTCCCACCGGAGGCTACTGGGGACTGCATGACAGTCTTGTCAGGGGTCTTGACAGGGCTCTTCCCACCGGAGGCAACTGAGGACTGCATTACAGTCTTGACATGGATCTTGAGAGGGGTATTACTGCCGGAGGCTACTGTGGACTGCATTACAGTCCGGGCAGGGGTCTTGAGAGGGATTTTGCTGTCGGAGACCACTGGGCTGGCGGGTTGGGTGATGGAGGCAGCTGGGGTGTTTATGCCGGAGGTACTTGTGATTGCTAGGCCCTTAAATCGTATCAATTCTTCCTCTTCCTCAACCACAGCAGCAGTGGCACTCTGCTTCCTGTGTTGTAGCTCCTTTTTCAGCCTGGAGCGCAGGGTCCTCACCTCATCATTGAGGGCATCCTTCTGAGCCCTCAATGCCACATTTTCCAGCATCACCTGCCTGCAGTCCTCATTGTCACACTCGGTATGTGGGGAGAAGGGTGGAGGGTGCCCGGGGTATTCCTCCTCATTGTCTATATCCAATGATGTAACCATTCCAATGATGGGGTTAGGGTCACAGAGGTCATGGAGCAACTGCAGTGCCACACTATGCTTCAGCCTTGCCAGGACCTGAAGTGCCTCATATTGGGAAAACTCAGAGTGGTCATGAGTTACATGACGGTCCAGTCTCTTCCCAGCATACGAACACCCTGTGATGGGACAGGGTTTGGTCCGAGCATTTATCCTGCCACTGGCCATTTTCAGAATGATGCCCCTCTCCTCCAAGTTCCGCACTGCATGTTTGTGCTTAAGGTGCTTGTTCAACGCCAGATAGAAGAGTCTGCACACCGGGCATTCGGACGACATCCTTACTAAAACAGACACAATGAATTTGATTACAATTCTATTCTATTTCTCCGTTTTTATGCGTTAGAATGACCGGTGATTGCAACACTGGGTCCGATGCTTCAATACATGGTGCACGGACCAAGGGAGGACTTGGGGTGCCACCGGGTTGGATGGTCCCACCTCCGCACCAATGCAGGGCTGGTGATGGCAACATTGAGTCCGATCAGAGGTTGCACTAGACTTTTTCACTGCCCGTCATTTTGACGGACAGGATCGTAAAATGTCCGTCAAAATTCAGTATTACCCGTCAGCATTTACACTCTGGGGGCGGAGAGAGAGAGAGAGAGAGAGAGAGAGAGAGAGAGAGAGAGAGAGAGAGAGAGAGAGAGAGAGAGAGAGAGAGAGAGAGAGAGAGAGAGAGAGAGAGAGAGAGAGAGAGAGAGAGAGAGAGAGAACTGTCAATCGGGGGGGGGGGGGGAAGAGCACAGTCTTGAACTGTCAACGGGGGTGTGGGGGGGGGGGGAGAGCACGCACGCTCGTGAACTGTTATACATGCCCACTGCACCTTGCAGGAGTGCGCACAGCGTAAAGCCAAAACTCACAGACATTTAAATGATTTGTAGGGCAAAGTTGGGTTTGGAAACGGTATCATTTCCTTTTTGCCAGGCATGCTTAACACCGGAGCCTCGCTGCGGGGAAACTTTGGCGCTGTTCCGAGTTTGTTCTAATCCGTCAAAATGACGGACTGCTTTCAGATTTTTCCGTCATTGTTAAAAAAAATCCGCCATAGACGGAAAATATTTGGTTAACGCGACCTCTGGGTCCAATGCATCAATTCATGGTGCCCCGACCATTACCTCATTCACACCAACGCAACTTCGGTTCAAGCTCCGTGCTAGAGCTTTTCAGGTTCAGAACCGGTTCTTCTGTTTAGCTCTGGCTCTTTTCACACCGCCCAGAGTCCGACTGGTAATGCGTCGTTGCGTCATCGTTTGCGTCATGACGTAACCATTTGCGTGCCTGCTTCATAAAGCCAAACCGCACGGATGAAATCAGTTGCATTCATTTCTTATGGCTCTATCTGCAGCTTTTCCGGAGTCATTTCTGTGGTTTAGTTTTATTCTTATAAAAAAGTGTACTCGTGTCAATAAAGGTTTTTTTAAAAACAAAACTGCTTCCGAGGTCGGTCTTATTTCTTAAGGTGGACTGAACCATGAGTGTGGAGTAACGTTGTATCTTTCATTTAAATAAACTGTAACCTTCACCCAGGTATGTAACAGCTGTTCTCAAATGAACACGTGAAGTAAAGTTTAATATTTATAGTTTTATAGATTTATAATGAGTTATAATGAGAGGTGATCAAGGTGAATGCTCAGGTTTCACCTTAACACCCAGACACGTTGCTTCACCATGAGCAGAAACCTTTATATATATAGTCTATGGCAGAAACACTGAAACTCTTGTTAAGGTTCTCCATCGTTGTGTACAAACTGGATAAAACGCAGGCTTTTTGTTGTTGTTCAGGAGTTGATCTGTCTCTGCCCCTGCCCCCACCTCGACGTAAGCGTGACGTATGTGGTGCTTTTGCTCTGGCCGGACAATTTTTTGGTGCTTGAAACGAACCGGATTCCGGAGCTAAGAGGCTGCTCCGCTGCGGTGTGAAGAGGAAAACCCGGTGCTTTTCAAGCTCCAGCTCCGAACCGGCCCTGAAACACCGTTGGTGTGAATGAGGTACATGAGAGGGTTTGGGGTGCCCCGGAACCAGGCAGCACCCCAGCAGGAAATGGGTTTTATGGTCAAAGGAGGAAAGAGTGATAGAACCGGGGTAAAGCAAAGAAAGTGTCCGACAATTGTGACTGTTGAGGCGGCCAGAGAGTCTGTCATCTCTCGGTCCTATCCTCCAGGCCACGCGATGGCAAGAACTGGATGAAACAGACCAAAAAGTAAAAAAATAAAGTTTCAATTCATCCATGAAAAAATGCATGAAAATGAAAAAATGTGTCCAAAAATAGTCTCTTGTGAAGCCACAGAGACCCCTGTCATCTCTCGGTCCTATCCTCCAGGCAACGCGGTGGCCAGAACTGGGTCAAATTGACCAAAATGTAAAAAAATAAAGTTTCAATTCATACATGAAAAAGGCATGAAAATGAAAAAAAGAACCCAAAAATAGTGCCTCATGAGCCCGCAAGAGTCCCCCGTCAACTCCCCTTACATTCCTCCAGAGTCATATTTGTCAGAGTAAACTTTTTTGAGAACCAGGGAAAATGGGTGAAAATGAAAAAAGTATCCGAAAATAGTGCCTCTTAATGCGGGTAGAGTCCCCTGTCAACTCCCCTTACATTCCTCCAGAGTGTTGTGCCAAAACTGAAGAAAAAAGAAAATAAATAGATCCGGGCCAAAAGCATGAAAATGAAAAAAAGTATCAGAAAATAATGCCTCATAATGCGGGTAAAGTCCCCTGTCAACTCCCCTTACATTCCTCCAGAGGCACATTTGTCAGTCAACTTTTGTGAGAACCAGGCTGGGGGGTCTTGAGGCACAAAATAAGGCCAACCCAAAGTGCACGGTGAGCGGACACTTCACCTCCGTGTTTGCAGACAGCCATTTTTTTTCTGAGTGCACCCAAAAACCGGGTTTCCGATTTCGTGCAGACCGTAGTCCAAAATGTATGGATGAATATTTTTGACGGAGAAGGGGAAATGAAGCCCTGGACACTTTTCCTCTTCTCCGTTGCAACTTACTGTAAAAAAGGGCCAGAAGCCCCAAAGGGTTGAGCCTTTTCAGGCCCCTTCTCCGTTGGCACTTAGTCATTTTTTCGACAATTTTTTAAAACTTAATTTTTGATTATTTTAAGATATAATTAACCGTTTTCGTCACTTTGTTCTTCTTTCCACGGGTGGGTGCAACTGGTAGGCCGCCTATGAGCACCCAAATTTGGCCTGGAACCTCCAGGATTTGTGGGCTAAGCTCCATAAACTGACAAAATCACCCAGAAATGTCACTTTCCTAGCCCAAAATATATAATACAAATACATTTAAATAGTAAAAGGTAGAATTGTGCTCTGAATTACCCGGAATTGGATTTATATAGCCCCATGATAGTGATTAAAAATCATTTTCATGGAAAAAAGTGTTAAAACACCTGATTAAAGCATATACAGGAACCCAGTGAGCTCCAGAGTATGTGCATTGTTTCAGGGAACCATATTAATGATAGAATAAATGCATTTAAATGCAAAAATAATGATTTTAAATCATTTTAGGGGAAAAAGTGTGGAGAGAACCTTACTTTCCAAGGCAGAAATAGTGATTAAAATGCGGGGAAACTGTCTTAACCTGTTAAGCCCTGAGCCTGTTTTTCAGGTCTCAGGCTCGAAAATGACATTCCCAGAACAAATGACCATATCTTCCTTTCTAAAAGGGTTAAATTAATAATCTTTGTTCTCAAAGTAATGATAAACCTGTGAGTTGGATGTAGAAAAATCTGAATCAATATAGATGTTTTTTATTTTAAAGAAAATTCAGATTGAACATGGTAAAAAACTGTAAATTATAGTGTCCGTCCAAAAAATATGTTGTACTTATAATGAAAACTAACCTTGAATGATGGGATAGTAGACTAAAAGCTTTAGGAATCCAAAGTACAACATATAATAAGTACTCTGTATTAAGATTGATGCAAAACAAGTGATATTTGACCTTTTTAGACAGATTTAGCAAAAAAAAACCTCTTCTGGGGCCATTTGGGTGGATTTTCCTTATCTCTGGCCCCCCTTTGTCGATTTTGACATGTGACATCTTTTTCTGACCGTTAGAGCCAATAGAATCGAAGGGGAATCGTCCCGCACACACTCATGTTAATAAAAAAAAAATGGCGTCTTCGTGTAAGCAGTTTTGCTCCAGAGTGAAGCTGACTCTAGGTCTTACATCTCAAAACCGAAAAGCTGATTTATTGCTCACGGATTATCAGAAATCATTCAAAGTGACACAGACACATTGGATTAACCTATGGATTAACTTCACCATCGTTTTTATCGTTTTAATGCCATTGAAGACTACTTTTGACCAGACTACCACACAGGTGAGCCATTTTGCCGTTTTAGGCTAACTAGCTCCATATGTTTTGATGTGTGTTCTTGTTATTATCTCAGAGAATTCGTATAATTGAGTGATAATGAGGGTACCCTTCGATCCTTTTTTTTTTTTAAATGATCAGTTTCTTTCCGTTACATGGATATAAAACATTCATAGTTTATTAAATGAACATGCCCCCAGACACTGTTTTCTGCAAGATATTGCGGGAGCCCCCCGGAACCGGGATCTCTTGGGCTTAACAGGTTAAATAGTGACATAGAGTACCCAGAGAACCAGGCTGCAGCACCTGGAGGAAGAGGGGGAGAGGGGATTGCTTTAGTATGGCTCAGAAAGTGAGGTGCTGCATTCTGGTTTGTGTCCAATTGAAGGAACTTATTTAACATTGAAACTGTCCCTGAATTGTACAATGTTGTACATTGAAGGCACGGTTTAAATGCACAATAGTTTCCTTTAAATCGACACCAACCAGATTTCAGCACCTCACTTTCTGAGCCTGGAAAATTGTTTAAAAGTGGTTTAAACGGCTGGACGAGAGCTGTACCATGTACAATTGATGGACTGTAGTTAGTATTGAAAAGGTATTTGAATTTTACCAATTGGACATGAAAAAGGCAGGCTACAATAAAGCACTTTACAAGGGAGGAACAGTGTTTCACATGTCGGAATAAGTGTATTGTATATGTCTATGTATTGTACAGTAGTGTAAAAATACAGAGACATATACAATACTAAATAAAGTACATCAATTGGACATGAAAAAGCCAGGCTACAATAAAGCACTTGACAAGGCAGAAATCATGTTTAAAAGGTCGGGAAAATTGTTTTCAAACGTCTAGACAAGTGTTTTAGCCTGTCCAATTGGATATAATGTGGATACAAAAATATGTGGATGTACATTACCTGGCATAGAGAGAAGGACGACAACAAATCCACTCGCTTTTAAACTCATAGCTGCTCCTCTCGTCTCCGTGCGGCTTCAGTGACAAAATAACAAAGAAGTTGATTGATGTCCTTAAGAAAACCCTTCATCATTAAAAGAAAGGGAGTTCAGGAGACCAGTTAGTGGTAAACAGAGCACCTCTCCTCACTGACAAGAGAAGACGCATCCTAATGTCTTGCTTTATTATAAAAGCAGCCAAACTTCAAGATCTAAAACCATGTTCTGTGAATACAAATCAACAATGCAAATTACACAAACTACTAATGCAAATTAACATCACTTGATATTATTATGAAGCTGCCTGGACAGTTTCATAATGTGTACAGAAAGTCACATCTCAACGTTTGTTCATTGGGTATAGCTTTGGTTTTACATTTTATAATATTCATTCAAGCCAAACTCAAACCAAACTACAACAAGCAGCACGAGCTGAAGGTTAGCTATCAGTATTTCTGTCTGTGAACAGCAGGACTGCTGCTGTGCTGTGGTCACACACTCACTCACACACTTCACTCTCACTCACTTCACTCACTCACACACTTCACTCACTCACTTCACTCACTCACACACTTCACTCACTCACTTCACTCACTCACACACTTCACTCACTCACACACTTCACTCACTCACACACTTCACTCACTCACACATTTCACTCACTCACACACTTCACTCACTCACACACTTCTCTCCCTCACACACTTCACTCACTCACACACTTCACTCACTCACACACTTCTCTCCCTCACACACTTCACTCACTCACACACTTCACTCACTCACTTCACTCACTCACACACTTCACTCACTCACACACTTCACTCACTCACACATTTCACTCACTCACACACTTCACTCACTCACACACTTCACTCACTCACACATTTCACTCACTCACACACTTCACTCACACACTTCACTCTCACTCACTTCACTCACTCACACACTTCACTCACTCACACACTTCACTCACTCACACATTTCACTCACTCACACACTTCACTCACACACTTCACTCTCACTCACTTCACTCACACACTTCTCTCACACACTTCACTCACACACTTCACTCACTCACACACTTCACTCTCACTCACTTCACTCACTCACACACTTCTCTCACTCACACACTTCTCTCACTCACACACTTCACTCTCACTCACTCACTTCACTCACACACACACTTCTCTCACTCACACACTTCACTCTCACTCACTCACTCACACACTTCTCTCACTCACACACTTCACTCACACACACACTTCTCTCCCTCACACACTTCACTCACTCACACACTTCTCTCCCTCACACACTTCACTCACACACACACTTCTCTCACTCACACACTTCACTCTCACTCACTCACTCACACACTTCACTCACTCACACACATCACTCACACACACACTTCTCTCACACACACACTTCTCTCACTCACACACTTCACTCTCACTCACTCACTCACACACTTCTCTCACTCACACACTTCACTCACACACACACTTCTCTCCCTCACACACTTCACTCACTCACACACTTCTCTCCCTCACACACTTCACTCACACACACACTTCTCTCACTCACACACTTCACTCTCACTCACTCACTCACACACTTCACTCACTCACACACATCACTCACTCACACACATCACTCACTCACACACTTCACTCACACACACACTTCACTCACACACACACTTCTCTCACTCACACACTTCTCTCACTCACACACTTCTCTCACTCACACACTTCACTCACTCACACACTTCACTCTCACTCACTTCTCTCACACACTTCTCTCACTCACACACTTCACTAACTCACACACTTCACTCACTCACACACTTCACTCTCACTCACTTCACTCACACACTTCTCTCACTCACACACTTCACTCTCACTCACTTCTCTCACACACTTCTCTCACTCACACACTTCACTAACTCACACACTTCACTCACTCACACACTTCACTCTCACTCACTTCACTCACACACTTCTCTCACTCACACACTTCACTCTCACTCACTTCTCTCACACACTTCTCTCACTCACACACTTCACTAACTCACACACTTCACTCACTCACACACTTCACTCTCACTCACTTCACTCACACACTTCTCTCACTCACACACTTCACTCACTCACACACTTCACTCTCATTCACTTCTCTCACACACTTCTCTCACTCACACACTTCACTAACTCACACACTTCTCTCTCTCACACACTTCTCTCACTCACACACTTCACTCACATACTTCACTAACTCACACACTTCTCTCACACACACACACTCACACACTTCTCTCACACACACTTCACTCACTCACACACTTCTCTCACACACACTTCACTCACTCACACACACTCACACACTTCTCTCACTCACACACTTCACTCACTCACACACTTCACTCACTCACACACTCACACACTTCTCTCACTCACACACTTCTCTCACTCACACACTTCACTAACTCACACACTTCTCTCACTCACACACTTCACTCACTCACACACTCACACTCTTCTCTCACTCACACGCTTCACTAACTCACACACTTCACTAACTCACACACTTCTCTCACTCACACACTTCCCTCACTCACACACTCACACTCTTCTCTCACTCACACACTCACACTCTTCTCTTACTCACACACTTCACTCACTCACACACTTCTCTCACTCACACACTCCACTAACTCACACACTTCTCTCACTCACACACTTCACACACTCACACACTTCACTAACTCACACACTTCACTAACTCACACACTTCTCTCACTCACACACTTCTCTCACTCACACACTTCACTAAGTCACACACTTCTCTCACTCACACACTTCTCTCACTCACACACTTCACAAACTCACACACTTCACTAACTCACACACTTCACTAACTCACACACTTCACTAACTCACTTTTCTCACTCACACACTTCTCTCACTCACTCACACACTTCTCTCACACACACTTCACTCACTCACACACTTCTCTCACTCACACACTTCTCTCACTCACACACTTCACTAACTCACACACTTCACTCACTCACACACTTCACTATCTCACACACTTCACTAACTCACACACTTCTCTCACTCACACACTTCACCTACTCACACACTTCACTAACTCACACACTTCACTCACTCACACACTTCACTCTCACTCACTTCACTCACACACTTCTCTCACTCACACACTTCACTCTCACTCACTTCTCTCACACACTTCTCTCACTCACACACTTCACTAACTCACACACTTCACTCACTCACACACTTCACTCTCACTCACTTCACTCACACACTTCTCTCACTCACACACTTCACTCACTCACACACTTCACTCTCATTCACTTCTCTCACACACTTCTCTCACTCACACACTTCACTAACTCACACACTTCTCTCTCTCACACACTTCTCTCACTCACACACTTCACTCACATACTTCACTAACTCACACACTTCTCTCACACACACACACTCACACACTTCTCTCACACACACTTCACTCACTCACACACTTCTCTCACACACACTTCACTCACTCACACACACTCACACACTTCTCTCACTCACACACTTCACTCACTCACACACTTCACTCACTCACACACTTCTCTCACTCACACACTTCACTCACTCACACACTTCTCTCACACACACTTCACTCACTCACACACACTCACACACTTCTCTCACTCACACACTTCTCTCACTCACACACTTCACTAACTCACACACTTCTCTCACTCACACACTTCACTCACTCACACACTCACACTCTTCTCTCACTCACACGCTTCACTAACTCACACACTTCACTAACTCACACACTTCTCTCACTCACACACTTCCCTCACTCACACACTCACACTCTTCTCTCACTCACACACTCACACTCTTCTCTTACTCACACACTTCACTCACTCACACACTTCTCTCACTCACACACTCCACTAACTCACACACTTCTCTCACTCACACACTTCACACACTCACACACTTCACTAACTCACACACTTCACTAACTCACACACTTCTCTCACTCACACACTTCTCTCACTCACACACTTCACTAAGTCACACACTTCTCTCACTCACACACTTCTCTCACTCACACACTTCACAAACTCACACACTTCACTAACTCACACACTTCACTAACTCACACACTTCACTAACTCACTTTTCTCACTCACACACTTCTCTCACTCACTCACACACTTCTCTCACACACACTTCACTCACTCACACACTTCTCTCACTCACACACTTCTCTCACTCACACACTTCACTAACTCACACACTTCACTCACTCACACACTTCACTATCTCACACACTTCACTAACTCACACACTTCTCTCACTCACACACTTCACCTACTCACACACTTCACTCACTCACACACTTCACCTACTCACACACTTCACCTACTCACACACTTCACTCACTCACACACTTCTCTCACTCACACACTTCACTAACTCACACACTTCACTCACTCACACACTTCACTATCTCACACACTTCTCTCACTCACACACTTCACTAACTCACACACTTCTCTCACTCACACACTTCTCTCACTCACACACTTCACTAAGTCACACACTTCTCTCACTCACTCACACACTTCACTATCTCACACACTTCTCTCACTCACACACTTCACTAACTCACACACTTCACCTACTCACACACTTCTCTCACTCACACACTTCACTAAGTCACACACTTCTCTCACTCACACACTTCACCTACTCACACACTTCACCTACTCACACACTTCACCTACTCACACACTTCTCTCACTCACTCACTCACTTCACTCAATCAATCAATCAATCAATGTTTATTTATATAGCCCAATATCACAAATGTTACATTTGTCTCAGTGGACTTCACAGTGTGTACAGAATATCAGTATGACAATACGAAACCCTCTGTCCTTAGACCCTCTGTCCTTAGACCCTCACATCGTACAAGGAAAAACTTCCAGAGAAAACCCACAGTTTAAAGGGAACATGGGAGAAACCTCAGGGAGAGCAACAGAGGAGGGATCCCTCTCCCAGGACGGACAGACGTGCAATAGATGCCGTGAGTAAATTGAAAAGATAATACATTTACAACATAGGTAGTCCAAATGTTTGGAAATGCATGTGTGTATAATAGGAAGATGAATCCACGAGGATATCCATCCAGGACCTATGATCCAGGACCACAGCCACGACTCAAGATCCAGGGCTCGCGATGCAGGACACAGGACCGCAGGATCATCCATGACTCCGGATACCGGCGTATATAGACACCAAAAAGAAAGAGATTTGGGGAAGCTGGGTTAATGGGAACATGAGAGTACACAGGTATAGACAGAGAGAAGGAAGAAGTAAGATGTCCCCCGACAAACTAAGCCTATATCAGCTAAACTAGGGGCTGAATCTAATCAGCCCTAACTAAAAGCTTTATCAAAAAGGAAGGTCTTAAGTGCACTCACTCTCACATTTCTCTCACTCACACTTCACTAACACACTTCTCTCACTCACACACTTCTCTCTCTCAGTGTGACAGTCTCTCTTTACTGTGTTCTTTATACCTTCTGAATTATCCTCACAAACTCTGCACTTTCATCACTGCAGCTTGTCTTGTTTAATATTGTTTCTAGTGTTTTTATTTCAAGTGAACACATGCAATTATTCTATTTTGAAACGACAGATTAGTGACCCTAATGCTATCATTAGCATTAGTGTGGACAAGAGTTATGGCAATTTTAACCTTTATTGATTAACTCAAACCAATACAGAACGAGAGAAAGGTAAACACATGAAGTACAGAACAAAAGAGAAGGGTCAGAACAACAGGTGTAACAACAAAGCAAAAGAGACAAATGCAATGAGTTGTGATTGTTATGAACTTAAAGCGTAACAAAGAAATTAACTATTTTAATTGGTGATAATGGAACTTTTATATTTACATAAAAAGATGTCAGATTAAGAATGTGTGAACATTAAGGCCGTACACACACCAACGATAAATGTACTGTACAGGCTCTTGGTAATGGTTTTCCATCAGTGAAATACGGCTCTTTACTGAAACCTAGTGGCAGCAGAATGAAACTGCAACTCAGCAAACGCATGTTCCTCTCCAATATCCCAATGTGCTTTTCAAAAACAACATTTATTTTGGAATGGATACAAAAGAACACAAACAAGTAGTTGTTGATATTTCAGTGTAGACAAGAAGAAGAACATTGTAAAGAAATATTATTTGAATAAAGTTGATAAATGTACAAAACAATGGAAATGGTTTGTTATCAGTAAATTATACCTCTTTAGTAATATCTACATTTTCCAACAAGCCAGCAGTTAGGGATCAGATCCCTTGTTGCAACATCTTTACATTTTGTAATTTCTTTGCGGCAAAAATCATGTAACACAAGAAATATTTACAATTCAGTACATTAAGCTGTGAAATACTAAGTAATAATATTTACATTTGAGCCATTCAGATTAATAAAAACTAGGCTGAAAACGCATCGCCTCATTCTTCGAGAGGTCCACCCTGAGACATGTATTTTAATAATCCACATCACCCTGTGTAAATAGAGATGTGATTGTAAAAAAACTGAAGTATCATCCTTCAAAAGCAACGCCTGCTGTGTTTATCTGGATTTGTTGACCGTGCTGTACAATGCAGCTGGATCCTCTTGAGGGTCCTGACCTCTGGTCCTGAGAGATCAATGATGTATTTCTTAGTGGTAATAATAATGCAAAGGGAATTAAATGATATGTGAACAATGTTCCTGTAAGGATCTGCTCACCTCGGGGCAGCACTGCTGAACTTGATGGCAGCGTACTCCGGGACTTCCTGTTGCTCCGTGTGTCTGAGGGGCTGAGCTGCTCTCATGTTGGAGTAAAGAAGATCTGCCCGGTTGTTGGAGAAGTGAACGCTGGCATACTGAAGGTCCTCCTGCTGCTCCGGCTGATCAGGTACACACTGCAGGGAGGAAAACACGTTAAACCACACATTTTCACATTAATAAGTATTTCATTTACAGAGGAATGGACCCAGGACAGAAAAGGCCAAAGCAACAGCAGCTGTGGTAATGATGGGAAAATATCCCTGCTTCATCAACATGATGCTTTATGACAGAAAAGATTAAAGGATAAAAGATAGGAAACTTCTGGATGTGCTTGAAATGTTCTCACGGCTAAGAGGAGAATCAAAGAGATTGTGATAGAAATTAACTTTTTATAGAAGGATGTAAAAAGAGCAGCAAGAGGTCCTTCTATGTCTGATCAATTTTCTATAAGCACTTAAAGACCACCATCATTATAAATTGAGAGTAATATGTTTTATTTTGTACTAGATTAGTTACGTAAGTATCTACTCTCACCTCTTCCCTGATGTCCGCTCTCTCTTCAGGCTCAGACGAGTCTCTGGAAGCCCTCTTTCTTCTGGTTAGGAAAGTTTATGAAGAAAAAGAAGATCAAATGTTTGACATCAGACAAACTGACTTTCATTGATTTCCCAAACAATGATTAAGATGATCAGATCTGCTCACCTGATCCACAGGAAGACAGAGAGAGAAATGACAGCCAGGAGAACAACAAAGATTGTTACAGCAGCTGGTAGTAGCTTCCATGATCCTGAGAAACAGTGATCAACAGAGAAATGATGGTTAATACAGCAGTGTTTCTCTAATGCAGGGGTCTTCAACGTTTTTCAGGCCAGGGACCCCCAAACTGATGCAGAGCTGGAGCAGGGACCCCCCTACTATATGTATGGCATACAATTGTGTTTTATATTAAACGGGGCCTAGTGCCGTGTATAAACATAGCTACTCTGTTATTGTACATTCAATACTAAGCTATTCAAATAATACACAGGTTAATATATTCATGTTTTTATTTTAAACAAGTGCAAGGTACCGGGTGGCCGTGCCACTGCCATTTATAAACATACATCTTGCACACAACACTGAGCTATTAAAATAATTCACAGATTTTAACTTTAATCATACATGTAGAAGGGACAGTGAATCCTCAAACCATCTGTGGATGGCACACGTACTCCCACATTAGTGAGATGTGACCCTGATGAGTAGCACACAGCTTATCTAACCTTGGACGGATGGAGGTTGTCAGGCAGAGGGTCATATCAGCCTCAGGCTGCAGCCTTGACCTGTATTTGTTTTTCAAGTAAGTGAGTGAGGAAAATCCACTTTCACAAAGATAGGTTGTTGCAAAGGGCAAAAGGCTCATCATAGCTTTTCCTGCCAAATGCGGAAAGTCTTTCTGGCAAGAGATCCAGAACTGGGTGAGTGGTTTTGTGTCATATATGTGTCTGAACGTACTGTCCGTGGATAGTTCGATTAGCTGATCCTCCTCTGTCACTGTCAGGCGTGTGCCGTCTGCTGCGTTGTCTGTGAATGGAATCAGTATCCATGTCTTGTCCCTGCGCCAGGAGTCAGCCTCAGAAAAGTAGTGCCCAAATTGTCCCTCAAGCGCCTCCAAATGCGCAAGAATTGCGCGTGTTACGGGGGGAGAGAGCACAGCAGAATCTCCCAGCTCATCCACTGATGGAAACATGGAAAATATTTCCTCCCCGATGCGCTCCCTCCATCTTTTGATTTTTTTTAGAAAGCCTTCCATTTTGTCATACAGATGAATGGCATGTGTATTGGGGCCTTGCATTGAACTGTTCAGTTTGTTCAGCTCAGCGAAAACATCAGCAAGATAGGCAAGTTTGGTGACCCAAACATTGTCACTGAAAAGTGCAGCCAGCTCTGTGCGCTTTTGGAGAAGTAAAAACTCCTGAATAGACTTGCGCAATTCCAACACACGTGACAACACTGTTCCACGTGAAAGCCAGTCAGGCTGCTGTTAATTATATTAAGAACGTTAAGTCCAACAATGTCCCAGATTTCTTTGAAAAATCGTGCAGGGACAACATCGCTGGGAGAACCTGAGGGTTTCAATTGAGCAACAATTTCTATTAGAGCAGGAAGTGACAAAAGCTCAAACTGATCCATAGCAGCTGAGCAAGTGACCATGACAGATGGATCATGGGAAGGAAGTGAGATGTTTGCTCTGATGACGGCGACCTTGTCAATAAAAAACTGAAGAAACGCCTCACAGGTTTCAGTGGAGGTGATTAAGTTGATGGATTGTGGGACACTTAGTATACAGTTTATAGTGCTAAAAAGAACACAGGGTTTATGACAGTTATTACGTATAACATCTGAAAAATACTGCGTTTTTTCCGCTTTAAGAACTTTCTGATAGCTACGCCAGGAGCCCTTTAAAATATCATAAGACACATGCAGCCTGTCTTTTTTCCATTTGCGTTCAGCCCTTCTGCACTCCTGTCTGGCAGTACGAGTGGACTCATTTAACCATGGTTCAGACTTAACTTTAGGGCGAACAGCTTTTAGTGGAGCAATAGTATCAAGGATGTCTTGACAAGAGGAGTTAAAGAAAGAAAGTAACTCCTCTGTATCACCAGTAACAGGATATGCTCGGTCATCCACAACATTTTTGAAGGCAGCAGAAAACTGAACAGCGGTGGAGGGTTTAAGCATGCAACGAAAATGAGCAGACTGTGGACACTATTTACCAACAACACAAGGGATAGTGACGTCAAATAGAACAGGCATGTGATCGGAGAAGATTGGGTCGCATATCTCAACATTACATATTGATAGACCATAAGACAGGACAAGATCAAGAGTATGCCTGTGTTCGTGCGTGGGGCCAGAAATCGATTGAACAAGATTAAAGGCATCAATAAGATTTAAAAAGTCTCGAGCCAACGGTTTGTTAGGACAGCAAACATGAATGTTTAAATCCCCCAAGATAAGAACCCGGTCATATGTATGCATAATGCCGGTCAGGAAATCATAAAAATCGTTAATAAAGTCCTTGTTGTACTTTGGGGGACGGTAAATCACTGCACACAGGACCGGATCAGTGCGGCCCAACTCAAATGAGTTCAGTTCAAAACTAGAGAACGAGGCCGGCAACTGTTTACAATAAAAGTTTGACTCATAAACAATCGCTATTCCTCCTCCTCGACCAGTTATCCTCGGGGAATTCAGGTAGCTACAGCCTGACGGTAACAGTTCAGAGAAGGCGCTGGACTCACCCACGTTCAGCCAAGTTTCCGTCACGCAAAGGAAATCCAATCCACGGGAGATGAAGAAGTCGTTAAGAATAAAAGTTGTATTTGCTATCGACCTAGCATTAACCAGTGCCATCTTGGTGGGAGCCGGAGCAATAGCCGCACGGTGGGCCCGATCCAGCGGTCGCAGGTTCAGAGGATTCACTCCACGGGAATGACAGCGGCGGGGGGGGCGGGGGGGGGTGGGTTTCCTCAGCAGAGCCGACAACAGGTACCAGCCAAGGGTCGATAGGATCCAGTAAACGCCGAGAAAAAACGAGTCGTTGAACCGCTCCATTTTAAGTCCGGAGGGACGAGGATAGCGGTGCTACACTTTAAAACGTGGCTATGGGTCGTAATCTAAGGTGCTTAAACAATCGACCTATTTGGTCGTTTTTTGTAGGACAGGCTGCTTCAGTCATTCAGTGTAGGAAAAGCATATATATTGCGCAAATTATTTTAAAATCATGTTTTTCTCATATTTCTGGGTGCATTCCATATTTTAAACAAACAAATATTGACAATATATATAATTAATCAGTATTATTAGTATTATCATTATTAATATTAATGTTTTTGTGTGTGGTTTAGGGAGTGCGGCGCCCTATCGCCCCCTATGGGTCAGCCACCACTGTTAATAATAACGTTTGATCGGGGTCAAGTTTCTACATTTTCGATAAAAATGTATGAAAATATGTAAAGAATATTTCAAATGAGATGCAAAAAAGTTTGAGAAATTATGAATAAAAGCATGTTCTTGAACAATGGATCCCAAAACAAGTAGAGCTGCATTACTAAAGTGTCATCAGTTGTACACACACTGATGGTCAAGGTCTAATGAAAAGGACAATATCATCCCCAAACAGTAGAAATGCCATCTAGTGTCCCAATAAATGATAAATACTTACAAAAATATAAAGGCTTTACTTTTATTTTTTAATCTAAAGAAAACATTATGAACCCTATCCCCGATTCAAGAATAACATTGAAAATCTGAGTACCATGCAGATGATGTGACTGAAATAAACAAGCTTATACATTTATGGTAGTATATGAAGGTAGAGAACTTACCTGTTCCAACACTCAGAGTTAAGGTGGATATACTACGTCCTAACTTGTTCTGGGCTCCACAGGAATAACTCCCACTGTGTTCAGCTCTGAAGTCAGTGATGGTGAAGATCTGTCCTGAAGCTTTTGGAGAGTCTTCATCCTCCTTGTACCAGGCGTAGTTAGCTGCTGGGTTAGCATCACTGCTACAGGTCAGAGTCACTGAACTGCCCTCCTCTATCTCAGCAGAGGGACTCACTGACACAGAGGGAGGCTTTGGAGCATCTGGAGGAGAAGTGTTTAAAGTTATTAACATTGAAGGGTAGATATAATGGCAACTTGCAAATGTCTAGAGACACAAAGCAGGAAACCTTTTTCACAAACACAATGCAAAACATTTTAAAGCTTGGAGCATCTGGAGGAGATAACATGAACACATTTCACATTTAATCCCACAGTGGAAGATATTTTAATGAATAATAGTTTAATAAAACACAGAGTGGTGGTTAACTTAATTCCACCCTTTATCAGAAATCTAAACACTTTGAGGGAAAGAGTTAATCTTTATGTCATGGAAGAAGTTTCCTTCATAATTCTCGTGTATTCTTCTTTCTAGTAGCATCCCTCGTAGCAAGATTATATTTGACCTATTTTAAAATCAGACAGAAAACCTAGAGCCCTGGTTCAGTGTCTTTGGACACTGCCATGTCTGCTGGCGACCTCTGGTGGGTAAATAGATAAATGAGTGCAATGATGATATATTTTATACTGTATGTTTATATTATTATGTTAGTGGAAGACTTTGAGTGAACTCACACACTGAAGGAGAGGGGAAGTCCTCATATCCCTTCAAAGCACAGGAATAACTGTCTGCTGACTCATATATGAAGTCTGCATAAGGAGATGTGTCTTCCTTTACTTTCTGTCTGTTCTTGAACCAGATGTAGGAAGTATGACCAGATGGACAACTGCTGCGACACTGAAGGTGAGTAGACGATCCTGATCTGCTCACCTGCACCTGGAGATCTGGATAAAGCTAGAATTAACAAAACTGTCATTATGTTACATAAATATAAATCAAAACATTCACACTATTTGCAAGAAGTTGAAATTAAGAAATGAATTGTTATAACTCAGTTATTGTTATAAACCCAGTGTAAATGTTACCTCTAACAGACAGAGTGGTTCCAGGATAACCCCAGTATGTAGCTCGGTTTGTTGTGATCCTGAACCAGTACTCAACTGAGTCGCTCTCTCTCAGGTTTTTGATTCTCAGAGTGCAGGTGTTGTTTCCGCAGAGATCCTCTACACGTCCTGCGTACTCTGAGTCTGTGGTCAGATCTACAGGTTTAAGATCTTTCCATGTAGTGAACCAGAATGTTTTCTCCACTGTGTTAACACGACCATTCCATGTAGATGGGTATGTGTAGCTGCATCTTATCTCCACTGTTGATCCTTTCACTGCACAGATCTCAGTAGAAGAGTAAGTCACTCCCCAGCCACGCTGACCCTGAACCACTGAAACACAGAGCACATCACAATCAGAAGGGTTTGGTGCAGATGTCTGATCCATAAGAGTTGAGTCAATATGTTATGACTTAGAATAAGAATATCTCTCTAAATCACTTAAACTTAATAAAAACAGAGCTGGAGATTCTTAAAGTCGTCTTAAGAAAAAAAACTAAGCAAAATGTTTTCACAGAGAGAGGATGGAACAGTTATGCATGCACTATATTCTCATTTTAACGCTTGTAAAAGTGATAAGCAAACTGATATTTGATGCAGATGATTGGAGCAAAGGACAGCGGCAACGCACGACAAGATCTTCAGAATATCCATCAAAAAAACTAGTAACGTCTTTGAGTTTCTACAATTCTACACACAAATACATTTAAAATGTTTCTGCTAGGTTTGACTTTTCCACAAATCCATCCCACTTATTCCCACATGAGACCTGATTTAACAAATCCCACCTTTCCCAGAATCCCCTCTGTTCATGTGATGAATGTAAGTGTAGATGTACAGTACCTGACACAGAGAGCAGGAAGACAACTAATCCACTCGCTGCTGCAGTGAAACTCATAGCTGCTCCTCTCATCTCTGTGAGACTATAAAACATGTCAGATTAAATAATGTTCACAGGAGGTTTACAGAATCATTACATCAATAAACTGTTTCTACTCACAGTGAAGGAGCAACGACGTGTTCAAAGATGCCTTTCCTCTGTAGCAATGAGCAGAAGACGGATATCAGGCTGTTGAGAGACTAGATTTCCTTCCTCTTTAGATTATTAACATGCATGATGAGCCAAACACCAGTAACACCCACTGCACAGTCAAGTTTGGTTGTTTAACAAACAATACACTTTTCTTAAACTAAATAAACTCTGGGTAAAGACCCGTTTAGCTGCCTATACTGACTCCTGAAAAAAGCATTAGAAAGGATTTTAAATGATAAGGGTGAAACAGTTGATCTCTATGAGCACTGAGGACGTCACACAGTCTGCAGGTGGAGTGAAGGAACAGGAAGGCATTAACCTGTGAACCCATGAGGCAGTTTGAC
The DNA here is from genome assembly GCA_028583405.1 of Pogonophryne albipinna. NCBI lineage: Eukaryota > Metazoa > Chordata > Actinopteri > Perciformes > Artedidraconidae > Pogonophryne > Pogonophryne albipinna. The sequence continues at coordinate 41,818,170 of CM053245.1, forward strand.
TGAACAGGATGAAGAGAACCAAATTAATTATCAGAGAGAATGGAAAATGCCATATCATTTCTCTTTGTTTGTTTCTTCTCTGTTCTCTCTGCGGTCAGGTTGCTTCTGTTTCAGAGAAATGCAGAACTCTGAGACGTGAGAAACTCACATGCCTGTTAGTGTGAACCCAACATGAACACACACATCACACACATCATCAAGTGGACTGGAAGGAATCAGACACACAATGGTCCGGTAATTATTGTTGGTGCTATTTATTGATTTAACATGTTGATGTTGATCTATGTCATGGAAGAAGTTTCCTTCATAATTCTCGTTTATTCTTCTTTCTAGTAGCATCCCTCGTAGCAAGATTATATTTGACCTATTTTAAAATCAAACAGAAAACCTAAGCCTCATCCCAATACCCCTCCTCGACTCCTCTCTTCCCCTCCTCCAGGACTTGACCCGGAAATCGATCAAGACACGCCATTTTGAAGGACGTCCCAATAGCTGAAATGCACACGGAGGAGTCGAGGAGGGGTAAGGGAGGAGGGGTGTGGGAGGAGACGAAAGGGAGGATACACGCGAGCAGACTACGCGGAAGTGTTTTCACTACTCGCGTATGAAAGCCCCGCCCCCACCTTCACAGCTGGTCCATTTCAACAGAGGAAACCCGACAACTGGAAGATGAGTGGAAAAGAGTCACAAGTGCTATAAGTGCTCACAGCTCAGTCCGTGGGAATTATTATGTGCAATTCATTTCTAAAAGGCTTTCACATTACTATAATTATATATTTATTTAAATGTAGGCTACATTTTACACCAAAACGGAACACAAAAGCAGGACCAACCATCATACATTGAATTCCTTGACTAACAAGAGAAAGATTCATTCATTTAAATAAATATACAACAAATGGACCGGTTCTAACGGTTATTCAGTTAAGCCCGATGAGAGGGGATACAGCTGTGCACATGTCATCATTAACAGACGTCGTTTAAGAGTGACGTTTGAGTCAACGAGGACATCCCAATGAATACCTGAGGACTCCTCTGTCCTCGCGTCTCCTCCTCGTGTCTCTCGCTCGCATCTTACGGAGGCGGAGCTAAGACGCAAGGAAGGGAAGCGAGTGAGGGAAAGGAGGAGTCGAGGAGGGGTATTGGGATGAGGCTCTTGAGTCCTGGTTCAGTGTCTTTGGAAACTGCCATGTCTGCTGGCGACCTCTGGTGGGTAAATAGATAAATGAGTGCAATGATGATATTTACATTTACTTTCATTTGGTTTAATTTGTTTATTCATTTGTGTTTACATTAATTAAGATTTGGTGTATTTGGTTGTTTTTCCTTTGTTTATCTTTCTGCACCAAAACGTGGCAGAACCCTAACCTTTTGTCTTGTGCCGGACAGGTGCTGTGGGCCTGAGGCGGCAGACTCCCTGGTGGGAGCAGTGGTGTTCTTCATGTATCCGTTTTGTGTGGTGTGCAGTCTCACGGTGATTTAGTTTGGACCCCTTGTTCCCCTTTTTGTTACCTGCCGCTGTGGTAAGTCCCAGCCCTGTCCTTTTCCCCAAAGTGTGGATTTTATTGAAATGTGTTGTGTCTGGTGTTTTAAGATATTCTGTATTTTATAAATAAAATAACCTTTGATATTAACCCTTAAACTGTCTCTGCCCGTGGTGTAAACAAACCCGATTGTCCTTAAAAGTACAATACCTTAGTATAAGTATAACTCTTTGCTATCCCCACTGAAGTTTAATGTAAATGTTTTTTTTAAACTTTGTTAATGTTTTTTAACAAAGTTTAAACTTTTCTGAAATAAAATAAACTATGGTTAAAGACCCGTTTTGCTGCTTATATACTACTGACTGCTGCTTATATACTACTGACTGCTTATATACTACTGACTGCTGCTTAAATACTACTGACTGCTTATATACTACTGACTGCTGCTTATATACTACTGACTGCTGCTTATATACTACTGACTGCTTATATACTACTGACTGCTGCTTATATACTACTGACTGCTGCTTATATACTACTGACTGCTGCTTAAATACTACTGACTGCTGCTTATATACTACTGACTGCTGCTTAAATACTACTGACTGCTGCTTAAATACTACTGACTGCTTATATACTACTGACTGCTGCTTAAATACTACTGACTGCTGCTTATATACTACTGACTGCTTATATACTACTGACTGCTGCTTATATACTACTGACTGCTGCTTATATACTACTGACTGCTGCTTATATACTACTGACTGCTGCTTATATACTACTGACTGCTTATATACTACTGACTGCTTATATACTACTGACTGCTTATATACTACTGACTGCTGCTTATATACTACTGACTGCTTATATACTACTGACTGCTTACATACTACTGACTGCTGCTTACATACTACTGACTGCTGCTTATATACTACTGACTGCTTATATACTACTGACTGCTGCTTATATACTACTGACTGCTGCTTATATACTACTGACTGCTGCTTATATACTACTGACTGCTTACATACTACTGACTGCTGCTTACATACTACTGACTGCTGCTTATATACTACTGACTGCTTATATACTACTGACTGCTGCTTATATACTACTGACTGCTTACATACTACTGACTCAGGGAATTTCGTTTCAAGCGTTTCTCTGTCTGGTCTGAATAAAGAAGCTCCCAGAATGTACATATCATTGGAAATAGATGAGGGAAGACAGAAAGAGAAGCTGTATGGTGTATGAATAGAGGAGTGAAGGAAAAGGACAAATTAAGGAATGAAACGTCAAGGGATGAAGGATGGAGGGATAAAGCGTTGGGTGATGGAAGAGAAAACTCTGTCCGTGGATCTTCATATCAGAAACATCCCAGATCATTAGGAACACTGTGGCTCCTTTCCTTCCTATAGTGACAATATGGGAGATATACAAAAGCAACATTTATTAGATTTGTTTTTGTATTGCTAGCTAATAATTAAACATTATTGTGGCAGCGGGGTGTGGTTAGGGCGCTGGCTGCTGGAGTGAAGGGAGGGGCTCGGCCAGAGGCCAGACAGCTGATCGGAATCAGGTAATCAGTGATGAATAAAAGCATGTCGTAACCTGGTTCTGGTCTGTCTTGCAGTAGGCGGGATCCTGGAAGGTCGCCAAAGGACCTGTGAGGGTTCCCACACGGGCAACGTTTTAAGATCTGTGTATACTTTGTTCTGGTGCTAATAAACGTCTGTGTTCAACCTAAACCCTGCTCTTTCCGTCCCTCTTTGAAGCCTGTGTGAGCGGAGAGGCTCACAATTATATACCGCAAATTAATGAAAAGTGAAACAGAAAACCTGAAATCTAGAGATTTTTGAAGGTAATCTTTTCCAAACACTCGTCCGATGGTCCTTCACTTGTTGTAGAGCTGGCTGCTGATTTATTCTGATTTGAATCTTACACAGTAACATCTAACAAGGTCTTCTTCTAGTGAGCTTATGGTTCATGGTGTGGAAATCTAAACTGTACATGGAGTGAAATGTGATGTTTTTAGGCTCTCTCTGTTTTAAATAGACTTAATTGTCTCCGTCAGCAGGACAGCTATTAACCAAGACACTGATGAGGATTTTTAAAAGTGATTTATTATGTGGAATTTTAAAAAACAATTTGACGAGACTTTTGTAATATCAACAACTCTGCAGTCTGCATATAAGTAAGCATGTACACATAGCTGAAGCACTAATATAGAGCACCTGACCATCGGCTGGTCTTAACGATAAATCATGTTTGACACCTCGACATAATTCACTTCAAGCTGCCAGCAGCTCATTCTCTAAACCTACAAGCTGCTGCTACTGAAAACTGACTATAAAAGCTTTAAGAGTTGAACGTGAATATATCCACTTTGCACACATCCTGCACAGCCTCGCTCTCCACAGGGACATTTCAACGTCCTTCTTCTTGGTTTCCATCAGGTGAGCGTCTGAAGAAAATCACAGAGACTTTGTGTAAAGTTACAGCTGGAACTGTGACTCTAAATGTGGAGTGGGCCTGTTTTATTTCCAACCCGGTATCACGGCAAGACGTGAACATGTGACGATTTACCATGCTGGGAGACGTGAAGATGTCACGATTTCGTCCCTTCAAACGTGACTGTATTTAAATATAAAAGTCAGCCGAATTAGTGTTGATACTGCAAGGAGACGTATTGTGTGAAAAGAAATGTAAGATGTTGTTTAATTGCTGATATATTTATGATCCACGTCACGTTTTCAGTGTTGGCGGCAGTTCTTCATGTGTGTCTAAGTCTTCTCATCAGGGCTCTATAAATAGAGAACTACGGCAGATGTGTAATATGTAATGCAGCCGAACCGTGTATTACAATGCCGTTATGTGATGACTTTCAAAGAGAAAAGCAAGAACACTCGGAATAAAGTATTATTTTACAAAAAAAACACCATATCACGTCCGTTAATTCCACACGCATGGATTAACATCGATTTAATACATTAATGCAGCCTTTGTTTCTGCTCAAAGAGGAGTCGACCAGCTGGGGCAACAAGAAAATTGGCGAAATCGAGTGTGACTATTATATTAATATTGACAATAACAACCGACCATCATGGTAGAGCATTTGCTTGGCATTTCCGGGTATTTCTCTACTGATTGGGCCATGTTAACAATACCGTGACACTGTCACGTTTGAAGGGACGAAATCGTCACATGTTCACGTCTTGCCGTGATACCGGGTTGGTTTGATCTGATGCAGGAGGCTCTAACCTGACTGGACTTCACACCATGTCTTCCTGCTCCTCTGTGTCTTCTGTCTGTGCTGCAGTGTGTGAGTCGTTCTCATACTCAGGATCAGAGTCCAACTGATGAAGAGAGAGAAGACAACATTAGACCCTCATTCATGAAACAAGCATATACTTTAAGATTTTATAAAACATTTTTCATATTTTAAAGATGATGCCAATTATTTCTTGGCTAAATTTGTTACTGGTTTCAACTCAGGAAGTTGTCTTTAATCACAAGTTCTCTTCACATTGCATTTATGAGCCACAGTATAGCTTTGACGAAGGGGAAATGTTGTCAATAGGTCCGCTCTCTCTCACCTCTATCTCTTCAGGTTCAGGTGCTTCAGTGGTGGAGCGCAGAGCTTTCTTCTTCCTGGATTAAGGACAACAACAAATACTGATTTGATTTCATAACAGTAAACTGAAACACGTAAGAAGGATGTTTAAACTGATGAATTTATATTGTTGTACCTCATCCACAGACTCAGGAGAAACACAGGAATCAGAATCAAGACCCCCAGAGTCGTCCTGATGATATTCACTATCATTGTTGAACTCCCTAGAAACATGAACACATATGTGATACTTCTAACTATAGATTGATAAATCACATTGTCAGTGTGATCCACCTCTGACACCATGGAGGTTCCTCCCTGAACACTGACATTTTGAATATGCTTGGGTTGTTTCATATTACAAAGTGAATCAGGTCTGGTGAAGGTAGAGAACTTACCTGTTCCAACACTCAGATGAAAGGTGGAGTTACTACGTCCTAACTTGTTCTGGGCTCCACAGGAATAACTCCCACTGTGTTCAGCTCTGAAGTCAGTGATGGTGAAGATCTGTCCTGAAGCTTTTGGAGAGTCTTCATTCTCCTTGTACCAGGTGTAGTTAGCTGCTGGGTTAGCATCACTGCTACAGGTCAGAGTCACTGAACTGCCCTCCTCTATCTCAGCAGAGGGACTCACTGACACAGAGGGAGGCTTTGGAGAGTCTGGAGGAGAAGTGTTTAAAGTTATTAACATTGAAGGGTAGATATAATGGCAACTTGCAAATGTCCAGAGACACAAAGCAGGAAACATTTTTCACAAACACAATGCAAAACATTTTAAAGCTTGGAGCATCTGGAGGAGATAATATGAACACATTTCACATTTAATTCCACGAAGATATTTTAATGAATAATAGTTTAATAAAACACAGAGTGGTAACTTAATTCCATCCTTTATCAGAAATCTAAACACTTTGAGGGAAAGAGTTAATCTTTATGTCATGGAAGAAGTTTCCTTCATAATTCTCGTTTATTCTTCTTTCTAGTAGCATCCCTCGTAGCAAGATTATATTTTATCTATTTTAAAATCAGACAGAAAACCTAGAGCCCTGGTTCAGTGTCTTTGGACACTGCCATGTCTGCTGGCGACCTCTGGTGGGTAAGTAGATAAATGAGTGCAATGATGATATATTTTATACTGTATGTTAATGTTATTATGTTAGTGGAAGACTTTGAGTGAACTCACACACTGAAGGAGAGGGGAAGTCCTCATATCCCTTCAAAGCACAGGAATAACTGTCTGCTGACTCATATATGAAGTCTGCATAAGAAGATGTGTCTTCCTTCACTTCCTGTTTGTTCTTAAACCAGATGTAAGAAGTATGACCATGTGGACAACTGCTGAGACACTGAAGGTGAGTAGATGATCCTGATCTGCTCACATGCACCTGGAGATCTGAATAAAGCTAGAATTAACAAAACTGTCATTATGTTCATACATAAATATAAATGAAAACATTCACACTATTTGCAAGAAGTTGAAATTAAGAAATGAATTGTTATAACTCAGTTATTGTTATAAACCCAGTGTAAATGTTACCTCTAACAGACAGAGTGGTTCCAGGATAACCCCAGTATGTAGCTCGGTTTGTTGTGATCCTGAACCTGAACTTGTACTCAGCTGAGTCGCTCTCTCTCAGGTTTTTAATTCTCAGAGTGCAGGTGTTGTTTTCACAGAGATCCTCTACACGTCCTGCGTACTCTGAGTCTGTGGTCAGATCTACAGTTTCACCATCTTTCCATGTAGTGAACCAGAATGTTTTCTCCACTGTGTTAACACCACCATTCCATGTAGATGGGTATGTGAAGCTGCATCTTATCTCCACTGTTGATCCTTTCCCTGCACAGATCTCAGTAGAAGAGTAAGTCACTGCCCAGCCCAAGAGACCCTGAACCACTGAAACACAGAGCACACCAGAAACAATAATCAAAGTGTATCTATAAATAGTTGAGAAATTGCCTGAACAGTACTTTCAACAAAGAATGAGAAAATAAACATTTTACAAACTTTACTGGGATAGAGCAGAAAAACACATATGAATTCCTTCTTAGGCATTTTAAAACCAATGATACTCTTTGACTTTGTTGTTTCTTAATCAAACCAGGTAGAACAGAAGTCTTCGCAAAAAGGGTTCAGTTTGACACGAGATTGGAAAATGCCTTCATAGAAATGAACAGTGAATGATTAGTGATCACATTAATTAGAATAGTGTGAGATTCTCTCTCCAGTTCCCTCTCTGTTCGCTCTGTGGTCAGGTTGCTGCTGAGGTAAGTGTGAACAATAACAATGAATGCAGAACACTGAGGTGTGAGCAGCTTCTGTCTGATATACAGATAAGAAAAAGAAGAAGACTGCTCACTTATTCCCACATGTGACCTGATTTTACAAGTCCCACATTTCCCAGAATCCCCTCTGTTCATGTGATGAATGTAAGTGTTGATGTACAGTACCTGACACAGAGAGCAGGAAGACAACTAATCCACTCGCTGCTGCAGTGAAACTCATAGCTGCTCCTCTCATCTCTGTGAGACTATAAAACATGTCAGATTAAATAATGTTCACAGGAGGTTTACAGAATCATGACATCAATAAACTGTTTCTACTCACAGTGAAGGAGCAACGACGTGTTCAAAGATGCCTTTCCTCAATAAGCAGAAGACGGATATCAGGCTTTTAAAAGACTAGATTTCCTTCCTCTTTTGACTATTAATATGCATGATGAGCCAAATGCCAGTAACACCCATTACACAGTTATGTTTTTTGGCAAAAAATAAACTTTTCTTAAACAAAATAATCTTTAACTTGTTTGGCTGCCGATATTCCACTGACACCAGAAAAGAAAATTCAAATTAAGAAGTGAATGACAGTTAATCTCTATGAGCAGTTTTAGTAAAGAGGATGAAGAGAACTGTATTCATTATAAGAGAGAATGGAAAATGCCATATAATTTCTCTTGGTTTGTTTCTTCTCTGTTCTCTCTGAGGTCAGGTTGCTTCTGTTTCAGAGAAATCCAGAACTCTGAGACGTGAGAAACTCACATGCATGTCAGTGTGAACCCAAGATGAACATGTCACTCATAATCAAGTGGACAGGTGGGTTTGGACACACAGTGTTTAATGATAAGAAAAACACATTTTCAATGACTTTCAATGTTAAAGTGGTTCAGTTGAATGAACTGTTAGCATATGTCCATTGAGATAGAGTCAAGCCCATACCCACCACCCACCTGTTTACATATTTTACTGTCAATGTCGTTTACACTGTATATATTCATCTGTTTATAGCCTATTTATAATTATTCAATTTATAAAAATTCCATGTATAATTATTCTCATTATGTAGACACTGCTATTTTACACTTCTGGTCAGATGCCTAAACTTACATTTTGTCACTAGTACATGTACTATGTAATGACAATAAAGTTGAATCTGAATCTGAATGTTTAAATGTATTAAAGCACTTTAGCATTTGAAAAACAACCTCACAGCACGCAGCAACATGTATCATAAACGTTCTTCTTGTTACTGGAGGTAATAGAGGAAAGCAGTACATTAACCCTAATTCAACTTAAACATGTAACACATGATCGAGTGAGAGAAGAAATCAGTACTTTAGTAGTTTGGGTGAACTGACCCTTTAAAGCAGACAGTGGAGCTCTCTGAGTGATGAAGCCTGAATGTGTCTCACTTAAGATCCCCCACTAGAGGACAGTGAAACATCAGAAACTGAATCAGGACCCTGAGACACATTCTAACATCCATCAGTGATTGTGTTGGCACATTTAAATGCATATTTTGTTTTTAAAGATCAAATGAGTGAAACCTATTGCCATTTTAGTATTTTAGCATTAAAGGTAATTTACTGCAGAGTAGACCTACACTTCACACCGACGACCAACATCTTTGACACATTGGAAAGCAACTCTTTAAAACATGTTTTACTTGAATAACGTCTCATAATCAGGGCGTTGCATGAGCTTTTCAAAATGGACTTTTCTCCAGCACGGACCACTCCTCATTTCAACTTTTATTACAGGTATTTGTGTTCATTGAGCACTGATGAAATATAAGAGGAAGGGGTAAGGCTGGTCTGGAGGACCTTCTGTAATCCAGGCAGGATATAGGAGTGGTGGGTTTAGTAGTGAACTTTCCTTATAGAAGTGCTCTGTATTTGGCTGTTCTGCTTGCTGTCGTAAGCAACCACAACCCTTCCCAGCCTACTGTAGTATCAAGCCTACCCTTAGCCTCTGCCTCTTGTTGCCACTGTACAAGACTGGCAGGACTCCTGGACTGGCCAATCATCCTCCTCGGCCACAGTAGCGAGAGCGTCCGCTCTTCGGCACAATGAGCACATGACACCTGCTGGGCGAGAGCTGCGTGCGCGTGCTCCGACCGCAGGCAGGATTCGCATCGTGAGTGCCGGTCATAACTCATTATGAACCCCGTCTGGCATGAGGAGCAAACTCTAACACAACCCTGTGAACTCATCTTTAAGGATGCCGATCCTCTTCCTGTTTTGTTTTCAATACATTGGGTTCTAAACTGACAACAGCACTTTTGTCATACTCCTGCACAATCCTTGTAAACATTTGAAATGGATGCAACAAACAATATCTGATCTTTGAAACATATTTGTGGGTGTTTTTCGTATCATCTTCACTAAGATGTCAGATGTTGTGGGTGTCATTTGGAAATGTTTAAAAGTGTAATTGTTGTGCTTCCTGGCAAAGTTACCCACTGTGATTGGAGGCGATACAAACAAACAAATGTACAAATAAAGACACACAGTAAACAACTGTATCACGATGCAACTGTCAACCTCGTTTACCTATAGAAGTGGTTCTGACCCGGGGCAGACTGGACCTCTTCCTGGAATGGGGTTGGTTCCTATTTTTACCCAAGAAATAAGTGCAGTTGATCTAATGACAGTGTCATTAGCACACAAAGGTATTTATTGATTTCATGATCACAAATTCAAACCTACATGGTATAATTACATTTTGAATTAGTCTTGTCCGATCAGCGCCGGTTGTACAGTAGGTGGCTGAGAGGTCTGATAAAAGTAAACGAAAAATATATTCAAACTACTGTACTGTTAAAACATTCTGCTTCTTGTGGCACAAAATAATATGTTGACAGTGCTTTATTTACCCTGGCTAACTGTTGTCCATTCGTGGAGTGCTCACTTTGTGAACATTTGGAATGTCTCACCTGCATACACACAAATGACTGACTGAAATAAAATAAATTCACTTTAATTAAGAATAAATGCCACGATAAATCCAAGCTGACCAAGGTACATTATATTGTTGACCGTCCTTTAACTCTCACATTAGGATTCTTCACTTGCAAGCTCTTTTACCAACAAGCTAACGCTAGCTGGGTAAATATGACGCTCTTTGTATAAAAACAAAACAAAACGTACCTTCTTATATGTCAACTTTGTCCACTTCCATCAACTTTGTTTCCTCCGGCTTCAATTTGCCTCACTCTCGTTCGTTCTCTCTATGTCTGGTATTGTGTGTTTTTGGGTTTGTATGTGTTTTTGACTTTGCATATCGTTCTTGTATTTGCAGCGTTTGTTTTCGGGGTTTGTGTGTTGTATTTAGTCTGCATCATTTCTGTAAATGCAGCGTTTTTTTTGTTGTATTTGTTTTCAGGGTTTGTTTGTTTTTCATTTCATTATTTGCAGCTGTTTCCTGCTTATGTATGCGTTTTTGGCCGTTGTTCCGCGTTTGCACCTGCCGGCCACCGTATGTCTGGTCTGGTGGAAAGACTTAATAAAAGTGTGAGAAACAGTAAAATCCAGAGGGAGGCAGTGATGCAACACTGTGGAAGCAAACAGCCGTAAAACACCAAAGAAGAAGAAGCAGAGGAAGTGCTTTTATTTTGAAAGGAGTCTGTGTTCCCAGCGTGCATTGCGCTTACTCGCAAACATGGTGGATAAATGAATGGAAGAAGCTGTTAATGGTTAAAAATCCGGAATAAACTTCTTATTAATTCATGATTTGAAGCACCAGGAATTCAACATGTCATTACCCTGAAGCAAACTCGCTTCAAGTCGGAAACATAAGTGAGTGTCACCTGAATAACTGCTGTGGGTTGAAAATGATTCAGTAAAACATGCTAATGTCAACTGTAAATATTGCACTGTTAGACCAACATGTGATCCAAAAACGCTCTTAGTTTGGTCAAATCCATTACTTTTCTGTGCATTTGTTTTTATTTTGCACGAAGAAATGCTTACCTAGATTATACTGTAGTTTGAGTTACGTTAGCAATCAGTCTGTCTTCAGAGCTTTGTTGAACAGGTTGTCCACTTGATATAGTGTAAAAGGAGGTTTTATAGCTATTATTATGTCGTAAACTTCTGTACACCCCCTCATCAATATGTTTACTACTACTGTTTATTAGAAATGTTTCTCATGCTAACACACAGTTGCAATGTTGTACACATGTGTTATTGTATTTCTTCCTCTTCTTTATGTATGACTTGCAGGTGCAGGATTTGTTCTATGCATCTGTTTTCTGCTCTATCTTTCTGTTCTTGGCTCGTGCAGTATTTTGCCTGTATGTGTGTTCTCTCTCAATATGCTCATCACACACAAGGACATGTTCTTTGTAAATAAATAACCTTCTTAAGATAAAACCATATTCTGATTCTGATTATATTTATAATTTGTCCTCCCAGGTAACGTGATGTCGTTCCCGGAGCCCAGACCTCAGGTTCCTCAGCTCCCTCAACACCTGCTGAGGAGCATCGACTGCCAGCAGGGGGCCGTCCGCGCGGTGCGCTTCAACGGTGAGACAGAAATATATATCATACTGATGTTCAGACTGTTGGGGTTTAAACATCAGTAAGATAAGATACAGCTGTATTTATCCATCGGGTGCACTAGCCAATTAATAGAACAATTGAATAGTTGGTGAGTACTCAGAATCAGAAACAGGTTTATTAGCAGGTAGGTTTACACATACGAGGAATTTGACTTGGTGTTGTGGTGCAAGTAAAACAAAAATAAAAAAGCACAGGTAGAGAACTATTTTAAAGGTGCTTTTCTGGTTATCACCCGTCCCCTTGTTGTTATGAAGGTTGTTCTGCATGTAACCGGTCTGCAGAGTCACAAACCCTCAAAGTACACCCTGTAGCGAGTACAACTCTAACACAGAGAAGACCTGTCTGTGCTGCCCCAGAACGCCTTGTTGGAGATTTCTCTTTTTCCATTGTTTACTTCTTGGGTATAGTGACGTTACGTCCGCGGAGCCGTTACGTTTGGACCAATCCGCGGACTTCCTCACACACACACTCGGCGGGACGTTGCGAGGCTCGCTGCTGCGAGGAGCGGGACACTGTGAGCTGGCTCACTGGTGAGGGGTCGGTGAGACAGCGAGACACCGAGGAACTCAGCCTGGGCACACACAAACTCCCAGCCAGGCTGCGGGTGTGTGTGTGTGTGTGTGTTCGGGATGGGTTTTGCTGTGTCTCGCAGACGGCCACTGAGCTCACAGGGAGGGAGGGGGGGGGCAGGAGCTTCAACAAGCCGTTTAGGACAGAGAGAGAATACACATGCTATCAGAGATGCTGTGAGAAACCAATGTGATTTTGGAACATTGAACAATTTAAATCTATTCTAGTAGACCTCAACAATGGAATTATGATCAGTGGAAATGGCCATGACATGGGACCTCTAAGAACACTATAGTAACATTAAAGAAAATAAAGCAGAATTTACATTGATCTAGAATGGGAATACAATATAAAATATGTGCATTAAAAAACCTGGCTGGATGATTTGGAAAAGACACATTATTTCAACTGATAATGAAATTGCGACATGATTCCCAACATCGAAGGGGTTTATCTATTTTGAGTCATTAGCTTTTACACATTGTGTGCTTGGTGCAATTTGTGAGCGTGAATCCTCCATGTGAGCCTTGAGTCGTCCATTAAGTGTCTTTATCTTCCCTCCTCTGTGTGATGTCAGCTGACGGGAACTACATTCTCTCCTGCGGCAGCGACAAATCTCTGAAGCTGTGGAGCGTGAGTCGAGGCACTCTGCTGAAGACGTACAGCGGGCATGGATACGATGTGCTGGACGCTGACGGGTGAGAGAGTTTCTATTGCAGCCTCTTCAATAGTGTGGCAGGGAGGTTTAATCAGACGTATGCAGACAAAATGCACACAGGGATTCACAAAGCTTGGAGTTATGGACAAACCAATGCAGTGAACGTTATTGACTTGTAATAATCAAGAAGCTTGGCAACTCTGTTCATTTCCCTTCTTATCATACATGACACCATGTGGAAAAAAACATATATCTAATCTATTCCAGGCATTGATAGTCTAGTCTGATAGTGTAAATGTCATTCCTTTATAAATGCTTTTTCAATAATTCACTTATAATACTCCAGAAGTCTGTTTTCAGTGTACATTATGAGTTATACACGATAATATATGAGGAAATATTATTATGTTGTATTTGTTACGCAATGATACCCTACTGTTTATTTTCAGGCCTGTTCAAAGTTTAGAAATGCACTTAAAGGTGAGGTAGGTAATTCACTTCAGAAACACTTGTTATATTCCATGGAATGCTCTTAACATCCCGATAGCAATGAATACATGAAATGCTTTGACAATAAATACATTAAAATATTTCATCTCTGGAAGCCGTGGCGCTGTAAAAAGCACGACCAATCATCTGAGCCGGCTAAAGTAACTGGATGGCCTACCTGCCTGTCAGCCTTCCATCTGTGCACAAACTTACCTCGTGCCCTCATTGGTCATGTGCGTGTTCGTGTGTGTTGGAGGAGGGGCTCTGTGAGGAAGTGGCAGATTTGTTCCGGTTGTGTATTTTCAAATTCTAGCGCACTCGAGCTGGTTTCTCCATTCTTACCTACCCCACCTTTAAGAAGCCTATTTGCACTCTAGATGCAGCTGGATTTGAAATACTGTTTTAAAATGAAGGCCACTGTAAACCATATTTCATTTTACAGTACTGTACTTTTTGTAGTTTATTTGATCAACACACAGTACATTAAAGTAGTGAGTGCAGTCATTTAAGAAGCAGACCATCCTTTCCATTACTTTATATTTACAAATGTTCATTAGATGGTAATCTGAATGAATAATAAAGATACAGATGGTGTTCAATTTGACCTGGACTAAAGTGGCAACATGCTGCATGATTCGTCAGTAAAAGTGTAAATAAATAATGTTTATTATTTGTCTTGTTTCACCAGTTCCTTTGACAACAGCCAGCTGTGCTCCTGCAGCTCTGATAAGTCGTTGATTCTCTGGGACGTCGCCACGGGACAGGTCACTCGTAAACTCAGAGGTCACGCTGGGGTCAGTCTGAAACCGATACTGTACTTCAGTTTGGTTTTTGTCCTGTCTATTAAACTCTTTTAATGTTTAACTCTTAATGTTTGTTCTCACCGAACTGTCTTACAGAAAGTCAACTGTGTCCAGTTCAACGAGGAGGCGTCTGTCATCTTCTCTGGTGAGTCTTCATGTTAAATACCTTGAATGCACAAAACATCATTCAAATGTGTGTTTTATTGGATTAATTATGTGTAATTTCTTGCCACTTTAACATTGAGTTGTTTACGTGTCTTTTTAAGTATTTATGTTAAATTGAAACCAACTCATCAACCCGAGTACTGATCAGTAACTGATTCTAATTTTGTTTTTCAATGGGAACTCACTAAAGGTCCCATGTCATGCTTTCCTGGTTATCACCCGTCCCCTTGTTGTTATGAAGGTTGTTCTGCATGTAACCGGTCTGCAGAGTCACAAACCCTCAAAGTACACCCTGTAGCGAGTAAAACTCTAACACAGAGAAGACCTGTCTGTGCTGCCCCAGAACGCCTCGTTGGACATTTCTCTTTTTCCATGTTTTTCTTCCTGGGTATAGTGACGTATTTTGGGTATAGTGACGTAACGTAACGGCTCCGCAGATTGGTCCAAATTGACCAATTCGCAGAGCCGTTACGTTATGTTTGGACCAATCCACGGACCTCCTCACACACACACACTCGGCGGGACGTTGCGAGGCGGGCTGCTGCGAGGAGCGGGACACTGAGCTGGCTCACTGGTGTGGGGTCAGCGAGACACCGCGGAACTCAGCCTGGGCACACACACAAACTCCCAGCCAGGCTGCGGGTGTGTGTGCCCAGGCTGGGCAGTGTTTCCCACAGATCTGAAATATACTTCGGGGGGTGGTGGTTGCGGGGGGGGGGGGGGGGGTGGGTGGTAGCGGGGGGGGGGGTTGAGGTGACGTGACGTGCAACAACATTAACCTTTCTGTTGGTCGCTTGTTGGCAGACCCTTCACGCGATGGCAGAGCGAACAGGTACAGGCGGGGCCCATAGTGATAGCCCTATAATTTCAATCTACTACCCACAAATAAACATATGGACATGGTAAATGTATTTAGGAACCTATCAATGTGATTTTTAAGTGGGGGTGGACCTCAAATCCTCTAGGGGGGTCCAGAATTAGTTAAATTCATCAATCTGGTGCATTTTGAGGGGGGGAAAAAAAGAGCCTAGATCTATGGGAACACCTATATGAAACAGAACTGTATACATTTCAATAATCATAAAATCATGGCCATAACCAATATGAACAAACACTGAAACTTGTTTATTTATTTATTTTTGGTTCATTTATAGTTGTGAGTGTGTCTGTGCTCCTGAATCAGCCTCTCCTGTCTCCCTCCTCTCCCTCCTCTCCCTCCTCTCCCTCCTCTCCCCCCTCTACCCCCTGCTCCTCTTTGAGGCAGCAGCAAAGACTAGTTTTAGCTCTCAACAAGTTGTAAAAGTATATCTTACCTTTTTTCACCTAGTTAACTTTTTATTTAATTATTCATGCATATTTTACTAATCACTACCCTCTCAAATGGAAATATGTGTTTACATAAATGGTGACCAAACCGTTTGAGACCCACTGAGAAC
The DNA here is from genome assembly GCA_028583405.1 of Pogonophryne albipinna. NCBI lineage: Eukaryota > Metazoa > Chordata > Actinopteri > Perciformes > Artedidraconidae > Pogonophryne > Pogonophryne albipinna. The sequence goes on from CM053245.1 coordinate 41,834,226, forward strand.
TTAGACTAAGTTAACTATCTAAACACTCAGAGAGTCCTTTACCTCACCTGAGCTGAGGTTATCCCGAGCTTGAATGACACACAGAGACCAATCAACGGCTTTGATTTATGATCTGTGTGACTGTGGCCATGTCGGCAGGCCACATCATGTAGACAGCCAGTCCCCCTGTGTGAGGCAGACCACATCATGTAGACAGCCAGTCCCCCTGTGTGAGGCAGACCACATCATGTAGACAGCCAATCACCCTGTGTGAGGCAGACCACATCATGTAGACAGCCAGTCCCCCTGTGTGAGGCAGACCACATCATGTAGACAGCCAATCACCCTGTGTGAGGCAGACCACATCATTTAGACAGCCAGTCACCCTGTGTGAGGCAGACCACATCATGTAGACAGCCAGTCACCTTGTGTGAGGCAGACCACATCATGTAGACAGCCAGTCACCTTGTGTGAGGCAGACCACATCATGTAGACAGCCAGTCACCTTGTGTGAGGCAGACCACATCATGTAGACAGCCAGTCACCTTGTGTGAGGCAGACCACATCATGTAGACAGCCAGTCACCCTGTGTGAGGCAGACCACATCATGTAGACAGCCAGTCACCCTGTGTGAGGCAGACCACATCATGTAGACAGCCAGTCACCCTGTGTGAGGCAGACCACATCATGTAGACAGCCAGTCACCCTGTGTGAGGCAGACCACATCATGTAGACAGCCAGTCACCTTGTGTGAGGCAGACCACATCATGTAGACAGCCAGTCACCTTGTGTGAGGCAGACCACATCATGTAGACAGCCAGTCCCCCTGTGTGAGGCAGACCACATCATGTAGACAGCCAGTCCCCCTGTGTGAGGCAGACCACATCATGTAGACAGCCAATCACCCTGTGTGAGGCAGACCACATCATTTAGACAGCCAGTCACCCTGTGTGAGGCAGACCACATCATGTAGACAGCCAGTCACCTTGTGTGAGGCAGACCACATCATGTAGACAGCCAGTCACCTTGTGTGAGGCAGACCACATCATGTAGACAGCCAGTCACCCTGTGTGAGGCAGACCACATCATGTAGACAGCCAATCACCCTGTGTGAGGCAGGCCACATCATGTAGACAGCCAATCACCCTGTGTGAGGCAGACCACATCATGTAGACAGCCAGTCACACTGTGTGAGGCAGACCACATCATGTAGACAGCCAGTCACACTGTGTGAGGCAGACCACATCATGTAGACAGCCAGTCACCTTGTGTGAGGCAGACCACATCATGTAGATAGCCAGTCCTCCTGTGTGAGGCAGGCCACATCATGTGGATAGCCAGTCACCTTGTGTGAGGCAGACCACATCATGTAGATAGCCAGTCCTCCTGTGTGAGGCAGGCCACATCATGTGGATAGCCAGTCACCTTGTGTGAGGCAGACCACATCATGTAGACAGCCAGTCACCTTGTGTGAGGCAGACCACATCATGTAGACAGCCAGTCACCTTGTGTGAGGCAGACCACATCATGTAGACAGCCAGTCCCCCTGTGTGAGGCAGACCACATCATGTAGACAGCCAGTCACCTTGTGTGAGGCAGACCACATCATGTAGACAGCCAGTCACCCTGTGTGAGGCAGACCACATCATGTAGACAGCCAATCACCCTGTGTGAGGCAGACCACATCATGTAGACAGCCAGTCACCCTGTGTGAGGCAGACCACATCATGTAGACAGTCAATCACCCTGTGTGAGGCAGACCACATCATGTAGACAGCCAGTCACCCTGTGTGAGGCAGACCACATCATGTAGACAGCCAATCACCCTGTGTGAGGCAGACCACATCATGTAGACAGCCAGTCACCTTGTGTGAGGCAGACCACATCATGTAGACAGTCAGTCACCTTGTGTGAGGCAGACCACATCATGTAGACAGTCAGTCACCCTGTGTGAGGCAGACCACATCATGTGGACAGCCAGTCACCTTGTGTGAGGCAGGCCACATCATGTAGACAGTCAGTCACCTTGTGTGAGGCAGACCACATCATGTAGACAGCCAGTCCCCCTGTGTGAGGCAGACCACATCATGTAGACAGCCAGTCACCCTGTGTGAGGCAGACCACATCATGTAGACAGTCAGTCACCTTGTGTGAGGCAGACCACATCATGTAGACAGCCAGTCCCCTTGTGTGAGGCAGACCACATCATTTAGACAGCCAGTCCCCCTGTGTGAGGCAGACCACATCATGTAGACAGCCAGTCCCCCTGTGTGAGGCAGACCACATCATGTAGACAGCCTGTCCCCCTGTGTGAGGCAGGCCACATCATGTAGACAGCCAGTCACCCTGTGTGAGGCAGACCACATCATGTAGACAGCCAGTCACCCTGTGTGAGGCAGACCACATCATGTAGACAGCCAGTCCCCCTGTGTGAGGCAGACCACATCATGTAGACAGCCAGTCCCCCTGTGTGAGGGAGGCCACATCATGTAGACAGCCAGTCACCCTGTGTGAGGCAGACCACATCATGTAGACAGCCAGTCCCCCTGTGTGAGGCAGACCACATCATGTAGACAGCCAGTCCCCCTGTGTGAGGCAGACCACATCATGTAGACAGCCAGTCACCCTGTGTGAGGCAGACCACATCATGTAGACAGCCAGTCCCCCTGTGTGAGGCAGACCACATCATGTAGACAGCCAGTCACCTTGTGTGAGGCAGACCACATCATTTAGACAGCCAGTCACCCTGTATGAGGCAGACCACATCATGTAGACAGCCAGTCCCTCTGTGTGAGGCAGGCCACATCATGTAGACAGCCAGTCACCCTGTGTGAGGCAGACCACATCATGTAGACAGCCAGTCACCTTGTGTGAGGCAGACCACATCATTTAGACAGCCAGTCACCCTGTGTGAGGCAGGCCACATCATGTAGACAGCCGGTCACCTTGTGTGAGGCAGACCACATCATGTAGACAGCCAGTCACCCTGTGTGAGGCAGACCACATCATTTAGACAGCCAGTCACCCTGTGTGAGGCAGGCCACATCATGTAGACAGCCGGTCACCTTGTGTGAGGCAGACCACATCATGTAGACAGCCAGTCACCTTGTGTGAGGCAGACCACTTAACAGGCCAGGCCATCGGGAAACCCCCCGGTCCTCCCTATGGCCAGTCCGGGACTGGGTACAGGAGAGAAAAAAAAACTAAATGGGTCGTGAAATATACTTGGGCGGCCGTTAATATACCTGGGCGGCCCGCCCAAGTATAGTCTATGTGTGGGAAACCCTGCTGGGTTTCGCTGTGTCTCGCAGACGGCCACTAGGCTCACAGGGGGGGGGGGGGGGGCAGGAGCTCCAACAAGCCGTTTAGGACAGAGAGTGAATACACATACTTTACAGAGATGCTGTAAGAGAAACCAATGTGAGACCTCAACAATGGAATCATGATCAGTAGAAATGGCCATGACATGGGACCTTTAATTCAACCTTTACTTATAATCCATTGATCATTGAGACACTACCCTCATTGATAAAAACATTGAGTCAATAATAAATAAAAGCAAAAGCAACAACAACAAAGAGTTCAATCAGTAGAGACTTCAAGTTAGTTTAGTGCGATTTCCGTGTAAACAAAGGGCAATATATATTAAACTTTGGCGATTAGACCCCATCGTGCTGTGATGGATTTTGGGGGAGGAGAAACCGACTAGGAAAGATGGGGGCTTGCTAATTGAATGTGTGTGTGTGTGTGTGCGTGTGTGTGTGTGTGTGTGTGTCCTGTCCTCCAGGCTCTCTTGATGGGACGGTTCGTAGCTGGGACACTCGCTCCAGGAGGTTTGATCCGATCCAGATTCTGGACGAGGCTCGAGACGGCGTCAGCAGCCTGAAGGTGGCTCAGCACGAGCTGCTCACCGGGTCAGAACACAATCACTTCCTGACATTAAATACAGTTCATTTGAAGATTACATCGATCATAAATCGTCACCGTGGCTCTGTTTTGAAATATCCTCCTGTTATTGTCTCACGTTCAGGTCTGTGGACGGCAGAGTGCGGCGCTACGACCTGAGGAAGGGACAGCTGCACGTGGACTTCATCAGCAGTGAGTAATTCATGATGCATTTCAGCATTCACCACTAGCAGTACTACAAAATGGTGTGTGTGTGTGTGTGTGTGTGTGTGTGTGTGTGTGTGTGTGTGTGTGTGTGTGTGTGTGTGTGTGTGTGTGTGTGTGTGTGTGTGTGTGTGTGTGTGTGTGTGTGTGTGTGTGTGTGTGTGTGTGTGTGTGTGTGTGTGTGTGTGTGTGTGTGTGGTGTGTGTGTGTGTGTGTGTGTGTGTGTGTGTGTGTGTGTGTGTGTGTGTGTGTGTGTGTGTGTGTGTGTGTGTGTGTGTGTGTGTGTGTGTGTGTGTGTGTGTGTGTGTGTGTGTGTGTGTGTGTGTGTGTGTGTCCTAGCATTACTATACTTGTGGGGACCTAAATCTGTTTACATAGTCACGTGTGGGGACTCGCCTCCCTTATGGGGACAAATTGGAGGTCCCCATGAGGGGAGTCATTCATTTTAGGGTGAAGACTTGGTTAGGGTTAGGGTTAGGTTAAGGGTTAGGCATGTGTTGGTTATGGTTAGGGTTAGGATAAGTCTCCAGGAAATGCATGTAAGTCAATGTAATGTCCCCTGAAGTGATGTATACATGGTGTGTGTGTGTGTGTGTGTGTTGCAGGTCCCATCACATGTGTGTGTTTCAGTCAGGACGGTCAGTGCACTCTGAGCTCCAGTCTGGATTCTACCGTCAGACTGCTGGACAAAAGCACCGGGGAGATGCTGGGAGAGTGAGTCGTGTTCACTCTCATCTGTCAGTTAGAACCTGTCCCTAATTGCTAGGCGACTTATACATATGAGGCGGAAGCAGGAGGCGTCTCCCACTCATGTCCAGTGGGTGACAGAACTTAGGAAGTTTCCACACATGGCTTCACTTGCAAATGTTATAGGACATTAGGGGTGTTGAAAATAATCGTTTCTACGATGCATTGCGATGCGGACGTGGACGATTCGGTATCGATGCAGTGACGGAAGATAATCGGTTATAGCGTAGTAACGTTGCTTCCTGATTTTCCGGCCGCCGTCTTTACTATAACGTTTTTTTTTTCTGTCACTTTAATATCAAATCGGTCGGTGACGCAGAGATCAGGGAACAGACGTGACAGCGGCACAGCGGCACAGCAACACCAAACACGGAGCAGTCTGCTTTATCCACCAACACAAGAACACCAGTCCAGAACCAACAGCAGAAGGACCCGCTCTGAATCACTCCGTGTCGCTGCGGCTCAGAGACTTATGTTTTTCAAAAATAATCGCGTTACAATCATGTCAGGTTTTTGGTGGATTTAATCAAGTCTTGGATTGCAGAGTATGAATGTCCTCTAGCAATTTTCAGACGATATATACGTGTGTAAAGTTTGTGAAGGCAGGAGGAAAAAAGCTTCCGCGATCACCGTCGCCTCTCCGTTCCTCCAAACCCCGCCCCCTCCCTGAAAATAATGAGTGACAGGCTGACAGTGACCTGATAGAAACTTTATTATTCACTTAATCACTGAGATATAATGAAGCTAATTTAATCTCATACATTCATGGGATTCATGTAACAGTAAGACAGAGAATGTAAGTGTGCACCCACATGCAGTATTTTTGTTTGTATATGCTATTGTAAATACTCCTGTTGTCTGCTGTATTCAGACTCAAGTCATGTGTGTGATGCCACAGTCAGGACATTCAGTGTCCTTTCTTTAACAGAAGGCCGTAGCTAGAAGCTGCAGCTAGACTGCAGAAGCATTCTTTTTTTGTTTTGAGGATGGAACAACTTCACACACAGATATAGGGAGGCTAGAGCTATACAGTTCATTTATTTTGGTTTATAAATTAATGTCAAGACATTTATGTTATTGATTTCTGAAGCACTTTCTAAATAATAAAAAGAGAGTTCATATGTATTTACTGCATGTATGCATTGATGAAAAATAAGCCATGTGTAGTAATATAGAAAATTGAGGATGCAACGCATTGGTATGAATCGTGATGCATCGGGATATCGAATTGAATCGAATCGTTGACAGGATAATCGTAATCGAATCGAATCGTGAGACCAGTGAAGATGCACAGCCCTATAGGACATGGCAACCAATTTTAACGTACATGGAAAGTTTGAAACTGTGTGCTCTTCCCTAACTGATTCCTCATTTTTTATCTTTTATTTTTAAACTGAATTACAGTATAACACATTAACTATAGCTAACCATGACTAACACTTATCTCTGTGCTGTGATTTCAACCATCTGTTTGTCTATCATTTTAAATGTTTTTGTACTATTAATCTAGTCCTATTCTGTAGGGGGGGGTTCCTCCTAGTAAAGCAAATGGACAACCTGCACTCCTGTTTTTGTTGTCTTTGTCACTGTATGTGTTGTTTAAGAAAAAGGAAAATACAGTTTAAAAATAAGAAGTTCATGTTGTCTGTTTGTCTGTCCCTCAGGTATACGGGACACAAGATGAAGGGCTATAAGCTGGACTGCTGTCTCTCCGGTAAAGATACTCACGTGCTCAGCTGCTCAGAGGACGGACACGTGTACTGCTGGGACCTGGTGGAGGTACGCTTCATTCAGCCTCATTTAGCATTTTACACAACCTAACTTACAAACAGCTGGCTTAAAATGTGTTATTTCAGACATTTTTCACAAATAAGTCTGTGGATGATCTTGATTTCACAATTAAGACGTTGTTGAGTTTTTTAAATGTTTTTTTTGTTGCCCCTTTGACAACAAGCCGAGTGCCATTTACTTCTATTATATTGGAGAGAAGGCAGACCTAGGACTATAGTTGGAAGAAGGGTGAACTCTCCCTTTTTAAGTTGACAAAAAAATAGCTAGTTGGCTATTAGTGCACACTTTTATCTTTTCAGGGATCCGAAATGAGACATTTATCCACCAGATTTTAGATACATGACACGTGTACTACTGGGACCTGGTGGAGGTATAGTATATATAGTATTCGTTTATTAGTCCCCTAGGGGAAAATGGGTTGCAGCACATCACAGAGGCATTTAAAAAGTTAAGACAATACATCACTAACAACAACTCGCTACGCTTTCATTAAGCCTCATAGTGCATTTTATAGAATGGGTTACCTTTAGCATTTTACACAACCTTAAAGGTGGGGTAGGTAAGTTTCAGAAACCGGCTCGAGTGCACTAAAATTTGAAAATACACAGCCGAAAAGAATCCGCCCCTTCCTTCAGACTTCCTTACAGAGCACCTCCTCCAACACACATGAACGCTCACATGACGTCAGCAGACTGGTGAAAGTGGCCGCCTGTTGCTGGCGAGTCATTGAAGTACTGCTGCAATGCACGCCCAATGACGGCACGCCCAATGAGGGCACGAGATACATTTGTGCATGCACGAGATGGAAGGCTGACAGACAGGGCGGCAATCCAATCCGATTGGTTGTACTTTTTACAGTACCACGGCTTCCACAGATGACATTTTTTTTATGGATTTGTTGTCAAAGCACTTCAGATATTCATTGCTATCGGGATGTTTAGAGCATTCCATGGAATATAACAACAAGTGTATCTCGAGCCGGTTTCTGAAACTTACCTACCCCACCTTTAACTTATAAACAGTAGGGTTTAAGAATAGTTATTTTAAGACATTTTTCACAAAGAGGTCTGTGGGTGATCTTGACCAGGTCATGATTTCACAATAAAAAACTTTGCTGAGTTTTTTTTTAAATGTTGTTTTTGCCACTTTGACAACAAGCCGAGTGCCATTTACTTCTATTATAGTGGAGAGAAGGAAGACCTCACACAAAAGTATAGTAAGAAAAGTATGTCTTTTGATTTTGGGGTGAACAAAAAAATAGCTTTTCACTCCAAAATGAGACATTTATCCACCAAATGTTTGATGAATAATGTCTAACCTTATGTTAGAAACAGACATTGAAAGTGTTCTGAAAGCATGTGTTGTATTTCTTTCTGCAGGGATCTCTTACGCTGAAGCTTCCTGTTGGGAAAGCTGTCGTCCAATCACTGTCCTTCCACCCCACAGAGACCCGCCTCCTCACAGCCATGGAGGGGCGTGTCCAGGTGTGGGGGGCGGAGCCTGAGGAGGAGGAGGAGGAGGAGGCCATTGCCACGTAGAGGTGGAGGAAATATGAGTTTGCATCGTGAGAAGATTGTATTTTCTATCATAACAATTAAATACTCAACTTTTAACACCATCGACCTCATGGATAAAAACCTCTTACTTCCATGTTTAGCTTTTGAGTCACAAGGCGTCGTTGGAAAGAAATAAGAATATTGAGAAAACATAAATCTGAAGTCTCAAAAGCAGTGTTTGTGACCTGGCCTAAACATTGTCATTTTGTTCCAAGAAGTGAGTTATTTAAATCTACTGCTTTGATTTAGATAACTTCAGATATCAAGATGATCTTATTGTTTCATTTCTTCATTCAAATGTAATTCTCCTAAGATTGAAGCTATTGCTAAACATAGTTTGATACAAAAACTACAAAGTAAAAACAACTTTTTAGAGGCTTTGGTTCACAAATGTACAGAAACATGACCTGGATTTAAGTGGATGATAGTTATTTGAACACGACTTTGATTTTTTGTATGTGTGTAAAACTTCTATTTTTGTACAAAACGTTAAATAAACCTGTTTTTCTCTGAGTACACATCATGTCATTTCTCTCTTTATACTAATCATACTAACGCCAACACTGTTCTGTACAAAGGTGTCTTTATTAGGAGCAGAACACACAATGAACATATTACAAAATAAGTTAATCAGCACGACAAAAGAATGGCAACAAATAAATAAATAACTTATCTTACATAAATACATTTTTTTTTAAGAATCAGTCTGAATTTTAAAGAAATTCACTCAGCTGTGTTTGTTGTTTCTACGCAGCTTCGTACATTGAATCCATCGTCTAATAACCCCACAATTGCACTTAAGAATTAAAATAAATACAGCTTATTTACAAAAACAATCAAGTAGCTTGTAGTTGAATAATGTCTCGTTTCAGTTTCACCTTTTTGTCAGAAAACTAGTATCGTAATAAGGCAGCTTGCATTTGCCGGGCTCTGTTCTAATAACTTATTTCATATTTATTGCCAACGTCAGATGAGAAAAACTCCCTTCACTCTGCAAACTGTCCATGAACTAAAATAAGAGCCATATTTTCTGCTATGGGAGTACTTCTTTAAAGCCTGCAACCGCCAAAGGTCGTAAACTTCTAATCCCGTTGAGGCCCGTTAGATCACCAGCTGAAGTCAAAACACTTAAATCAACAACCCTGGATTCATGAGGTCTCACCTGCAAGTGAGAGGGGAAATAGCTTAGAAGTTTGCTCATTCATTTTGACATAAGCTCCCAAGAACAGGTTTCAGCTGTCATTTAGATTACAACTCATCCTTTACAGACACTATGATACAAACGTATCCTCACAAATTGTCCCAATGCATCCCTTTCCCCCGTTTAAAGGTCTCTTATCATGCAAAATGCACTTTTCGATGTCTTTTATACATAAATATGTGTTCCCGGTGTCAGAAAACAACCCTCTCTCTTTTCCTCCGTACCCAAATCTCAACAAATGGGGGAACAACGGAGCTGATCCAGATTTGCTGCTGCTATGACGCAATATCGGAAATATGGACTGGCTTTACGCCCACGCTAAATAGCATGATAGGAGATGTAACTTAGGGTTAAAGAATAGTTATCTCAAGACATTTTCCACAAAGAGGTCTGTGGATAATCTCATGATTTCACACTAAAGACTTTGTTGAGTTTTTGTTAAATGTGTCTTCACAAATTGTCCCAATACATCCCTTTTTCCCCGTTGAAATGACCCATGCTCAGCCCACGCAGCTGCAGCCGGCGGCCGACAGCTTCTCCACCTTGTGCCAGCGGTGGGAGTTATCGAGGAAGGCGATGTCCTCGTGCAGCGTGGGCCGGCAGCAGGGCGCGTGGTGGTGCTCCCTCACGTCTCCGGGCAGCACGCCGCTCTGCAGCAGGTTGCTGAGCGTCAGGTCGTGGTTGTTGCGAGCGTGAGGGCACGTCCCACTGCAGTACTTGAAGAGGACCGTCTCGTCCGAGTCGTAGCCGAGGCCCAGGTGCTGGACTTGAAGCAGTACGGAGCGCAGGCCGCACGGTGAGGCCAGGGCGGAGCGGCGAGACCGGGCTGGGACGAGGGGAGCGGGGGAGGGTCCAGAGGCTAAGAGTCCAGAAGCTCCAAGTTCAGAAGCTCCAAGTTCAGAAGCTCCGAGTCCAGAAGCTCCAAGTTCAGATGCTCCGAGTCCAGAAGCTCCGAGTTCAGAAGCTCCGAGTCCAGAAGCTCCAAGTTCAGATGCTCCGAGTCCAGAAGCTCCAAGTTCAGATGCTCCGAGTCCAGATGCTCCAAGTTCAGATGCTCCGAGTCCAGAGGCTCCGAGTCCAGAGGCTCCGAGTCCAGATGCTCCGAGTCCAGAGGCTCCGAGTGCAAAAGCTTCAGCAGATTCATCCCCGTTGTGTGAAGAAGATGCTGTTTCTTGTTTGTGATCTGGAAAAGGAAGAGAGTGTCAAATCTTATCAACAGAATTCAATCAATCAATCACATGTTATTCATACGGCGTAATCAGGGCCGCCCCTCCCTACACGCAGAACACACAGAGTGCGCAGGGCCTCATCTTATGCGCAAATGCGGTGCAAGAATGCGCGCCACAATTTCCCCGCAGCGAGGCTCCGGCACTAACAGCTCACGAGCGTGCTCTACCCCCCCCCCCCCCCCCCCCCTCAGCGGTCGCGACACGTGAGTGACGAGTTGTGTACAGACCCAGGGGGCCTCATAACACAATCTCACGTAGGGTCCCAAGTTGGCCAGGGGCAGCCAGGGGCGTAATATCACAAATTACACATTTGTCTCAGGGGGCTTTACACTGTGTACAGCATACTGTCTTTGGACCCTCACTGAAACCAGAGCCCAGTCTGCTCTGATTGGTTAGCTGGCCGCCTCTGTTGTGATTGGTCAACCTCTTAGAGATGTTCCGCCCCTTAGCCTATCACGTACAATGTGTTGGAGCGCTAGCGTGAGTGTTTCATAGTGATGTCACTATGTTCAAGTAAACAAAGGAGTCCAATGGAGGCATTTCAGGGGTGAGAGAAACTCCCTCTGGAGGAACACAGGAATTTTAGCCTTTGCAGACCATTGACATGCACACAAACCTATAGAACACACTACAGGGAAGGGGAAACGGACAGACGTGCAGTAGATGTTTTTATATTTGAAAGATAACAAAATACAAAATAGACAATCCAAATGACAAAACGGTTGAATTCCCTAGTAGAAAATATATGAAAAAGCAAACAATATCAAGCTTAAATGCGGGTAATTTACACTCAGAACCACTTCTTAAGATGCGAAAAAGTCAAAAAGTATATATTATTTCCATAAGCCATATCTAACACATTACCGGTACTCTCAAAGCAAGATTTTAGCCAAACGGTCCCAAAAAGCAGAATAGGGCCTCTTTAAAAAAGCACAGGCAGACGTGCAAAAGATGTGTATCGATAAAATTACAACATAGACAATCCAAATGACAAAAAGTTAAATTCCCTGTTAGAAAATGAATGAAACAGTAAACAATATCAAGCTCAGATGCGAGTATTTTACAATCTGAACAACTTCTCAAGACGCTGAAAAAGTCTACATTTGTGTCTAGAAGCCATATTTAACACATTACTCTCAAAGCAAGACTTTAGCCAAACGGTCAGAGGTCACGACCCTCCCTTCAGAATCAGAATACCTGTATTAGTCCCACAGAGGGGACATTCACATTGAGCCAAAGACAGCTTAATGTTACCTAAGTGGCATAAATTAAAACAAAAATGAAAGATACGAAAAAATATATATATTAAAGATAAAAAAGCTAAATTATGATAAAACACAATTGACAAAAAACACAAAAAAATAACCCACCCAGGACTCACCAATCAACGATGGCAGAGAGTGGCCCTCGCCCCTCTGGACGTAACACAGAACCAGGATCAGCTTCAACAGGACCCTCATGGCTGGAGTCTGCTCTCCGTCCGCTCAGTCAAACAGACACGTGTGTGTGTGCGTGTGCGTGTGTGTGTGTGTGTTTGCCAGCGAATGTCTGCGTGATGATGCTTAAGATGCAGACGACCTCCAATATATAGCCCTGGGAGATGAAGGGGGGTTGAAGGGATGATGAGGAGGTGAGAAAGGGGGGAGACAGACGTTAACCCGTCCCACCTTAATCTGACAGGAGCGGGCGCTTTACCCAGAATCCATCCTGTTCAGATTATCTAATTGGTGTAAATCAACGGTTTATTGTCGACTTTCCCCCCAGATGTTTTTCCAGAGGCCCAGCTGATGGTGGATTTGTGGATTTGCTGACATTTTGGGGCTTCTTAAAGCTCCTAAGGAGTGGATAATGGTGTCTCATCGATGATGCTAAATGATAAATGAGTCAGTAGGGTTGGGAAAATACATTCTGTTATGATTACTAATTTCCTGTAAATATAATCGGCAACCTAATCTGAGTACACACCAAGATATTTAGGATCAAAGATGATTGTATTAATAGGAAAATCTGGATTGTCACTTTTGGATAACCTCTTTATCAAATGCAATGCAAACAAATATAATAATAAGAGAAAATAAATATCAATAAGATATGTTTTACTTATGTGTATTATATAAGACAACAGAACCTTAGACATGAAGAAACCAAGATATTTATGATCAATTTATAGGAAAACCTGCCTTTTATTGAGCAAATTCAGCCTATAGACAAACAATGAAACACATGAGCACATACTACAGTTTAACAACGAATAAATGAATTCTGAGCTGACAGAAAATGCTCCGTTTTAGTTTAACACACACAGTTAAGCTCACACACACACACACACACACACACACACACACACACACACACACACACACACACACACACACACACACACACACACACACACACACACTATGTTATGAGAGTGAACACGACTCACTCTCCCAGCATCTCCCCGGTGCTTTTGTCCAGCAGTCTGACGGTAGAATCCAGACTGGAGCTCAGAGTGCACTGACCGTCCTGACTGAAACACACACATGTGATGGGACCTGCAACACACACACACACACCATGTATACATCACTTCAGGGGACATTACATTGATTTACATGCATTTCCTGGAGACTTATCCTAACCTTAACCATAACCAACACATGCCTAACCCTACGTGACTATGTAAACAGATTTAGGTCCCCACAAGTATAGTAATGCTAGCACACACACACACACACACACACACACACACACACACACACACACACACACACACACACACACACACACACACACACACACACACACACACACACACACACACACACACAGACACACACACACACACACACACACACACACACACACACACACACACACACACACACACACACACACTATGTTATGAACATATGGGTTCACCTGCTGAATTGAAAACAGAACAAATGAAGCAAAGAAAGTGAAAACCATGAAGCAGATTCAGGCAGTAGGAGTATAGTATTAGAGAACAGAACAGAATACAGAGAAGATATAACATCTGATCCACTCAGATTCTGAAAATAAATCAAAACTTGGAAAAAAGTCAGATCTTTTTCAAAAAAGTCATAATTTTTTCCAAAAAGTTAAAAGTGATGAAAAAAGTCAAATATAATTCGACAAATAAAATCGACATTTTGAAAAATAAGGCAGAATTTTGAGAAAAAAGGGAGAATTTTGTAAAAAAATCTAAAGTAAAAAGGGATTCTGATCATTTTTTAAAGAAGATGATTAGGGCCACGTGTAAAAAATTAAAATTCTCAAAAAGCAGATTCAGGCAGTAGACGTATAGATTCACGCTTACGGCCGTCCACACGGCAGCGTGCGTTGCTTCAACGGAGACGCTTCCCATTCACTTTGAATGGGGTGACGTCACACTTTGCCGAACTGCATTGTGGGTCCGTCGCGTGGCTTTGCCTCCATTGCTCGCTTCGAAAGTTGAGAAAAGTTCAACTTTTCAAGCTTCGACGGAGGCGCCAGCCAATCAAATCATATGCCAGTACAAGCTCTAGCCAATCAAACCGCGTGCTTGTGTGTCCGGGGCGGGAGATTGATGTGATTGGTTGTTGGTTGAGCTTCAGACACGCCCACCAGGAAAGCTTCAACGCACGCTGCCGTGTGGACGTACCGTTAAAATATTACGGTAACACGCGGTTCCGTCAGGGCGAAGCTTGCTCGTGGGCGTGTCTGAAGCTCAACCAACAACCAATCACATCAATCACATTCATTGATTGGCTAGAGCTTGTACTGGCATATGGTTTGATTGGCTGGCGCTTCCGTCGACGCTTGAAAAGTTGAACTTTTCTCAACTTTCAGCGCGAGCAACGGAGGCAGAGCGACGCAACAGAACCACAATGCAGTTCGGCAAAGCTTGACGCTTCCCATTCAAAGTGAATGGGAAGCGTCTCCGTTGAAGCACGCGACGGAACCGTGTGGACGTGCCGTTAGACTACAGAAAAGTGTACAGCTTACAGAGAAAAAATAACATCTGATCCTTTTACAACAAACACTAGCTCTTTTTTAACCGTGCTAGTTTTAGAAACGTAACAGTAATCTGATCACTTTTGTCTTGATGAAACCGCCCAACCTGATTACGTTATCCTCTCACTTGTAATCCACTATTCCCCGATCCTATGAGTCAGTAGAAAGGCAGCCAGACTGATATGAAGGAGATCCAGGACATTCATAGACAGAACTTTTATCAAATAAGCAGGAAACAATCCATGTAGGAAATGGAAAATAACGATGAGTCATCGAGGAATGTCTTAAAATAGTCGCCATCCAGCTTTTTCTATCCCAATGTCCGAGGATTGATAAAAGAAGAGCCAAAAAGTGAAATATGCAAACGGATAAACAGCAGAAAACGAAAGGCAGAGTTATATTTAGAACTACCAGGGCCTGTTTCTGCAGACATTCCTCAATGGGTGACTCTGCTCCATAAATCGAGGGATTTCATCAGCAATGTGTGGCTGACATGTAGGATATGTAGGATATGTAGAATCTGCATTATGTAACGCTCACAGGGCCCGAACAGGCAGTGAATGGAATTTGGAGTTTGCATGAAAGTGCATATTTGGACGCTGTTTTCTGGTGCGGGTCAAACACATCAGTGCACATTATTTAGCAACTGATATAACACCGAAAACATGAACTCAACCCAAATGAATTTGTTGCTATCCTGCCCTACTCTTTATCCGACTGTATTTCTGTCACGGCCCGTCCACACGGCAGCGTTGCGTGCTTCAACGGAGACGCTTCCCATTCACTTTGAATGGGGTGACGTCACCCTTTGCCGAACTGCATTGTGGTTCCGTCGCTTCGCTTTGCTTCCGTTGCTCGCTTCGAAAGTTGAGAAAAGTTAAACTTTTGAAGCGTCGACGGAAACGCCAGCCAATCAAATCATATGCCAGTACAAGCTCTAGGCAATCAAACCGTGTGCTTGTGTGTCCGGGGCGGGAGATTGATGTGATTGGTTGTTGGTCGCGCACCAGAGACGCCCACCGGCAAGCTTCAACGCACCCTGCCGTGTGGACGTACCGTTAGGGTTAGGTTATTGGTTTCATTATTACAATCATTATACATTAGTTATACAGCTTCTTATTACTCATTTTCCAATATATGTACTGTAATATAAACAATATGTATTGTACTAAAATGTGGCCATTTATACTGTATGTATATGTAACGTTTTTTTTTCTTTTATATTTAGATAAATATATTTATTTCATTTTATCTGTTTGTTGCACATTCTTACTTTAGCTTCATTTGCTTATGTACATTTTTCTATTCTTTTGAAAAACTTATCTTTAATTTATTTAATTCTGAAATGGAGCAACTATCACAAAACCCAATTTCTCTGGTATAAATAAAGTAATTTATTTCTGATTTAGAAAGGTATAATTTCATTGTAGTGTTAGCATGCAACCACTAAACACTAAATCCTGTTGAGGCTGAGAGGAATAACATTTCAGGTATTTTATTAGTAAGTAAAGTATTGAACATATCTGATTTTTTGGATGACTTTGCAGGTGAGTCAGATCGTTACCAAAATATGTCAAAATTCAACCTGAACATGAAGGCAGTTATAATCTTAGTTTAGAGAGTTGCAAACACTTAAAACCTCTTAAGCCCCAAGCCTGTTTTTCAGGTCTCAGGCTCGAAAATGACATTCCCAGAACAAATGACCATATCTTCCCTTCTAAAAGGGTTAAATTAATAATCTTTTTTCTCAAAGTAATGATAAACCTGTGAGTTGGATGTAGAAAAGTCCGAATCAATATAGATGTTTTTTATTTTAAAGAAAATTCAGATTGAACATGGTAAAAAACTGTAAATTATAGTGTCCGTCCAAAAGATATTTTGTACTTATAGTGAAAACTACCCTTGGATGATGGTAAGGTAGACTAAAAGCTTTAGGAATCCAAAGTACAACATATAATAAGTACCCTGTATCAAGATTGATGCAAAACAAGTGATATTTGACCTTTTTAGACAGATTTAGCAAAAAAAAACCTCTTCTGGGGCCATTTGGGTGGATTTTCCTTATCGCTGGCCCCCCTTCTTCGATTTTGACATGTGACATATCTTTCTGACCGTTAGAGCCAATAGAATCCAAGGGGAATCGTCCCGCACACACTCATGTTAAAAAAAAGGTTGTGTCCTCGGGCATTCAATCTTGCTACAGAGCGTAGGAATGGCCTGCTCTGATGTTTGAAAACGGAATTGCAGTTTTATTGCTTTTAGATTTTCAGAACATTTCAAAGGGGACACAGCCACATTGGATATTAACCTATGGATTAACTACAGCATCGTTGTTACCGTTTTAATGCCATTGAAGACCAGTTTTGACCAGACAAAACCAAGGTAAGCCATGTTAGCGTTGTAGGCTACCTAGCGCCACTTGTTTTGATGTACGTTTTTGTTCATAACGTCGCGAGTTTGTATCTTTCAGTGTTGAGGTGGGCACCGTTAGATTCTGTGTCTTTACGATCATAAACGATGTGTTGGATGTGCAGCTAGGATAAGTAATAAGGGAGCTAGGAGTGATTTTCGGTGCAGTAATAGGTTAGCATTTTTCGCTCGGGGCTAATTCAGAGGCTCAATGTTAGCATTGTGTGTTTTTTTTGAAAAAATCAATGAAAAAGATCAGTTAAATTAGTTTTTTCCCGTTATATGGATATAAAATATTCATAGTTTATTTAATATTAAGGTTCCTTAGACGTTGTTTCCTGCAAATGACGCGATTTCGGCCCCGGAACCGGGTCCGTGGGGCTTAAGAGGTTTTAACACAAAGTAAATCTGAGAGTGATATCAATGGCTTTTCAGATGTTTTTAAAGCAAAGTTTGCACAGGAATTTTGTCCTGATGTCAGGATTTCACCAACATCATTTATAGAGAGTGTTTAAACCAAAACAATGTCAGCATTCTTAAGATACTTCAGTCTGAACAATCGGGTGGATACTCAAATAAACTGTCAGAAGTTTTGTGTTCAGTTTCCTGTTTTATTGTGACATTGATTTGCTCCTGGTTTCTTCCCTCCTGTGTCTGATTGTCTTGTGTTTCACCCCCCTCCCCAGCTGTGTCTTGCCTGGTTATTACCCTTGTGTGTTTTTAGTCTGGCTTTCCTTAGTGTTCTCTGTTGGGTTGTCGATGTTGTTCCCATGGTTGTTCTCTTGTCTCCTGGTCTTTCGTCTGTCCTCTGGATTTCCTTCGTCTGCCCTCCTGTGTCCTCCAAGTCCTCCTGGTTTGTTCTAGTTGTGTTTGTCACTTTCCCTTTTGTCCAACCTCGGCTGTTTTTGTGTTGTACCAGATTTTAATTTAATAAAAGCTCGCCTGTTATTTACCCTCCCATACCTGCCTCCCCTCTTTTTGCTGGTCTTGGGTCCTGCCTCACGAAACCCTTACAACAGATCTTCTGCCCTCATGAAGATGTATGTGCTAAATGGAGATTACTCACTGTATTGACTAAATTACTTAAATTTTTGGGATATTGAGGATAATATTTACTAAATCAAGACGATACAATTAGTTATGTCAGTTGTTGTTGTTGACTGCATTGCTTTACCATAATGTTACAGTTAATTTACAGGTTGTATTTAATTCATAATAAGTAATGTTTTGACAAACTGACATTAAAGAAGCGAGTCAATCATTATGAAATAAATACTACAAAGCAGGCATTATCTAAATACCTCTACTGCATTTTGTTCATACCTGACTCCTAATTTAGTTACACTCAGACAAGAGGAGGGTGTCAAGTGAGATTTAAAGAGTATTTATTATATTTAAACAGTCTCATTTGTTACAGGTGTGTTCACATGAATTACAAAGGAATCATCCCTAAAGTCTGAACAAATATTAAAGTCGTAAAATTCACTGCCAGGAATTTCAATAATTCTTTCAAGGATAAAGTTATTCAGACTGCACTTAATCAGACGTAGAAATGAAGAATGACAGTGTGCTTTAAGTGAGCTCTTCAGTTATAACACAGTTACTCAATACTTCTCGCTCTAACTTTACCCTCAATACTTTTCTTTTATAGAAATAACTACTTAGTTATCTCCTTTTTGAATTATAATTGGAAAAACTATATTTTAAATTCTCAAAAATAGGATGTTTAAAGATCTCACGGAGTATAATAATAAAGATTGAGCGACTTTAACAAACTCACACACTCATGGCCCCTCGAAATGACCGCAAAGAGAGTATCAAAAAGATGACAGAGAGACACAAATAGCTGAGACCAAAACGATTAAAAAGAGACAAAAAAACACACACAAAGAGTACAAAAGTAAATGCAAATAAACTACACAGATCTGCTAAACTACTATAGACAAATACTAACTTTGAGATGAATAAAACAATTACATAAGTGACAAAAAACAACAAGAAAGATACACAAAAAAGCAATTAGCAACTACAGAAAAAACTACCAATTACAACCAGTCGCAGTTCAACTCAGAGATGAAAGCTTCTAAGAAACGGGTAACTGTGCACCGTTTATTGCAATTAAATGTATGGAAATTGAAATGATGGATTATCCAAATTGTAGTAAGCTAAATATTTGGTAAAGAAAACAATATGTGAAAAAAGCCGATTGAAGTTTGTGGAGCAACGAAATGTCCAAACCTACAAACAGGATTGTAAAGGAAGTTGTTCAGTTAAAAATCACTAAAGTGTAAATATATATACATTACACACTATTATATTTTTCAATCATAATGTGAATAATGTTTCGAGGAATTCAAAAACATTACATATATCGCAATTTTATTTCTATTGTTATTATTTTATTTCTATTGTTATTTATTTGTATATATTCATGTTGCACTGTTAAAGGAGTCTGTGACTTAACTTTTTCATTGCCATATCTACACTGAAGCTACCGTTCACATGATGATAAAGCCTTGAATCTTGAATCAGAATATTCACAATTAGTCATTTTTTTCAAAATCGTCGAGCCATACTAACCGTCACAGTTAAAAAAATACAAACCTAATGATCAAAACTACAAAAAGACACTCAAAACTCTGGTGCGGTCTTTGTGAATCTCAGTGTCCACGAGCCCATTGTCTCATAACCGACCCATCAACGCATATAGTCTTTTACGAAAGCAAAACTCAACCTGCAAATCTACTGAAGGTCTTTGTCACACCCAAAGGCTCTATAGTGGACTTTCTAAATGGCCTAGTTTGGACTGAGGCTACATACTGAGCACGACGCGCTCCTCATTTCTGCAGAAACAATAATCAAACGCCTTTCTCATGTGTCGACCAGCGTAATTTAGGAAATATAAAGATTCTGCCGTCCATAAACAGGTGAAATGATTCTTACGGAGAGCATCCTTCACACAAACAAGGAGAGGAAAGGTCAGAGGGCCGGACACATTCCTTCCTCCTCTCAGAGAGACGGGAGGATGAAGAGAGGGATGAGAAGGAAAGTGGAGGAGGAGGAGGTGGAGAAACAAAGTGGAGACACCGCCATCCCATTGGAGCGCCGCCTAAAGAACCAGTCTGGAATTCTGGGATGTCAGGAGACAGGAATGGAGGGAACGTGGCGTAAATAAAAATGTTAAGCAGTAGTAAACCAGGTGTGATCTGAAACCTGTCTGATGATGCTCCAAAAAGCCCAGTTTTCTTCATGCAGAAATTCATTTGATCACACATTTAAAACAACACAGGGCACCTTTGGTGGGATATTAGACAATTTAAGGTCTCAGATTAGTTATCTAATGTACAACTCAAATACACGTAAAATCTTCAATACATAATCATAAGTAATTTATTTTGAAATAATGACAAAAACAATTTAAGATATACAGACTGAAAAGATGTAGCCCATGCCTTAGCAGATTACGTCGCATACACACACTATAATGTTCGTTCCTCAGGTTTATATTTCTTTATCATATTATTTTTTATATGCATGGTTTCAAATCTAGTATATTGATTTTACAATATGTCCTATATAAAACTATTCAACAAATGTCCTTTGACTGTTAAACACCTTTCCTCTGCATGTCAATCTGGATACAGTCTGAAAGCATCTATCTTTTGACTTCACAAATGAATTGTGGCGTGTGGTGCAGTGGGTTGTGCGTAGGTGTTTGGATCAGGGGGTCACAGGTTCAAACCCCACTGCAGTCAGCATGTCGTTGTGTCTCTGAGACACTTCACCCCAAAGTGCTCCTGTGGGGATTGTCCACAGTATTGAGTATGTAAGTCGCTTTGGATAAAAGCGTCTAACAAGTGATGTAATTGTGCTGTTTTTAATTCCACTAAATACAATAGCATGTAAGTAATATGTTGGTTGGGTTATGAAGCTCTGTTTGCAATTATATTCTATAATTCCCCAAAACACTGCAAACAAACTCTGAACAGGTTAACGTTGTCAGATGGAAACACAGAGAGCTAATATTTAGTGACCTGTCGATCACAAGGAAACCAACCGTAAAGCATACGCTGCTTTATCCTGTCTTTTACTCGAAATTAGACCACCATTCGACCATCATGCTGAAGAACCATCATTCTGAAGAACCATCATGCTAAATAACCATCATTCTGAAGAACCATCGTGCTGAAGAACCATCGTGCTGAATAACCATCATGCTAAAGAACCATCATGCTGAAGAACCATCATGCTGAAGAACCATCATGCTAAATAACCATCATGCTGAAGAACCATCATGCTGAATAACCATCATGCTAATGAACTATCATGCTGAAGAACCATCATTCTGAAGAACCATCATGCTAAATAACCATCATTCTGAAGAACCATCGTGCTGAAGAACCATCGTGCTGAATAACCATCATGCTAAAGAACCATCATGCTGAAGAACCATCATGCTGAAGAACCATCATGCTAAATAACCATCATGCTGAAGAACCATCATGCTGAATAACCATCATGCTAAAGAACCATCATGCTGAATAACCATCATTCTGAAGAACCATCATGCTAAATAACCATCATGCTGAAGAACCATCGTGCTGAAGAACCATCGTGCTGAAGAACCATCCTGCTGAAGAACCATCGTGCTGAAGAACCATCGTGCTGAAGAACCATCGTTCTGAAGAACCATCGTGCTGAATAACCATCGTGCTGAATAACCATCGTGCTGAATAACCATCGTGCTGAAGAACCATCATGCTGAAGAACCATCGTGTTGAATAACCATCGTGCTGAAGAACCATCGTGCTGAATAACCATCATGCTGAATAACCATCATGCTGAAGAACCATCATGCTGAATAACCATCATGCTGAAGAACCATCATGCTGAAGAACCATCGTGCTGAATAACCATCGTGCTGAAGAACCATCGTGCTGAAGAACCATCGTGCTGAATAACCATCGTTCTGAAGAACCATCGTGCTGAAGAACCATCGTGCTGATGAACCATCGTGCTGAAGAACCATCGTGCTGAAGAACCATCGTGCTGAAGAACCATCGTGCTGAATAACCATCGTGCTGAAGAACCATCGTGCTGAAGAACCATCGTGCTGAAGAACCATCGTGCTGAATAACCATCATTCTGAAGAACCATCGTGCTGAAGAACCATCGTGCTGAATAACCATCGTGCTGAAGAACCATCGTGCTGAAGAACCATCGTGCTGAAGAACCATCGTGCTGAATAACCATCGTGCTGAAGAACCATCGTGCTGAAGAAACATCGTGCTGAAGAACCATTGTGCTGAAGAAACATCGTGCTGAATAACCATCGTGCTGAAGAACCATCGTGCTGAAGAACCATCGTGCTGAAGAACCATCGTGCTGAATAACCATCGTGCTGAAGAACCATCGTGCTGAAGAAACATCGTGCTGAAGAACCATTGTGCTGAAGAAACATCGTGCTGAATAACCATCGTGCTGAAGAACCATCATGCTGAAGAACCATCATTCTATATTGAAGAAGACTTCCCTATTGATTGGGCTATAAACTCATCAGTTAAATGTTTACTGCTTTACTACTGAGGCAATAAATCAAGTGAGATTCAAGGTCATTTTCTCATAGACTTCTATATAATCAGACTTCTGAGGAGCCGTACTGTACTTCAGTATTCATTTTTCACTTTTCAGAACGGTGTATCAGTGCTAGCCAAACACCTGCCAAAGTGTCCATAATCTCAAGCTGTAACGTATGTTCAGTCCTGATTAGCAGACGTTTGTTGAACATGTTGATTAATGATGATAGCATTTATCTTGATGCGCCACTGTTCCTAATTACAGCCTCACAGAGATGCTAGCGTGGCATATAAACCGAATATTCACAGGATCTTATCGGCTTCGCTCCAAGGACTTGTTTCATCTAACTGAACCAAAAGTCCGTACTGAACTGGGGAAAATGGGTTTCGGTACGATGCTCCTGTGGCAGGGGCGGACTGGGACTAAAAATCAGCCCGGGAAACTCGACCGGCCGACTGTTCGGTACCGGCACACCGTGAAAACTCCCGGTATTCCCAATGGCCAGTCCGCCCCCTGTCCTGTGGTTTCTTCAGACTCAAAGCGACTCTAAACGACCTTGAAGCTGCTGTGGCTGTAAATGCTTTGGCTAACTTGTTGTCTTGGGCCAGGACTCTTAAAAAATAGATTTTTAATCTCGATGAGACTCTATCCTGGTAAAATATAGTTAAAATTAAAATTAAAATAAAATGAAATGGCTGTCGACATTTCGTTAACGTTGTCAGATGGAAACACAGAGAGCAAATATTTAGTGACCTGTCGATCACAAGGAAACCAACCGTAAAGCATACGCTGCTTTATCCTGTCTTTTACTCGAAATTAGACCACCATTCGACCATCATGCTGAAGAACCATCGTGCTGAATAACCATCGTGCTGAAGAACCATCGTGCTGAATAACCATCGTGCTGAAGAACCATCGTGCTGAAGAACCATCGTTCTGAAGAACCATCGTGCTGAAGAACCATCGTGCTGAAGTACCATCGTGCTGAATAACCATCGTGCTGAAGAACCATCGTGCTGAATAACCATCGTGCTGAAGAACCATCGTGCTGAATAACCATCGTGCTGAAGAACCATCGTGCTGAAGAACCATCGTGCTGAATAACCATCATGCTGAAGAACCATCATGTTGAAGAACCATCATGCTGAAGAACCATCATGCTGAAGAACCATCGTGCTGAAGAACCATCGTGCTGAAGAACCATCATGCTGAAGAACCATCGTGCTGAAGAACCATCATGCTGAAGAACCATCGTGCTGAAGAACCATCGTGCTGAAGAACCATCGTGCTGAAGAACCATCGTGCTGAAGAACCATCGTGCTGAAGAACCATCGTGCTGAAGAACCATCGTGCTGAAGAACCATCGTGCTGAAGAACCATCGTGCTGAAGAACCATCGTGCTGAAGAACCATCGTGCTGAAGAACCATCGTGCTGAAGAACCATCATGCTGAAGAACCATCGTGCTGAAGAACCATCATGCTATATTGAAGAAGACTTCCCTATTGATTGGGCTATAAACTCATCAGTTAAATGTTTACTGCTTTACTACTGAGGCAATAAATCAAGTGAGATTCAAGGTCATTTTCTCATAGACTTCTATATAATCAGACTTCTGAGGAGCCGTACTGTACTTCAGTATTCATTTTTCACTTTTCAGAACGGTGTATCAGTGCTAGCCAAAGTGTCCATAATCTCAAGCTGTAACGTATGTTCAGTCCTGATTAGCAGACGTTTGTTGAACATGTTGATTCATGATGATAGCATTTATCTTGATGCGCCACTGTTCCTAATTACAGCCTCACAGAGATGCTAGCGTGGCATATAAACCGAATATTCACAGGATCTTATCGGCTTCGCTCCAAGGACTTGTTTCATCTAACTGAACCAAAAGTCCGTACTGAACTGGGGAAAATGGGTTTCGGTACGATGCTCCTGTGGCAGGGGCGGACTGGGACTAAAAATCAGCCCGGGAAACTCGACCGGCCGACTGTTCGGTACCGGCACACCGTGAAAACTCCCGGTATTCCCAATGGCCAGTCCGCCCCCTGTCCTGTGGTTTCTTCAGACTCAAAGCGACTCTAAACGACCTTGAAGCTGCTGTGGCTGTAAATGCTTTGGCTAACTTGTTGTCTTGGGCCAGGACTCTTAAAAAATAGATTTTTAATCTCGATGAGACCCTATCCTGGTAAAATATAGTTAAAATAAAATTAAAATTAAATGAAATGGCTGTCGACATTTCGTTTTCTTTTCACATAAATGCGATTCCACAAGGCTTCCATTTTTAACTTGTATTCGTTGCTTAAAGTTTAGAAGTATACAGTGCCCTATAATCATGCCTCGTTTAATTGCACGACGTTCCTCTATGTGTTTTTCCAACCCTCCTTTCACCGATATTGCATTTTTTTCTTCAACAGTGACCTTGCAGATTTTCAACCCTCTGGGCTTCTAACATAAATGTCACAATCGTCTGGTTTCTAGTCCACTTTTAAATCTTTCTGGAGGCCTCGTAGATCTTTAGGAGGAGCATCTCTCCTCCCAGCACTCTGTCATTCTGGCACATTCCTGCACGTTCAGCGTATTTATTGTATTTCTCAAGAAGCAGACATATTTTTATGATGTCCAGCTTCCTGTATGTCTATCCCATCTATAAATAAAACCCACCTTTTGACATTTAACATAATACATATTTGTTCCATGCTCTTCTATAGGTTTAAGACGATTATTTTTCTTAGTCTGGAGTGAGTTCTTACTTTTTTTGATTTCCATAAAATCGTAAATACATTAAAACGATATATTTAAAAAAAATGTAATGCCTGTGAGAATGATCTTCTTCATGTGGAAGTACTTCAAGATAAAGATATGAAATAAAGGTTTGTCTTGAGTCTGACAGCCAGACTGCTAAAGCCCGGGCATGAGAGCGGGCTAAATGTAGTCTGAGTTACTGCCAACACTGAGATGAAGAGGTAAAAATAGACTGGAAATATATATATACAGAGAAACTGTGAGATATAAAGGTTAAAAAAGCTGCCATTGTATGTGTTCTCATCGGCCACAAAGCAAAAGCAATTAAACAAATGAAAGTTAATGCAAGAAAAGGTGTTTGTGGCAAATTCTCAACGATGCTGTGAGTGATGAATTTTAGCCAAAATGGTGTTGATTAGACAATAATTAAAATGTATTTATGTCTACTCTTTAAGCTGCGGTTAAATCAGGACAAATATGAGCATTTTTCCTACGTGAGAAACTCAGTGTTGTATTACTTGGATATCCGTGTAGAAAGGTCTTAAAGAGGAAATGATAGCAGGATAATATATGAGGTAATGCAGGGCAAAATGGTAGCACACGTCAACACGAGGAAATTCAAAGTGCAACGCAAAACAAAAACATTTAAAGAGGCCCTATTATGCTTTTTGGGGACTTCCCTTTCCTGTAGAGCAGGGGTGTCAAACTCAAGGCCCGGGGGCCAAATCCGGCCCGCGACTTCATTTCATGTGGCCCCACAAGAGCTTGCAAAGAATATAATATGTTTATTATACGGTTACATGATGATTTACAGAAGCACGTTGCCCATAAACTACATGTCCCACAATGCATCTCAAAATATGCCTGTTTTTCTCAGAATTTGACTTTTTTCTCAAAATGTCACTTTATTTTTGTTTTCCAGAATGTGGCTTTTCTTTTTAAATTATTTTGTGGCATTCTCACTGAAGAGACTTACAATTATTTGCCCCAGACTTCTTCTTTCAGACGTAGTTAATTATGAAGCGATTACCTTATGTGATAATAATCCAATGCAGAGGCAATGATGTAATATAATACATTATTTTATATATATTATATATTTATATATGTATTTTTATATATTCTTAAAGTTACAACCGGCCCTTTGAGTGCAACCTTAATGCTGATGTGGCCCGTGATGAAATTGAGTTTGACCCCCCTGCCGTAGTGTGTTATATAGATGTTAGTGCATGTGCATGGTCTGCAAAGGCTAACATCCCTGTGAGTTGCTCTCCCACTCTCACATGAGAAAAATAAAGATATTTTTGAACATTAAAGCATGGAAACATGTCACAGTAGAGACACTACATACTGATAAGAACCTAATAATGAGCAGAATATGTCTTCATTAACACCATATTAAGAACATTTAAGCATTTAGATCAGGGGTGCCCACACTGTTTCAGCTTGGGAGCTACTTTTAAAATGACCAAGTCAAAATGATCTGCTTACATTAAAAATGCTAACAAATATATTTATTTATATAAATACTGAGTATACCTTATGTTGGTGTACCTTGCATAACTGCATGAACCCGTATGGCACAATACAACTCAGTACATTATTGGTCATTACGTCAATTGTATACCCTGTCTTTAGTAGAATTGTATAAATTGGAAGGCTAACTAGGTACTCAGCTCGCCGGTGAATTGTAGCAGGCGCGGTGAACTGCGTGTTAGACAAGCCCTCAGACTGGCTGACCTGCACGTCAATCAAGTGGCAAATGCCATAGTAAGGATGGATCATAGACTCGCTTTGTTTTGTTCAATGCCATGCGATCTACCCACACTACCTTAGCGATCGACGTATTGGGCACCCCTGATTTAGATGTAGTTCAACAGAAACACATTATAAATATAACATTTAAGTACTTTTTAAGGGTAATTTCAAAGCCAAGAAAATGCAAATAAAACAGCCTAAAAAAGACTACGGTAAAAAAAATACAGGAATAAAAGTTACAGTGCAGTGTAACATGAATTGCAATTGTATTTAAAATGGCAACAAATGATTTAAAGAAGTGAGAGTTGCAGATTCCTAAATGTTTCCAGATGGAGCATAATAACTAAACGCTGCTTCTCCATGTTTAGTTTTGACTCTTGGGACAGAAAGCATTATGGTTCATATTGTAGCAGAAGATCAGACATGTATGATAGCCCCTAAACCATGCAGTGCTTTAATAATAACAACAATACATTGGATTTATATAGCGCTTTTCCTAGTGCTCAAATACGCTTTACATCTTTACAATTAGACGTATGAATGCTAATTGGATGAGGTCTCCGGGTCACACCGCCGGTCCTTGTAGGGCTCGTCTGAGCTGCAGGGCAGGAATGTGGGGAGCAGACTTCCAGTAACGGGAAATATTCGGAGAGGATTTAGCCTCGGAATCTCAGCCTCGCACGGAGACGCTCCTGTTTACACCGTAAATCTGTGGAGACGCTCCACAGTTTGTCATCGAGGCACGAGAGCCTGCAGAGAACCTTTCTCTCCAAACGCTGTGTGAAGCAGGTGATTTCACACACAACACACACCCTATTACACTGAGGCGGTGCAACGACATGTGACACACACTCCTGCTCCATGATGACATGAAGATCAGCAGAGGTGGGAAGTAGTGGAGTACAAACACTTCGTTTCTGTACTTAAGTACATCTTTCTGGTAACAGTACTTTACTCCACTACTTATTTTTCTGACGACTTTTTACTTTTACTTCTTACATTTTGAACCCAAATACCTGTACTTTGTACTTCTTACATGTTGAACACAAATACCTGTACTTTCTACTTCTCACATGTTGAACACAAATACCTGTACTTTCTACTTCTTACATGTTGAACCCAAATACCTGTACTTTCTACTTCTCACATGTTGAACACAAATACCTGTACTTTCTACTTCTCACATGTTGAACACAAATACCTGTACTTTCTACTTCTTACATGTTGAACACAAATACCTGTACTTTCTACTTCTTACATGTTGAACACAAATACCTGTACTTTATACTTCTTACATGTTGAACCCAAATACCTGTACTTTCTACTTCTTACATGTTGAACACAAATACCTGTACTTTATACTTCTTACATGTTGAACACAAATACCTGTACTTTATACTTCTTACATGTTGAACCCAAATACCTGTACTTTCTACTTCTTACATGTTGAACACAAATACCTGTACTTTCTACTTCTTACATGTTGAACACAAATACCTGTACTTTATACTTCTTACATGTTGAACACAAATACCTGTACTTTCTACTTCTTACATGTTGAACCCAAATACCTGTACTTTCTACTTCTTACATGTTGAACACAAATACCTGTACTTTCTACTTCTTACATGTTGAACACAAATACCTGTACTTTATACTTCTTACATGTTGAACACAAATACCTGTACTTTCTACTTCTTACATGTTGAACCCAAATACCTGTACTTTCTACTTCTTACATGTTGAACACAAATACCTGTACTTTCTACTTCTTACATGTTGAACACAAATACCTGTACTTTCTACTTCTTACATGTTGAACCCAAATACCTGTACTTTCTACTTCTTACATGTTGAACTCAAATACCTGTACTTTCTACTTCTTACATGTTGAACCCAAATACCTGTACTTTCTACTTCTTACATGTTGAACACAAATACCTGTACTTTCTACTTCTCTCATTTTCCAAACAGCTGGTTCCTTTAGTCTGAATGTGTGTTTGGTGGCGTGATCATTATTCTTTAGAGTCATTGCGTGCCTATTGATTTGAACACGATCCGTGTATCCATCATTTCCTGGTCTTCTCTAAAGAAGAGGGACCAATGGAAACGTTGTCATGTTGCCGTTGTTCAGCATGGAAACATTCATTAGCTAACAATGACATTATTGTTCTATTAATATAAATGGAGGTCAGGTACTCTTTAAAACAGCTGCTAGTTATGGGTACTTTTTACTGAAGTACATTTTGAAGCCTCTTTACTCTGACTTGAGTAAATAAGTTTAGTTAGTACTTCTACTTTTACCAGAGTATTTCAGTAAAAAATAATCAAGATAATTCAAAATTGATTTGACATAACGCTGGGAGATGTATAAAGAACATTTTGGTGTAACTCACGACTCGTTCTGATTCTTGGGTTCCCGATTCGATTTAAATCTTTACAAAATCGGGTTTCGTGACAGTCTATTACAGTAAACATTATAAAAAGGTATTAAATGAAAGATAGATAGGGACAAATGATTAATATAAATATGCATTTAAACATAAAAAGTTAAAGGTAGAATGAGAAATACAAATATAAAATGTAAAAGTAAGAAGTTAAATCCAAATAGATGTTTGGATTCGGCACAGAGATCATTTCAGAATCAGGTGACGGTTTCCCGGGGGGATGTTTTCGTATCTCAGGTGTCGATTTGATCACTGTGTCGTGAGAGTCCACTTCAGTAAGAATTAATAAGCTGTTATATATAACAAATATAATCAAAATACTTATATAAACACAAGTTAAAGGTAGAAATATATTTAAAACAAATCGTAGCTTAAATAAGTTTCATAAGAGAAATCAAATGTGAGAAATGGAAAATGGAAAAAGCAGAAAACTGAGGATTTCAAGAACTGTATGTACATAGTTTTTAATGTAGAATATACAATACATTTGAAATGTCAGTGTAGTAATTACACGACAGCATAGGATGTTTTACACGCATGGATTCTTTTGAGTTTCAAAAACATGTATACAGTATTATCTAACTTGCAGGTTTGTATGCTGTTCAACATGTTACTGTTTTTTTACCATCATCCTAAACAGAAAAGGTCATTATTGAACATGTCAGACCTCAGGAGGTAGAGCAAGCTGTCCATTTATCACATGTCAGGTTATATAATGACTTTTAAACATTTCATTAATTAATTAACAGCCAAAACCCTAATCACAATGTGTCTTGAGGACACTTCTTTGAAAGTGATCAGCTCCTAACTCTTACAGCAGGCTCTCAGACAGGACATTAAGTCCTTATTTAAAAAATACTATACACAACATACATTCATTATCAGGTGTTATTGGAACAAACCCCGTCTTTGTGCAAAGTCATATATTTTCTTAGGTATAAATTACATTCAAATAGATTTTATGGCTCCAGAAAAGTCTCCAAAAATCATTCAAACACAGAAAAAGGACATCGGGACAGAATATTTTTCAGAATCATCACGAATCAAAATAAATCAACTCAAGGTTTTGTTTTGTTTAGAGGATTAGGGCCACATGAGAACACATTTGACCAAAAATACAATTTATTTCTTCCCGTGTGGCCCTAATCCTCTCCCATACAAACCAAACAGTATCTCAAATCCATTGTTTCCCCCACAGACACAACACCAAGACCTCAAACAACCGAAGTAGAAGATATTGCAGAACACAGCTTTCCCTTTGATTGAGTCTACGGTCAGGTGATCTGAGGGTATGTTCATAGTTGACGTTTTTTAACATGCTGGGTTAAAAACATATCCTAAGATATAAAATACAGAAAGAGAGATTTAATGACTCCAGAAAAGTCCCCAAAAGAATCATTTAAACACACCATGCATAAAAACCAGCCAGGGTTAAAGTTCCAAGTCAAAATATCTTGCTGCGAGGATTCATTTTCAACTCAGGTTTTGTTTGTTCTTTAGACTCCTGCCTACAAAACCAAAACAGTGTCCGAGATAAGGACCTGTTTTTGACCTCAAACAACCATTACATGATCATGCAGGACAAATGTACTCTCTGTATCTGAGTCTACACAGTCAGAGGGGATGTCAGGGCGTCAGTGAGTCCCTGTGTGTCCACAGCGGGGCTGCACAGCAGGGACGTGTCCTGCAGCAGAGACACCAGCTCCACAGGACCCGGAGGATCACTCTGTGTCTGCGCAGGCTTCCTCTCCGTCTGCCTGGTCTTCTTGTAAACCAACCTCTTCGTGTCACTCAAGCCGCTCAACCTGGAAGCGAGAGATCTCTTCGCCTGCTGCCTCTGGATCTTCTTCCTCTGCGGGTCGTGAGCGATGTTGTGACGCTGCAGACTCTGTTTCATGGCGAAGGTTTTCCCACAGCCTGCGTGGGGACAGGTGAAGGGTCTCTCCTCTTCGTGGAAGGAGCTGATGTGGCTCTGCAGGTTGAACATCTTAGTGAAGGATCTGTCACATCCCTCTCTGGGGCATTTGAGTACCACCCGGGTCTCAGAGTGCACGTACTGATGCTGCTGCAGGAACCAGGAGTCCTTGAACTCCTTGTTGCACTGCTCACACTTCAATGTGGGCCTGTGCTGCTCCTTCCTGTGCTTCAGATACTCCGTCCACGTCTTCCCTGTGAAGCTGCAGCCCTCCTCCTTGCAGGGGTAACCTTGATGCACCTTTCAAAAGATTCAAAGGTTTTATTGTCATATGAACATAAGCTACAGCGTAGAAATGCAATATATATAATAAAATACAAAATAAAAACTAGTCCAAAAAGTCTAGATACATGTCAATAGAATATATGATATGTACGAGAACAGAATATGAAATTCACACAATGATAAACTCAAGTTGTACTCTTCACTAACAGAGTATCCTGTACTGATTTCTTGACAGGGTGAAGGAAAAGGACAAAACCATTACTACCCTAGGTGTGTAATGTGCCAAACAGGAATATTTACCTTCTCATGTCGCTTCAGCTTACTGGGCACAGTGAACCTCATCTCACAGCCTTCATGAGTGCACTTATAAGGGGGTAACAAGGTGTGCTGCTCACACATGTGGGACTTCAGCAGCTCCTTCTTCTTGAACTCCAGCCCACAGCCTTCATATTTGCACTCGTACTTCTTGTGCTCCTGAGTGTGGACTCTAGTCATGTGTCTGGCTCGGTTTGTGTTGGTGGTGAAGGCCTCCTTGCAGCCGTCCTCGGTGCATTGAAAGGGCTTCACCCCGGTGTGTGTGAGCTCATGTCGGGTCAGATGGTAGGAGCTGCAGAAGGACTTCCGGCAGCCGTCCTGCTCACATGTGTGCGGCTTCACTCCGGTGTGTTTACACAGATGAGCGTCCAGTTTCCACTGCTTGTTGTAAGCCGCCGCGCAGCCGGAAACAGAGCAGATGTAGCGTTTCTGCGCCTCCGGTTTAGTCGCCATGTAATCATTAACGCT
This sequence comes from Pogonophryne albipinna, assembly GCA_028583405.1. Lineage (NCBI taxonomy): Eukaryota > Metazoa > Chordata > Actinopteri > Perciformes > Artedidraconidae > Pogonophryne > Pogonophryne albipinna. Next base: position 41,866,755 of record CM053245.1, read on the forward strand.
ATTAAAACCCCGATTGAAAACACTGCTTCAGCACGTTGACCGTTTAGACACCGCTACTTCCCACAATCCACTGCGAAGTGACGCCACTTCCGAAACCGGAAGTTACGTATTACGTTCCCAGTTGGTCGGTGGTGCGGAGACGTGAGCATTTGTGAGTGTCTTTTTTAAAGGTTTCTACTCTATGTAAACATGACAGCAGCACATTTAAGAATCGTACTACCTGTTGTTTTGTTTGCAGTTGTAATGAAGCTACAGTGTGTATATATTTCTGACGTAGGAGACGCTAACGTTATATAGAAAGCTAGCTATTGCTAATGTTAGCATGCTAGCTATTTTAAGTCCTCCATGCACAAATCTGGCATTTTTAAAATCTGTATTTACTGTATCTTGTAAATACTTCCATAGTCAATATTTCTTACTCACCTACCCGAAATGTAGTGAGTGTTAATGAGCCAACTTACAGGCATACAGCCAAGTACAGTTGTTGATGTAGCGAGTGTTTACACTTTGTTTATATACCTTACAACCAGTGGTGGAGAAAGGTATTCATATTCTTTACTTGAGTAAAAATACTTAAATCATATTGTAAAAATACTTAATTTTCAAGTAAAAGTACTGTGTGGAGAATGGTAGTTAAAAGATCTTGTACTTAAATAAAAGTATAAGAACCAGAGTGTAGGAATACACTGTCGCAAGTAAAAGTATTAAAGTATTATCATGCAAATATAGTGAAAGTAGCGACAGTAAAAGTAGACATTGTGCAGATTGGTCCATTTCAGAATAATATATATGTTTTATAATGATTGATCATGAAAGTGTTCTCAAAGCTGGTAAAGGTGCAGCTAGTTTGAATGACTTTGTAGACTGCAGGGTAGCTTGTGAATTTACTCCAGGTGGAACTAAAGTCTGATTCAACACTTGATTATATTTCACATCATTCATCCAGATCTGTGAAGGAACTAAAGGTATTAAATACATGTAGTCGAGTAAAAGTACAAAGTAGCAGCACGTTGACATATTCAAGTAAAGTGCAAGTACCTCAAAATTGTACTAAGTGCAGTACTTGAGTAAACATACTTAATTACTTTCCACCACTGCTGCCAACATTTACTGTTGACATTGTCCCTAATAACAACCCTGTTTTTAGCTAATGGTCTTATCAAACCTAGTGTTTTGAATAGTTTTGTTTTATTTAGATGTAACCTCACATATTTTGTTTTCACTGAGATGACTTACTTTCTTATCCAGTGAAAAAAGGGTGAAGCCGTAACTGGTGTGCTGATCCAGCTGTCACTATGGTAAGTCATTATGAGATGAATTCACAATAATCACAATGATGATGTTTAAAATCCAACTTGTACTCCTCACTAACAGAGTATCCTTTACTGTTCTCTTGACAGGGTGAAAGAAAAGGACAAAACCATTACTACCCTCCGGATTTTAATCCAGTCAAGGTGTGTGTGTGTGTGTGTGTGTGTGTGTGGTGTGTGTGTGTGTGTGTGTGTGTGTGTGTGTGTGTGTGGTGTGTGTGTGTGTGTGTGTGTGTGTGTGTGTGTGTGTGTGTGTGTGGTGTGTGTGTGTGTGTGTGTGTGTGTGTGTGTGTGTGTGTGTGTGTGTGTGTGTGTGTGTGTGTGTGTGTGTGTGTGTGTGTGTGTGTGTGGTGTGTGTGTGTGTGTGTGTGTGTGTGTGTGTGTGTGTGTGTGTGTGTGTGTGTGTGTGTGTGTGTGTGTGTGTGTGTGTGTGTGTGTGTGGTGACTTTTCATAATGCTTTGTTTTTAGCATGGATCCCTCAATGGCTACCATAAAACCCACGCTCTGCGGGAGAGGGCCCGGAAACTGTCCCAGGGCATCCTCATCATCAGGTTAGTGTACACATATTAAAGCAGTTGTTAACTGATGTTAGTTGGATTTTAATTATTTGCCAAACGGGTACTTCCATGTTTACAATATATGTTAAATGTCATAGCTTTGAAAGTTATCGACATATTTGTATGAGCAAATGAAGCTCTCTACTTGTATATAATCGTTTTACTGCCACAAATAAGTGAGTATGCATGCTTCATATAACTGATACACATACAATTTAGTGCCAAGATTTAAATAAATATATTAATAGATAAACACACTAGACAAAAAACTAAGATTTATTTGATGTGGTGTTTGCTATTGAGACGCTGCTTAAATGCATGTTTAACTTGTTGTTGTCCCTTGAAGGTTTGAGATGCCCTACAACATCTGGTGTGATGGCTGCAAGAATCACATCGGCATGGGTGAGATGGAAGAGACACACTCTATTAGTGTCACAGTCGTATACAATGGCTTTTCATTTCCCTGACACTGATTTTCTGCTCGGTACAGGGGTCCGTTACAACGCTGAGAAGAAGAAAGTGGGGAACTACTACACCACGCCAATCTACAGGTGAACACAGTACCTATCCCTCTCTATATCTACTGATCAAGGCTTTTATTGTCATGTGTACATAGCTACAGTTATGACGATGTAAATCTGAGGTCACAGGCTCCTCCCACAGAGCAACACAATAACACAGAATATAGTAGGAATCGTGCAGAATAGTCTATATACAAGTAATTGAAATATTGATATGTATAAGTTGCAAACAGATGAATGTTCTTTCAAAGGTTCAGGTGTTTAAAAGTCTTATGGCCTGTGGGATGAAACTGTCCTTTAGATCAGGGGTTCCCAAAGTGGGGGTCGCGACATGATTACAACATTTAAATGGAAAATTAAAAGTAATGTAATATATATGTTTTAATAATAACGTGTGCATAGACATTTTTCAGGGGCGGGCTAGCCATCTGTAGAATATCCCCGCAGCGAGGACCCCCCCCCGTTGACAATCCACTAGCGCAGTGTTTCTCAAACCTTTTCAAACCAAGGACACTTCACCAATACAAAAACACTCACGGACCACCTGACTCCACAATAGGCCTGCTCACCACTCCAACAGTACATACAGCCTAATAATGACAGCTTAACCTTCTCTGCATCGCCTCGTTCACACAATAAATCAACAACACAAATACAACTACAGGTTATATAAGCATTTAGTTCAAATGCGATTTAAAATGCTCTCAGGTTTTACACCTCTTATGAAATGTAGACTACATTTTAGGGATGTCCCGATCACCTTTTTTTGCTCCCGATCCGATTCCGATCATTTGATTTTGACAATCTGCCGATACCGATTTTTCCCGATCCGATCTTTATGCAATGGATTAAGAGAGAAAAAGGTAACAGATAACGGCTGGTCATCCAACGCGATGAGTTCAGCTATCTTGGCTGTTATTTGTTTGGCCTTTTCACTGTTCTGGGGCAGTTTCTCTTTCCTTTTAAAAGTCTCTGAAAGTGTCGGTTGTTTCAGTGCCGTTACCTGAGTGGCCACTGTGTACTCGTCGTGTTGTTGTTGTTGGTGTTTGTTTCTCAGGTGGCGTATTAGATTGGTCGTGTTGAACGTAGCTCTGTTCTTTCCACCACGCGGAACCTCCGCCTTGCAATCATTGCATCTGGCTGTTACACTGCCTTCGCTTTCAATTTTATAATACTTCCAAACTCCTGACATTTTCTCTGTCCCGAGTCCCGAGTCACCAGCTGAACGTAGCCTCTCGTTAGCTTACTATTAGACACTGCGCCCACTCTGTTGCCAGATTTGAGAGAAATAAGCAACCAGGTCTGAAAACAAGCCCAAAAGAAGCAACACATACATGATGTTGTGTAATTTTTAACCAAAACTAAGGCCTCAGGATGACTTTAAGACGTGAACATGGTCATTTTTGTTTTGTAACATGAAATAAAATAATAAAAATATTTTATAAAATATCTCCGATTTTTTTCTCCCGATTCCGATCTTTTCAAAATCACGTTATCGGCTCCGATCCCCGATCACGTGATCGGATCGGGACATCTCTACTACATTTATTACGGAGTTTATGTCCAACAGACTCACAGATCGTTGGCTACTGAGAGAAATGCAAAACACACCGCATGTAGTACGACACAAACCTCCGCTGTGGATTTTCAAAACAAAATACAGTAAAACTTTGGTCGCAGGCCCAAGTTTAACTCTCTGATGTCTGCATGGTCTAACAGCCCCAACAACAGCCTCTGATCATCAACAGACTTCATGCAATGCTTCATCAGATGCATATGTTAGATATTAATCTCTATCTCACTCCTAACATCTAAATCTACTTCCAGGATGAATAAATGTTCATAAAATGCATCCATTGTTTGTTCTATACGCTTCTTGAAATCATAAAAAACACATCGTCTTTCGAGAACAGATTACAAATCGCCTGAAAATGGTACAAACAAGTGGCTGTTTGACGAAGGTGTTGCGCTGGGCTATTGCATGCAATCGAAAGTGAAACTTAAGCTCGCTCCATTGCAGACCACACTTTGAGAAACACTGCACTAGCGCACCCCCCCCCCCCCGGTTGACAGGGGGCGTGGGCTGAACAGTTTGGGAACCCCTGCTTTAGATAAACATGAGCCCCTCTGATAAAGAGATTTACAGCTGAATAATTAAAGACTCTTGCATCTTTTTCCAACCAGGTTTAAGATGAAGTGCCATCTGTGTGTGAACTACATCGAGATGCAGACGGATCCGGCGACCTGCGACTATGTAATAGTAACCGGAGGGAGCAGGAAGGAGGAGCGCTGGGACATGGCGGAAAACGAGCAGATCGTCACCACAGGTAAAGAGTTTGGGCTGG